>OZ022253.1:10558999-10628999 GCA_963978915.1 Caenorhabditis parvicauda | reverse complement strand
GGGTCCGTTGATTGAATTACCGGGGACGAGTGAGGGTGATGGCTCGTCCAGAGCTCTTTCTCAAGTAAAGTGAAGTAAAAACAAACACTAGCACTCAACTTTGCTTTGCAACACTTTGGCCCTTTCTTTGATATACAACACATCCTTTATTCTTTGTCCAACAGACAAAAAAAACAAAGACAACCGATTTTGTCCAGCCCGATGTGTTCAGGCATTCATTCAGCTTGTTGACTACTTATGCGATTCAGTTCGACTTGGTTACCATAATCTGAACAGTTTAATCTACTTACGTACTAGATAAAACAGTTTTTCGATCTGTTTACGAATCTGGAGGAAGATTTTTAGTGAAGTGTCCCTTCGAAATTTTTCTTCATGTTTCTCAAACATTGCAATTTACCGCTTTTCTCCAGACACATACAACCTAATCTCAGAGAAGGCAACTCAGATTGGATCCAACCACATCTAGTTTGGGAAAAACTGGAATCCAATCTGATATTCTCTGGATCCAATCAGAGTTGACTTTTCTGATTACTTTTAAATGCTCCAGATGTACTCGAAACTTGAGATAACAGATATCCAATCAGAGTTGACGTCCCTGAGAATGTTGCACTAGGGACACTTTTATTGTAGACACAATTAAAATATCGAAAACTGAAATTATTCGTGTTTTTCCAAAATAATCTTGTTTGTTTTGTAATTAGGGAAGGTAAGTTAGCCAACTAGTTTGGTTATGTTCTGACCCTAACAATGACTTGTAAGTTTTAAGCTCTAATTTCTCATAGGCACCTCGATGTATGAAAAAAATTCTATCAACATAATAGAAACCAAGCAGACCTCCCAATTTCCTGAATCCCGTGTTCTTTTATTCGACGTAAAGCTTCGGGTTGGCCCCAACCTTCGCGTTTCGTTCTTTTTGATTGAATTGGCTACTGAAATACTATAGAATCTACTGAATACACCCTTTCACCATAGCTGGTAAGCAATGGTAGGAAAATAACCCAAGTTTTGTTGTGCACTCTTCATTTGAAAAGAAACAATTAAGAAGAACAATCTGAATAGCAAGAAAGAGCTCACTCTTAGCAACCAGTTTTGCTTTTTGCTCATGAATCCTTACGCAAGATTAGCGAATGAAAATTCTTCCACTGTCCTGGCCGGAGCACTTCTTGACACGTCATTTTTCTCAAGCTCGATACGACTTCTGCTAGTTTCACAGAAGCTTTTGTGATTTGTTTGCTGTAAATAGAGTGTAAAATTTAGACAGGATGTCTACTTTTGGTTTCAGATTTTGAAGAAATGGTAGGAATAGGGTTGAACAAAGTCTTCTTAATCAAAACTAGGGATCCAGCGATCTTCGATGTTCAAAAAACTCCTAAAAACCGGAGCCTTTGACCTCTTCAAACTCATAATCTTATGCCAATTAGCTAATCGCTTCAGGCGAAATCATCTAAAATTTGCTTTTTTCGCAGACTTAACCAACTTCTCAGTCACTTGTGGTTCATCCCAATAGAATGACTTTACGACTTCCTGAACGCGGACTTAAATCGGCCGAAGCCCAAGAAGCCACACGAAGCCCTCCTCCTATATGGGCTCCTTGAAGAATAAGAGAGCGAAAACGGATCAGATTTCATATTTTTTGCCAAGCTATTGGGTTCTCATTGGGAGATTTGTCCAAAGATAGCCCTTTTATGCTTTTCAACCACCTAGCATCTTTATGTTCTCTCGATTCTAATGAGAATGTTTTCTGGGTCAGGATTTTTTTCTTTTTTTTGCCCCGAAAACTTGAGGAAATGTTTTTTTTGAGTTTGAAAGGAATATTTTGAAGAAAATAGTTGACCGCTAGGAGCACAAATGATGAGAAACATAGTCTTACCGGTGATTCGTTTTTTATCTCTGTCTCCTTCCCTCTCCTCTCCCTCCCTCTCCTCTCTCTCTCTCACTTTATCTCTCTATCTTTCTCTCTCTCTCTCTCTGTCCCTCTCTCTCTCTCTTTATCTCTCTCTTACTTGGTCTTTATCGGTATAATTTTTAAATCAAAACATTACATCTTGTGAAATATGAAAACCGGATCTGTCCCTCCAGAAACCTCTTCTAGAATCAAATAAGTGCACACACACACAAAACCCTTCTTACTCTATTTGCTCAGAAAGGCGTTTTACTCCCAAGAATTGACGCCAAATGTCCTTATTCTATAGCAGAAAGAATGTTCAGAAAAAGACCGGCGGAGGAGAGAAGAAAGGAAAAAATGTCGTTCGACTTCGACCTCACGGCACCCTTTATTCCTGATTTTACTACCAGAGATCAGCATGAACACAGGCATAAAATTCGACCCGTTCAGGTTATTTTTGGCTTTTTGCTGGTTTTTAAATAGCATAAAGTACCGTATCGCGCAGTAGCTACGGTTAGGTTTGATAGAGAGTTTTGCGGGACTTCGTAATGAAAAGTTCTGATAACTAGCAGAAGCAAATTAATTTTTTCCAGTGATCTTGCAAACGTATTCAAAGTTTTCTCAAATGAATCAATGTATTGCAAAACAACGGAAATGATAAAACCTGAGTCATTGCATGTTTGTCTACAGTAATGACTCATTTCAGATAATAGCCCCCTCAAGTTCGAATGCCGGAAAATTTCGACTCAATGAAAGTGCTTTGAACTCTGTTTTGGGACACGCTGCATGTGCCAATAAAAAGGTAATTTTTGACCTCCCAATCACACTCCGAAGAAAGTTGTTAAAAAAATTTACTGAAAAAATAAATAAATGACAAGTGATGGATAGACTTAACGACGAGTTCCATCTTCGAAGAAGACTCCTCCGTCGAGGGCACAGTACTTTGGACAGATTCCCTTCTCTCCAGCAGCACCGTCCTTTCCTGGGTGTCCTGGCTTTCCTGGCTGTCCATCGAGTCCTGGAGCACCGTCCTCTCCTGGTGGTCCCTTTGGTCCTGGGGCTCCTGGAGCTCCATCGATTCCATTGCTTCCTGGTGGTCCTGGTGGTCCTTGCTCTCCTGGGGTTCCTGGGTTTCCTGGTGGTCCTGGGACAACTGGCTCTGACTTGGCTGGGATTCCAGGCTCTCCGGCGGCTCCTGGAAGTCCTGGTGGTCCTGGTGGTCCTGGTGGTCCCTTTGGTCCTGGCTCGCCTGGTGGGGCGTTTGGTCCCTTTGGTCCGAACTCTCCTGGTGGTCCGTTATCTCCTGGGATTCCTGGTGGTCCTGGTGGTCCTGGTGGTCCTTGTGGACATGGCTCACATGGTGGTGGAGTGATTGGGTCGCAAGGTGTCTGTGGTGGACGTCCTGGGGCTCCTGGGGTTCCTGGAGCTCCTGGCTTTCCTGGTCTTCCTGGCTTTCCTGGGGTTCCACTTGGTCCCTGTGGTCCTGGAAGACAGCAACCAGCACATTGGTCGTTGTAAGAACCAGAAGCACGAGCGGTTCTGTTGTTCATGAGTGGAAGCTCCTTGACAGAGTAGACAGAAGTCCAGATGTCCTTGGCGTTTCCCTTGCACTGGTTCAGCTCTTGGTGCATCTGGGTGCGCACGTGCTGCACATAGTTGTACACCATTGGAAGGGTGACGCAGACCTGCAGTATCGATTTTATTGATTTTTTCCTATGTCAGCGGTTTATGTTGAAATCAGATTTTATGGTTTTCATTGGATTTTGGATGTGGAAAAAATATTTTCCACTAGGAAAAAAGATTATTCTTGAGTTAAGTTTAGAAGTTTCATGAAGAAAGTCACAAAGCTTGAAAAAAAAGTATAACGTGTGTATGTGAACAGTCAAAAATGAAATTTTATGATCGAAAACTATTGAGTCACAATATTTCTGAAGTTTTTTCTTCGAAACATAACGGAAAATCAGATTCCGTTGCCACTTTCAATAATCAAAAAGTACAAACCGAAAGGACTGCAACAGCGGAGAAAGTGACAGCAGCATATCCGACGAATCGGTAAGCCTTGATTTTGGAGTCGATGTCCATGATGAAGAACAAGACGTCGTTGCTATCTTCCCGTCGGCCTTTTAACCATTTTACCGTTTATCCAGTTTTCGCGCGTCCTCCCTTTAACGCGCACTCCCTAGCTTGGCGCGCACCGGTCCTTATCCAATTTTTCATAAGTGATCAGTAAGCGGTCTGCGATGAGGAATGTATAGCCTTTGGGGTTGACTTCTGAACGTAGATACGTTAAGAATACATGGTTGACACTAGTTGATACGGTTTAATGAGACATAAAGCATTACTATGATAACTTTATTCATTCGGAATGAGGTTTAAACGCTTCGTTACGGCCTGCATAGGTGTGATTGTAGGAACGTAAGAGATTATTCTTTCTCTCTACGTCCTAAAAATAGTAACAACACGATCGTATAACTCTTTATCTGATGAATTATGATCTGTACAACCGTGGAGAGAGAACAAAAATGGTCGTAATGATGACAAAATAAACTTTTAGGCCTAAGATTGGCCGGAATAAAGATGATTATAAAAACCCCATGTCCCTCCTGTTGTTGACTTGTTGTGGCGCGCAATGTCGTCGGTCAAATTCGCTCTAGTCCGTTCTTTCTTTTTGCAGTGAAATCTTGCTATTACTAGCATGGTTTCTACAGTGATAACCGTTATGAGACCCTTTTGAGAAGCTGCTCCGGTCAGGACGGTTATGCGGCTTTTTGCAAAAAAAACTTCGGTTACGTTTGTCAAATTTTTAGAAGGAAAAAAACTGAAAAAAGAAAATCAAATATCGTCTAACCGTTTTTAAAACAGTTTGTAAACTTCGCAACGATCAAAAGTTTTTTCGGTCAAGTTCAAAGTCAATAGGATCATATTGAATGTTTCTGACGATAAATTTGAAATTTTCAAGTCATTTTAAACAGATTGAGAAGAAGAGTTTCAAACAAACTTGCAAACGATTAAAGAAACAAGTTGATCTCGATCGATCGCTGAACCTTACTAGAGAGACATTTCATGGTCTGGACAATCACACATTTCAGGTCGTCATCGTCGGGGTGGCCGGAGCTTTCAGAAAAGGAAAGAGTTTTCTTCTCAACTTTTTCTTGGAATACCTCTATTCATTACACAAATCACAACAGGTACATCAACCTTTTTTCAAAAGTCGAATGTTTTAATTCAAAGAACGATGTGCCTCTGGAATGGCTCACAGACGACTGCCAGATCCATGGATTTCATTGGAGGTCTGGTGCCAAGCGGGATACTGTAGGTGAGTTACCGTACCTCATTTTGACCTACCATGTTAACTTTAGGTATTTGGCTCTGGGGTGAACCGATCATGATCGAAGCACCTAATGGAGAAATGTTCGCTGTTGTTTTGGTTCGTCTTCTTTTGAAGTGTAGTTTTTTTCGCTGAAAAGGTGAAAGAAACAGGAATTTCTGAACATCACAGTCAAAAATAGCAAAAAACTAGCAAGTTTTTGTGGCAGGTCACAAAATAGCCACGAATAAGTCCTGTGCTGAAACAATGCATACATATTTTTAGATGGACACACAGGGAACATTCGACAACAACACAACGTACCAACAGTGTTTAACCATTTTCGCACTTTCGACTATTGTGAGCAGTATACAGGTGAGTCTGTATGCAGAATTGTGAACAAGAGTACCGCCCACTTTTCGTGAGGCATTTTCATTTCTAATAATATTAAGCATAGAACAAAGGGACCGCCCACTTTTCGTGAGGCATTTTAATTTCTAATGCACACAACTACCACGGTAAAACAAGAGAGAAATGAGGTTTTTCACGTCAGAATTATCATTTTTTACGCATTCAATCTTTTTGCGCCCAAAAAATCAACGATGTTTCCTGCTCTTACCACTTGTTCTTTTTTTCGAAGATGACCAAGGGCTTCATAAAAGATTGACACTGAGGGTATATTTTTCTCAAAAAAGAGACAGAAAGAAGGTTGAACCAAAAGTTTTGCGCGTTGGCATTAAAAATCGAGCGATCCGAGCTTGGTGAGGAATAGTTGCGGATTTTTAATACTCTCAAACCCTTTTTTAGATGGGAGGAAAATTTCTACAGTCTTCAAGAACATTGATTGATTTCAAATTGCAGATCTACAACGTTGTCGACAACATCCAAGAAGACGCTTTGAATCATCTATCACTTTTCGTTGAGTATGGACGTATGGCTCTACAGCAACAACAGACCTTTGGAAAACCGTTTCAAGTCCGTTGAATGTTCAATTTCAACCTTGAATTAATGTTTTAAGTCTCTCATCTTTTGCGTCAGAGATTTCAAGAATCAAGAAGAATTCGAACTGGGAGAGAAAGGCGGCGAACAGTTTCTGGAGGGGGTCATGCAGGTGAGTTATGGTTCTGTAGAAATTTTCAAATTTCCAAGTTCGTTGAAAAAATCAAAAAAGTGGAATTGTTGAAATTTTTACTTTACTCATAAATCATAAGCATAAATTTAGATTGTTTGTGAAAAAAGCAATATTAGTATGAATGAGGTATTCCGATAGAGAAGTACTTTGAAATGGTACTCACCATTTTTCTTTTACCATATGGTATCTATATATTGTTTTAGAGTTTCCTAACTGTTCCGCTGAAGGTGATCGTTATCGATTAGACGCGTTGCACGCAAATTATATTGAACTCAAATTCGCTTTAGGGCGCGTTTGCACAGCAATATTTTTTCATTCTTCTATCCTATTTTTCTCATCTTAACAAGCGAATTTGTTCCGCCAATTGCTGTTGAGAGATTGAAAATCACGCAACTTTCTCTCGTAACTAGTTTTTTATCATAAATTTTGAAAAAAACGTAAGAGAAAAAATTTCAACTACAGTAACTGTAATTTGATCTACAGCGGTGCAGGTTTTACGAAGGGGTGGGGTTTGTGCTCGCTGCTTATTGGTCGCCTCCCCTCGTTGCCAAGGTCCGACACTTGTGTGTTCAAAAAAACATCTCAAAGTTTTTTTTTATAATAATAACTTTATTCATTGAGAATAAGTTCATAAGTTCGCTTCATGACGACCAGAAGTTGATTACTCAAGTTTGACTGCAATTGAAGAAAAGTTTCTGAACTACTCGTTATAGTGCTCACCAGTGTACGGACTGGCATCAAAATAGGGCTCGAGTATTTTCCTCAACTCAATCCGCCTTGCAGGTCAACGATAGTCAAGCTGAAGAGCTCCGAGTCGTTCGAGAGCAGTTATCAGATTGTTTCGCAGACATCAGATGTTTCCTACTCCCTCACCCAGGGTATAAAGTAGCGGAGAGACAGAGTTTCCGAGGTCATGTCAAAGGTATCACCCTGCTTCTGGTCCCACCATGACCATGATTGTAGATTTACGACCAATGTTCCGCGAGGAGATGAAAAAGATGGTCCCAAACCTGTTGAGTCCAGAACTTCTGCGACCGAAAATCGTCAACGGGAAGGTTGTGACATGCAGGAAGATGATACAGTACTTCAAGGTACTGTAACTCTCAGGAACCCTAACTGATGATATATTTTAGGAATACGCCAGCTCGTTTGACGGAGAGACCTTACCAAAACCATTGAGCATTCTAAATGCCAACGCTAAGCTCATATGTATGGAGGCCGCACACGAAGCAAAGGTCGCATATTGCAGAGGGATGGATCGAGTGAGTTTGATTCGCTCGCGCCGCCCACTTCAAAAATCGCTTTGCAGTCCACTGTTGGGACCAGGATGATGGCAGAGAAGAAGCTTCTGGAAGCTCATATCAAGCATGGTATCACGGCATTGAACATTTTCGATAAATGCCCGAAAATCGGCGCACAAGAAGTTAGAAGAATGCTGTTGGAAAAATTACAGGAAGATATCAACGTAAGAATCTGAGAAAACCTGATTAAACGTAGCAAAGTTCAGGCAGAACTTGAAAAGTACAAACGACAGAATGAGGCGAAAAGAGTGACTGGGTGTGCATCTGCCATGCTTGCCTGTGGTGATTCGCCATTGTTGGGTGTCGGTCTTGGTGGAGCTGCTGGAGGTGAGAACTTCTAAATGTGGAGCGTGTTCACTCCTCGGTAATGGAAAAACGACGGATGTGTTATTTATACGCGGTTTATGTGCATTTTAGCAGGTTATGTGCATTTTAGCGGATTATGTGAATGTTAGCTTTTTATGTGCGTGTTATACTCTGTTTATATGAGATTTATAGTCCAAACGCTTATGTGTCGTTTATGGCTAATAACTTTGAGACGCCTTTTTGAGAATTTTTTATGTGACCCGCACATAACATGCACATAATCGGAAGTTACATGAACACTCAAAATTCGAACACTGTTGCATGATGAGTATTGAAAGATATTCTACGACTCCTGAGGTCTTCGAGCAGTATCTTACGAACTGTCAATATGTCCGCGTTTTTAGTTCACAAGGAAACTTGGCGAAATTTCAGTCTATTGTGGCCTGAAAAATTTGTGGTATGTTCGGACAGAGAAATTCAAAAAACGGAAAAAAATTCGATAGAGAAAATACCATTGTGGGAGGACTTTTCCTATGAAGCTATTCTAAAAACTCGGTATTATACTGATTTACTTTACTCCGGAGTGACGAAAAGAACTAAAACAAAAAATGGCAGAGCCACCATCTCTTGAGAAAGTAACTTCGATGTCAAATATCAGTCTATATGTAAAAAAGCTCGGAAGGTCGTTTTAAATCAGATAAAAGTGATTAGATTGCACACCTCATTTCATTTTGCAAAAAAAAATCATTCAGAAACAATTATTCACTATTTTCCACCTTTGTTGTTCATTTTCTGCGTTACATTCCCACCTTTCTCGCTGTTTTTACAGCAAACAGTGGAAACGTGAAAAATTAAAAGTAAAAATGGCTACTCATAAGTTACAGTACCAGGTAGATCAAATGTTTTTTATTTTCGTTTTCTGTTCTTGTTTGAGCTATTTCCTGCTGTTTTGTTCATTTCCTTCTTGTATTTCATCAGTTTGATAAAAGTGAAGACTATAGAACATATTTTCGTGATAAACTCTCACACTAATGACCACGCGTAACTTGCTTAAATAACGTTCCCGAGCGATTTCTTCAAAAATCATGTTCAGGTCTCTCGATCGAGGTTCCATCGGTGGAACGCATTCCCACTCTATTCATCTCATCAATGTTAGTCAGGTCATACTCTGTTATGAAAACAGGTGAGTTAATCAGACTATATTTTTCGAAAAATATTGTGATTCCATTTTTCGGATTGATGTTGTTCCTAATTCTCAGGTAATGAAAACACTTTTCTGTCGCTGCAGTAGCAAATTTGCAGGTTTCATTTCACCTTACTAATTTTTTTTTGATGAATGGGGCCTAATCTAAAATTTTCAGTCAATCGGGATGATGTGAGCTTTTCAAAAAATTCTCACATCGAGGCTACTATAATGAACCCTGCGAGGATAAGACAATTGACGGAAAGGATAAGGAAACAAGGTGTGTTTTTTTAAATCTCAAAACAGTCAAGTCGTGCAGTCATACAGTAAGAGAAAGACCACTACGCGAAAATGCCTCACGAACATCGATAATTCAATTTTCAAGCCATTCAGGTCGATGTGGAATTTTCAAAATATTCATGATTTGGTGCTCGAGCTCGCAGGGAAGCTGCAATCAACAAGCCTAAACGTGAGACGAGGAAGTTGCACCCTGGAAAAATGACGGAAAAGAACAAGGAAACAAGGTATGTTTTAACGTTTAACTCTAAAAATTAATCTACAATAAGTATGATCTGATTCTGCTCATTCATTAGACCTTGTGTGCAGAATGGAAACTAATTCATTCAGTTTTATTGACTTCATTCAGCTCAAAGGTGGTACTCTATATTACATACCATGGGTTAGGATATGGATTCAAAATCCACAAACTCAAAAATCGTGCACCTCTTAATTTACTAGTAGCCACCGCAGAATTTGTATGGTTCAGACTGATGTTTTGATGTTTGAAGGTTTCATGTTTAGTACCGCAACGCGGCGCGAAAGCTAATTTATTGAAAATAGTATACCCTGATTTGCAGTAACTTCAACCCGTTCAGTAGATTGGAAACTCAACGCTTAATGGAGGACGTAGAGATCAAAGTAACTTTTACTCGAAAAATAGTCTCGTGAGCGCTACCTTTTAGTGCATCGGGGAAATTTTTTGTTTGCAATTTTTTCAACGTAGTTTTGAGAAGGATCAGTATTCCAGTGAGGTTGCGTTCGCGGGGAAGGAGCGGTTTCAAATCCGGACCCCTGGTATACAATATCGAGTACCAGTTTCTAGCTGCGACGCACTCGTCTCGATTTTCATCCCACTCTGGACTCGTTATCAGTTGATAATGCATTTAGATTTAGCCTAAATTAACCATTTTACAGATAGTCACACCGCTTCTCTTCAAAAAGCCTCTTTCATTTTGCGAACTGGGACTCAAGATTCTGCGGGACCTGAGAAGATGTTCTTAACCATGTCACACGATCAACTGCCGTGAATGAGTTCATCGGACTATTGGTATTTTCCTATCATCAGTATTGTTTGGCAAAAGAGAAAGATGAGGTATGTATCATCTAAACTTTATTGAATTACATTTTATTTGCAGGTTCCAGAACAACAACTATGTTACAAATGTGATCTACTACGTCCGAATAGCGAGAAGTCCAGCGGATCAGAAGAATTATTTAATGTCTTTTAAATGTCATTAATAAAGTGTTTTTCTCTATGTTTGTTATCCTGTTCAATAATATCGTGAGTATAGAAAAGGTCCATAAACCGCACATAACCGTATAACACGCACATAATCCGCGGATTCTATAAACGACATATGTTATTTATGTGCGTCGCTCATAAAAAACACATCCGACGATTTTCCATTACCGAGTCACAATTCAGAAACAAATTTTAGATAAAAATGAAATTGTAACGATTCTAATAATGTGCGATTAATATTATCACATTTTTTCACGATCATCAAAAAAAATGATGTTCCTTTTTTCATTGAATAAATTAAAAATAAAAGTTAAGATTTTGAGTCTTGTGTTTTCTTGGTTTTGTATATTATAAAATTTCAGGAGCCATAGCTGGAACGATTCTGACTCTACAAGCTGGAGTAGTGAGTCTGGGTTAGTTTTTTTTCCATATTCGCCTTTGACTGCTCAAACCTGGAAAAGTAGTGTCGCACAGCAGCGCGCGGAAGGATCGATTCTAAACTTAAACTTCCGTGTGAATTCCAGCTTTTGAATGATGTTTTGATTATCTCAATATGATTTCTATGAATTGAGAACGGAAAGACCTCGTGCTCAAAATGCGCTTCTCCTTTTTAGTTCGATCCCCTCAGTCGTCTCATATTTTTGTGTTTTCAGGCATCGTCGCGATACCCATCTCACTGACAACACTCTTCTGCATTTGGACTTACGTTTTTGCCAAACCTTTCATAGAAAAGTGTATCAAGAAGGGATAAGTTGAACTCACTTTAGAAGTTTTTGAAATTGCTCGAAAGAAGACGGGATTCATCATGCATTTTACATACAATGTCATATCATCTAATTTCAATAAATATGGGTTTTTATTGTTTTTTACTTTGAATAAGAATACGTAAGCTTCATTAACAACTGACAACAGTCGCTGAAAGCTGAAACAAAATATAGGGAGTGATAAGAACTTCGAGAACATGTGATAGAAAACTGCTTCCACCAAAGTCTGGAGCAGTTTGAAGTACGTTTCACGGCTAAAACTTATAAATTGTGAGTTATTGAGATTTGCTGTAATCGCCTAGTGTATTAGGAAATTGTATTAGGAATTAGTTGTGTGTAAATTCAGGAGAGATTAAGTATTTATTGATTATATGTGATGTCTTGGAGAGCTGTGTAGTTATCGCTAGAAGCATGGCCGTTTTCAAACGCGCTCTAATCTCAATTTTGCAGAATGAGTACGGTAGGTCTAGCTTGGGGACGGGACTCTCACAACGAACAGTTCGATCTTGTAGAGTTAAATTAAAATATTTGAAAGTTGGAAAGATCAAATTTCAGTAAATTAATTAACTATGATTCAGTTACATATTCATTTACGACAAAAGATAGTCCTAACCAGCTTTGAACAAAAGACTTCTTGATTTTTTTTGAACATGAGGAAACCAAGATACGTAAAATATCAGAAATTTCTTACTTCACATCGGGTTTGGAAACGCATCACATATCTAGCAAAAAGTCTGACCGATTTCGAACGCGCGCCAGTCGCGTTTTTGTAAAATGAGTACGGTAGGGTCGGGACTCTCGCAATGAACAGTTAGATCTTTGTGGATTTAAACTTTTTTTTTTATTTTCAGTCCATTCTGAAATTAAAGCCTCATTACGTAAATCGTTCTTGTATTTCAAGGCGAAACTGCTACGGTACTAAGTACCCGATTTACGGAGGTCAGACTTTTTACAGGTAGAGGAAGCTATGTGAGGCGTTTTTACCGCAAAAAAAACTTGAGGGAAAAACGTTGCCAGTTGATCACGTTGTTCGTTGAAATTGCTCGAAAGAAGGTTCCATCACTAATCTGCAAAGTTTTATTAAAAGTTGGACGGAACAATCGTGCCCTTGAATGTTTACAAAAAATAATTACTGAAGTTCCTTAGAAACATGCTGAAAGTGGCTCAAACTATCGAATTCGAAAATTTTGAAAGTATAAAAATGAAAATTCCGGTTGGCACTGATGGAAAATGAATATTCGAAAATCCATCAAGAAAACTCGTCTCAAGTAATCTAAAAGTACATAAATCCCGATGTCGCTCGATATCCAAATAACGCCGTTAGCGCCCTAACCAAGCTATTTGTACGTTTAAGGCGGCGATCTATTTGTCGAACTGTCTTTATGAACTGCTGAACTTGACGTGGATCTCTTTTCCGTTGAACTATGCTACACCCGGTTCTCTTGCTTCTGCTATTTCATGAATCCATCCAGTCGTCGTCATCGTGTCCCCGACTATCAGGTGGATCTTGTTCCATCTATTGTCAACACGATTCCGACTGCTCTGGTCGACTGGTCTGTTGTGACAACGGGTGTGGGAAGGAATGCGTAGTACCCATGGCGATGTCCTTCCCGATTCTGTCAGAAGGAGCGGTGGCTACAACGATTGCGACGACCAAGAGGAAAGGTGGGTTGATACTTTAGTATTTGTATACGGTAGGATTTTAACGTTTTTTTTCACTTAAGGAGTTTTCACGTATTTTCATGAAAAAAATCACGTTTCCACTATTAAAAAACACCTCTTCCAAATGAATGTTTGAGAAAACTACAAAAAACTTTGTTACACCAATACAATGACTGTCAATTTTTGTCGTTTTTCACATTCCCTCGAAATTCGAGTTTCACCAAGAAAGCCACGTAGTGCCACGTTTTGCCACGTCCCCCCCCCCAAACAAACCACGTTTTCCCACGTCAGCATACACACTTTCCCGGTTATTACATTACCTTTTCAGAAGTGAGTGGATCAACAGTAAATACAACTCGGATCGGACAATGCTCTAAACAAACAGGACGACTGACATGCGAAAGTAAGTCGTGATGACACCATCAGAAACGGAAATTTCGGCTTGCTCGTGTACTTTATCTCTGTTTCTTTTTAATCGAAGTGGATGCCCGCTTACTACGTGCATGTGCAGAACCATCTTTTGAATTGAATTGAAAAATTTATTCTCGGAAGGCAAGAATAATGGATAATTAGAAAAAAAGAATTCAAGAAATTTTTCCAAAAAAATGCATCAAAAATATGTATATAAAGGATATATTTTTTTTACAGACTCGTGATTATAAATTAAGTTTAGCCCATTTGTTGTAGGCCGTGACTGCTCTTGGAACAAAAGACGTTAGGCGGATTTTTTTCTTAGGCACTCTGAATGAGATTTTCCGATTGCCACCTCTCGTCCTTGATTCTGTAATTTGAAATAAATTCTCTGGTCTGATGTCTACTTTACCATCTAGAATTTTACGGATCATTCTAAAGTCTGCTGCCTTGCGGCGGTAGCTAAGTTTTTCTAAACCAAGAGTTCTCAATCTGTGATTGTAAGAGAATAGTTCCCGTTTATTAAAGAACATTCTAAACCCGTATAACCGTACAAAGATTTTACGAGTAAAACTTCTCTGCACGGCTTCAATCATTTTCGATACTGCTTCTGATCTAGGTGATGTAACGGTTGTTCCATACTCGAGAATTGGCCGCACGTACGTAGTGAACAACTTAGTTAGAAACTTTGGCCTGTTAGTACTGAAAACCTTGAATATAGTATAGATCAGGTAGTTTGCTTTCCTAACATAAACGCGCCAGTGTTCGTGGAAAGATAGATCTGGTGTTATATGAAATCCCAAATCTTTTACTTTCGTAACTTTGGTTATGTCACTTGTTGTGTTCAAGAAGTAAGGAATATCGAATTTTACCGTGCCTAGGGAAATCGCGTGGGTTTTGTTGACGGATAAAGTTAGTTTATTATCAGCAGACCATTTCTCAATTTCTCGTATACCCTCTTGTAGAAGTTTCGCGTCAGCTGGGCAGCTTATTCTTTTATAGATTTTGAGGTCATCCGCGAACATCTTTATTGATATATCCGCGTTCAACTTATTAACTACATTCGGAAGGTCAGAGACAAATATAGAAAAAAGAATTGGAGAGATTACTGACCCTTGCGGGACTCCGCTTTTGGCTTCGCATGTTTTGGAGAGGTGGTTACCTATGCGTACTTGAAACGTTCTACCTAGTAAGAATTTCTCAATCCACGTTACGGTTTTGCTGTTGAGTCCTATTTCGTGTAGCCTCCTCACCAATATTCCATGGTCAACCCTATCGAACGCTTTCTCGTAATCAAAGTATATTGTATCGACTTGGCCTTTTTCATCTAGGACTTTGGTCCAGTCATCTACTACTTCTAGCATTTGTGACTCAGTGCCTCTCAAAGCTCGGAACCCGTATTGTTCATCTGGTAGCACATTGTTTGTTTTGAGAAATTTAGTTAAGTGGGATTTAAGAATTCTCTCAAAAATTCTGCATAGATGAGATGTTAGACTGATGGGCCTATAATCTGATATTTTGCTTGGGTTGCTACATTTTGGGATTGGTGTGATGATAGATTGTTTCCACCGTGAAGGTACGTTTGAATGCATCATACTCAAATTAAAAATGTGCGCCAGGGGACTAGAGATGTAGTCAGCTAGAAGTTTCATAAATCGGAAAGGTACCTTGTCAGGGGTTACGGACTGGGACGCTTTAGACTTTTTGATTTCCTTGCATATTGTCTCACTATTAAACCATGGAATAAGATCACCGAGAAGAGAATGGTCAACGTTGGCGACCGGTAAGTAAGGAGTTGAGCTTCTGAATTGGTCGAGAAAGAATTTGGCTAGGGATTCAGCCTTGTCTTTTTCGTTGACTAATGGAACCCCGTTCTCGTCGGTTAAGATGGTGTTTTCTAGACTGTGCTTGCTCTTTATGCGGTAGGAAAGTGATTTGTAGAACGCCCTCTTGGTCTGTTTGCTGAGTTTATTTTCTTGATTCTTATTGTATATGCATAAATGCTTTTTGTAGCATTTAGTATATTCTTTGAACCTCACCTTGTCCACCTCTTTACCAGTTCTCAAAAATTGGTTCCAAAGGCAACTGCGATGTTGGTGCATACGTTGGATGTGAGGAGGTAGAAGTTCCAACTTACTTTTCATCGTAATTAACGGCACGAAGTCTTCGTACAAAATATTACAGAGTTTAATAAACTTCTCGTAGCATAAGTTAGCGTCAATTTCGCAGTCGAAAAATGCGCGCCAATTGATATTTTCGATTGTACTGTAAAGAAGCTGCAAATTAATGTTTTTGTATGAGCGGATTTGGATGACTTCATGATCCCCAGATAAGAGTTTGGTCTTGAAAGTGATGGATGCGTGATCAGAAGTACCCAAGGGTATCCCAATTTGAACGTCATCTATTAGACTTTTTTTTGCTATTACCAAGTCCAAAATATTCGTACCCCTTGTTGGAGAGGTAACATGTTGAGTTAGTTTATGATGTAATACAAAGTCGAGTAGTTCGCGTTCTTGGGTCCCAGCCGACGAACTACAACTCATCCAGTTGACTTTTGATAGATTCAAGTCTCCTACTACTATGAAGTCTTGAGAGGAGGAGGAGATGCAATCACTCAAGATTTCAAAAAGTTTAGTGTTGTTAGCAGTTGTACAATCGGGCACTCTGTAGACGACACATATGCGAAGTGAGTGTTCATCTAGTTCGTCTCTTACTTCGACACATAATAGTTCAAACCCTTGCTCAATTGAGCTTTCTACTATGACTTGATGGAAGAATTTTGCTTTCAAGAGAAGACATACTCCCCCTCCTCGACCTTTTGATCTGTCACACCTCAATAGGGAATATCCTTGAACTTCGTTTGTGAGGTTATTCGAGACGAAGGACTCAGAAAGCCATGATTCAGTTATAGCTAGAAAGTCGTAGTTTTCCTTATTCATGACTGCTAAAAGAGGGAGTCTATTAGATAGTATGCTTCTAGCGTTACAGTAATACCAATTTTGATAGAAAGTTGTTGAAACTTGCCTTCCCTTTAAAAGTTTCCCTGGTTACCGTGTGGAAAAGGTATTGGATTCAAAGAAACCTGGTTAAACTGTAGAGGTTGAGGCTGGGCTACACGATAAGGCTGAGCTTGAAGAAACGGCGGAGTTTGAGGAAACTGTTGAGCTTGAGGTAACGGCTGAGTTTGAAGACTTGTTATGCGGGGTGCGGGACAACCACCTGGGACGTATCCGGAGTTCATCTGAAAGCTGTTAGGCCCCTGTACACATTGCGCGTATGACGGACCCCCATTATACCAAGAATTTTGGTTTTGGTTTGCGAACTTGCTTTTATGTCCGTTTGATTTAGGCTGCGCAGACGGAAAGAAGCGGACAGGTTGAGCGGTTTCTTGAAAAGCAGTTGCTTGTGTAGGTTTAGAATGTGCGCGGGTTTGAGAAACCCGTTTCTTATCAGTACCTTTCTTTTTGGCTAGTGCTCTTCTTTCTTCCTTGGTTCTGGATGGGTCCACCCAGACCCCTCTGAAGCCAAACGTACCTTTGATTTGAGATTTTTTCTCTAGCAGACTCGCTAGATCTTCTGATCGTGGGAATACTACTTTCAGCGGCCTTGGCCCTCTGAATCTTCGTCCCATTCTGTAACAAGACACTGGTTGCGTTTCGATGTCCAGCTCATTCAAAAGGTGTTTGACCTGGTCCATGTCGGAACATGCCGCATGAACACCTCTTAAGCCAGACTCTGGAAGGTGCCTTACTACCGCACTTCTTGCCATTTCTTTAAGATCAATTTGAGTTTTACACAAATTTTGAATCTGCTTCAGTTCGATTGACGAACTGGTTGGAGCAGAGTCAATCTCCATAATAGATTCATCCTGAATTTTGTCGGTGGACGTTTTTGACCCACTGGGAGAAAGTCCTGTTACCCTACCTTCTAGTGTGGCCTGTCTCTGTTTGAGATCAGATATCTCTCTTGATACGGATTGAGAGACGGAGGTATTGAGAGACAGACACGTGTTATTGACTTTTTTCATTTCTAAATGAATGTCAGTCAACTCACCTCTTAAACTATCAATGACAATGTGGAGATCGGAAATAGTAGAGACGGCTCTACGAGTAACATTCACAAGAATTGGAAAAAGTTTTGCCATGTCCGTCTGAAGGATTTCACCTTCAGGAATGACCAACGCTTCCACGAGTTTGGCAAGCTCGTCGTCCGCTCTCGGGCGCTTTGACACAACCAACTTTCTGCTGTTAGGACTCTCATCCAGCTTGCGCTTAGAAAGATCCTTGAGATTGGTTGGTTGCGACATCGTCCAATTAAGGAGAAATGAATATTTAAACTCCCTTGTAAGAGGGAGCCACTCAACCGGGTCACCGCACAGCAAGGCAGAGGGTGAGCGAATGAGGAGGGTGAGCGAATGAGGAGGGTGAGCGAATGAGGAGGGTGAGCGAATGAGGAGGGCTCAAGACTTTTTTCTACATTTTTTATCCGAGAGTCACGAATCGTAACAAGAAATGTTTCAAGTGGGAAAAAATAACCTTGGGAACAATCCGAAACGTGTATAAAAATTAGAAAACAAGGAAAACAGGTTAAAATATAAGAAAACAATTCGAAAATGAAATGATGAGATAAGTGCGCTCCGCGAAGGGTCTCGCAAAAGCGGTTACAGAGCGGCCATATCCACTTATTCCTGATCAGCAGTGTGCAACGTTCAAAGTGACAAAGTGACAGTACTGTCATGATGACTTCTGGAAAGCCAACAATCGATTACTTTTTGTTCACTCAATCATTCAGTCTTGGTTCGAAATACAAATGCCTCATTCATTCATTTCAGCACAATGCTTCACGGACACGGACTGTGCAGGATTCGACAAATGCTGCAGCCATTCATGTGGAAGTCAGTGTTCTCCTCCAGTCAAAGCTACAGGTAAGCGATTTTGGTAACTTGAAATTGACATAAATACGGATTCTCAAAATTTTTCATGCATCATCAGCTACCATAAAAAAATATCAGTTTGGTTATGAGGTAGAAAATTTTTATTTTACTCAAAAAGTTAGTTAACTGTATATTTGAAAGGAAGAATTTAGCTTGTATTCACCTATCCGAAGCTCTCTCCGACCTTGCTGTGGATCCAGAGTTCATACCACGATGTGAAGTTGATGGAAAGGTAGCGGCTTTTTCTATAAACTTCCAAAAATTTTTATCTTACCTTGAATAGTGTTCTGAGCTGTGATAAATCGTACTGATAATGTGTACAAACAGATCAGGAGACTGACGCTATTTTAGGAAAAATTAAAGCGATTGTAATGAGTTTAGTATTAAACTTTGTTTCACCATAACTTAGACAGGTCCTAGTCAGTTGATAGAATAAGATGTGTAACAATGATTATGAGAATTGCAGCTTGTAGTCGTATTAATAATTTGAAGTCACTCGCTCATCAGAACGAAAATTTGCAGTTCTCCAAAATCCAAGCAGACCGATTTTCTTTCTGGTGTGTAGATGCTCATACAGGTTTGGAGATCCTTGGAACCAGAAAATCTTCTCTGGCGAAAGTCAACTGCGATGGTGAGTTTTCCCTGATAGTGCGGTGCGGTTACGTGTTGCGGTTAAATTTGTACGTAGCATTTATTTCAGCCCCACGAAAGTGCAAACGTACCTGTTATAATCGTTGTTCCCATGGACATTACGTGGATCGAAGTGGATGCCCACTCAGTACATGTATGTGCAGAGACATCTGCTCAGGAGTACGGTAACTGAACTGCAAAAGACTTCAAGATATGGCATTTGCAGTTGTAAGAACGACTACGAGATTTGCCAGTTAGTCGAACCGGACTGCGCGTTCCCGCCATGCGTACCTGTACCGAGATGTTAGTCATTGATTTTTGATTGTTTTTGACCTACCGGAAACAACAATATTCCAGGTATAATCAACCCTTGCAAGCATCTGATGCCAGAAAAGTTATCCAATGGAATAACTTCACTCTGTTCTGAACGAAGTGGATGCTCAGAGGGTTTCACTTGCTTTAGAATAGGATACAACGGTATGGGATTCTGCTGCCCGGGACCTCCGGATACTGAGAAACCTGGTAGCTGTCCTTCCAGAACTGCGGTGAAGAACGATAGACAGTGTCGACCTGAGTGTCATTCTGACTTGGACTGTTCAGATGGTTAGAGAGAGAGAGAGAGAGAGAGAGAGAGAGAGAGAGAGAGAGAGAGAGAGAGAGAGAGAGAGAGAGAGAGAGAGAGAGAGAGAGAGAGAGAGATGATATTTTCAGAAAAGAAGTGTTGTTTCGATGGTTGTACGATATCCTGTATTTCTCCAAATGGCCTTCTGGAGACAACGACCACTTCATCAACGACGACGACGACGACGTCATTGATGACGTCAACAACAGTGACCACGTTATCATGCATCCAACTCATATGCGAAACCAACTGTGATCATGGCTACAAGAAAAACGCTGATGGCTGCAGAACATGTGACTGTGTTGACCCGTGCGACTATCTAAAATGTCCAGAAAAGTCCATTTGCACGCTGACCACGTTAGCGTGTGTTGGCGAGAAGTGTCCGACTGTGAGTTTTTTGAATTAGCAAGTTTTTTGAATTAACTTATGATACCAGTTCGAAGTACGTTTCACGAGGGTTTTATTAGATTCTGTTTTTCACCTGGGAACTATTCTATTGAAAAAGGGAATGAGTCATTGAATTCCAGGTGGCCCGTTGTGTCGTCAACCCATGTGGACTAAACACCCCAGCCGATTCAAGTCTTCCAGAGTGTCTTTCAGATGATCACTGCACGACAGGCTACTGCTCCAGAACCGCCGTCGATCGAGGATTCTGCTGCTTGGGCACGAAACCCGCTATCAACCCGGGAATGTGCCCGAAGGCTAGCAACACCAAGGAGAACTGCGCCATGGAGTGCGCCAACGACACTCAGTGTGGTGCAGATGCAAAGTGCTGCTGGAACGGATGCGGTTTGGAGTGCAGGAGAGCACTGTTTGAGGATATCAAACAGGTCACCCATCATGGCGAGTGTATGCCTGTCTCTTATCTTGGAGCATTTTGCATGCAGAGGTGAGAAACATTTTTGAGTAGGCTCTGATGCGCACATATGTAGCTTCCTCTATCTGTGAAAAAATCTGGCCTCCGTAAATCGGGTACTTAGTACCGTAGCAGTTTCGCCTTGAAATACAATAACGATTTACGTAATGAGCCTTTAATTTCAATGGACTATTCAATGGAAGTAAGAATAATAATTTAAATCCACAAAGATCTAACTGTTCGTTACGAGAGTCCTGATCCTACCGTACTCATTTTACAAAAACGCGACTGGCGCGCGTTTGAAATCGGTCAGACTTTTTGCTAGATATGTGATGCGTTTCCGAACACAGATTTGAAGTAAGAAATTTCTGATATTTTACGTATCTTGGTTTCTTAAGGTTCAAAAAAAATCAAGAAGTCTTTTGTTCAAAGCTGGTTAGGACTATCTTCTGTCGTAAATGAATATGTAACTGAATCATAGTTAATTAATTTACTGAAAGTTGATCTTTCCAGCTTTCAAATGTTTTAATTCAACTCATTATGTTGCCGGTAAAGGTTTCATCCCTTATTTTTCCATTGTGTGCTTAATAGTAATTCTCTTGTTTTCTTGCTCGTAGTGTTTGACCTCAGCTTGCGATAAATATTAAAACAGGAATGAAAAGAACACCAACACTATTTGAAAACTAATGGATATTCGGAAAACTGAGATTTTCCCGACAACCAAAGAAACTATTGTTTTTTATGTTGATGATAAATCTTCAGAAACCGCGAGAACAAATGTGGCAAGGATGAAGACTGCGCAGACCTTCTCAAGTGCTGTTCAGACGGTTGTTCACATCGTTGTGTCCAACCTCACAGTACAACTTATTGCAATCATCTACGACTCTCTACGCTCACACTTCTTGACCAAAATCCTTCGCTCAACGTTCCTGAGTGTGATTCGACCGGGGAGTTCGTACAAATTCAGTCTCATTTTGGTCTCATGTGGTGTGTGGATAGGAGAGGAATGGAAATTCCTGGTATGGTCAGGGAAAACTAACTTTTCGAATTCGAAATCTTAGGAACTAGATCAACCAGCGTGCCAGACTGTAGGCAAAGAAGGAGTTGTGATGAGAAAAAATGTCCCGAGAAGGAGTGTCTTTTGGGGTATATTTCCTCTTTCTCTTTCTCTCTCTCTCTCTCTCTCTCTCTCTCTCTCTCTCTCTCTCTCTCTCTCTCTCTCTCTCTCTCTCTCTCTCTCTCTTTCTCTTTCCAAATTTCAATTCAGATATCAAAGAGACAACGAAGGATGTCCTACCTGCGAATGCATCAACCAATGCAATTTTATCGAATGTCCCGAAGGTACTTTCTGCTCACTAGTCCCAGTACAATGCACCTCGGACTACTGCCTCCCTGTCCCAAAATGTGTCCCACTCATATGTCCCACTGGACAACCACTCGTCACGAACAACAGAATGCTGGTGACTTGCGACAAGGACTGTCCCAAAGGGTACTCATGCACTTCGCGAGGATATTCTACGTTTTCTGTCTGTTGTCCCGAAAACAAAGACTCGTTGACTGTCACATGTCCCAATGTCCCATGGACAAATAGTTCGGTGGACGGTAGTACTTGTGAGGTATGTACTCTTTCTCTCTCTCTCTCTCTCTTTTTCTTTTTCTCTCTCAAATTTATTCCTTTTTTACAGACACACTGCCGCTCACATTCCGAGTGCGGGTCCGCGCGGTGCTGCTTTAACGGATGCGGAATGAGTTGTCAGTTGAAAACTAAACGAAACCCTGTACTAATGCACCCCGGGCGTCGATATTTGAAACAGAAGATTGTGAAGATCGAAAGGAGAAGTTTTCCAAATGGAATTTCTAGAATAACGTTTCTTTCAGATTGCACAATTCTTCTGGAAGCACTGAAAGTGATGGGAACCGCATTCCTTGGCACTAGACCTATTTGCGACAGGAATGGTTAGTTATGAGTAATTCTGTACCGATCTCATGAATGATAGTTCCAATTCTTGTTTAAATCTTCAACCACGAGCGTAGCGAGAGATAGCTGCTGGTCTTCAACTATTTATGAAGCTTCTGCTTCCAAGCATTATAAAGCAATAATTCATATTATCGGTCAACATGTTTTTAGCTGTTTTGACTCGAGTACAGAATGTGCTCTTTCACCTAGTGATATCAGCAATAGCTTTTGTTTCATTCTTACCAAGACAAAAACACTGGTTATCTATTGATTACTCATTGTTTTTATGATTGACCATAAATGACAAACCAAAACGGGGATCTTCATTTTTAAATGGGAATTTTTTAGATTTTGGAATTAGGATGTTTCACTGGGTTGAATTTATATTAATATGAACATATTCGAAATTTAATAATTCGAGGATGAAATGTTTTTTCTTGAGAATTTTAAAAACCTGCAATCGTAAAAAACAAACTTTCAGTCACAATTCTATGCACCAAACTATTCAGGTAACTTCAAACGGATCCAGTGTGGCAAAGATGGATACTGTAATTGTGTCCACAAGGTCTCCGGAGTTCCTGTCCTTGGAACCAGAGGAAAATTCCCGATGCGGAAGTGTGCTAAAGGTTTTTTTTTCGCTACTGTACAATAGAGGTGAACGAAGAGACGGTTCAGATGTCTCATGCGCACAGAAGTGTGCTCATATGCAGTGTGTTTTCGGTTTTGTCCAGGACTCAAAAGGATGCCCTGATAGTAGTTGCAAGTGCCGATCGCCGTGTGACAATGTCACATGCGGAAGAGGAGAGGTAAGTGAGAATGACGAACTTTTAAAAATCAACCTGCGAGAACTTTACTGGAAAATCTTGAATTAGGCTTGTGACCTCACCCATCAATAGAACTTTTGGTTATTTACTGTCGGGAAAGTCTCAATGTTTTTAGTCATATTTGAAAATACGTCGCAAGTCGAGCTGAACCTGAACAACCTGTTAAGACAGAGCGCGAAACATGAGTGAAGTGTTGCAAACTACAGCTAAAGTTTTGAGTGGACGTTGGGTCGTAAATGGACAAGAGTTGTCTTGGACACCTGGTACTAAATTACGGTCAAAACACTACCAAATCTCCTGTCCATCTGTCGTCCATTTATAATCCTATGCCAGCTCATTCGCAGTCTACCTGTCGTCCGGTTCAACTGGCACTCATATGCAGTCCGGCCCTCAAAAATTTCAGAGTACAAGTCCTTCACACTATTAATCAATCACTATGAAAAATACAAAAATTCTGACAAAGATGTCTGCGCTACTTTTTCTCATCGTGAACGTTTCAGATCTGTCTCCTTCGGAGTCCCGAATGCCCTACTGGATGGTGTCTCCCAGTTCCAAAATGTAAGTCTTCAATCACATTGTTTTAAACTTTAAAAACTGAAATTCAGGTGAACCAACGCCCTGCAACTTCGGAACTCATCCAATATTCGACTTGACGTGTGGAGCTGGACAGAACTGCCCGGATGGGTCTTACTGTACTGGATTTGATAGAAACAGTCTACATGGGGTCTGCTGTCCGGCAAAAGGTAAGAAATGTCGAACTTTTTGAATTTCTTGTTTCTTGAGAGCGGGAAAATTAACAACGGAGCAAGTGAGAGCTCTCCTTTTCTGAAACGTTCAAAGTTTGTGAAACGATCCGAGTTATGGGTACTCCGAAAGGATAGTTCCGCGCACTCTGAATGCCTCGAAAAAAATTTGGAATAATTCGGTGGTCCCCAGTTTATTTTTCCCTGATTTTTTCTGTGTGATAAAAATATCCTATCGTAATTGGTAACCTGGGCTGTTGATCGAAGCAGAATTTCATGAGGAACCCGAATTAATTGGTATACTGTAGTTTAATCTGATTTCATGTTTCTTTCATGCTTCAAAATAGCTGAAAACACATGATTTCCGATGGTGTTTGTGTAGAACAGAGTTGCACGGAATTCCGACTTCCGACTTTCGTGAAAAAATTTCACTTCCGACTTCCGTCAAGAAACTTCTTTCCGTGAAAAATGACGAAAAAACCGTGAAATCGTTTCTACTCAGTCTGGAAGTGACCTATCACCTGTTGAGAATGCGCGGATATACAATATCTCTGGGTTTTTTCAACTTTTTTGCACTTCCGGCTACCGTTGAAAAATTCTACTTCCGACTTCCGCCCTTTTTTCACTTCCGACTTCCGACTTCCGTGAAAAAAATTTCACTTCCGACTTCCGTTTAAAAAATTAACTTCCGACTTCCGTTTTGAAAAATTTTACTTCCGTGCAACTCTGGTGTAGAAGCAAAAGTAAAGCAAAGTCAGAGTTGATACAAATGAATACAGTATTTCTCACGATGTTATCAATTCAGGACGAATGAACGAAGCTATAGATGCGTCAGAACTCTTCTGCCCACACGGAGATCCTTTCTCAACTTCTTCCGATGGTCAACCATTAGTCTGCTCGGCCTCTTCCAATGGATGTCCATCAACGCATTACTGTCTCACATCACCCAACGAGTTGGAGGGAATTTGTTGTATTTCCAAGAGTAAGTCTCACCTTTTATCCTCACTGCTTCGATCACATCTAGGTAGGTATGGGCAAGTCGCCAGTCATTGGCTAACGATTAGGCATGGGCATATTGACAATCAGTGGCAGTCGATTGGCAATGATTGGCAATATGCCCAGGAGCCCTTTGTATTGGCGAGAGATTGGCTATTCAATTGGCGATTTTCCCATCCCTACATCTAGGATTGAAAATCATTACTCAACTTGGCGATGTGCCGTGGATTCGCAGTTCTTGCCGCAACAAACACAAAAAAAGCCACAGAAGAAGCGTGAGGGCGGTTGGGTTTTTCCCGCGCGGAAAAATCGGGCGGCATTCTCATCCCCAATCACATCTCTCCAAATCTTTTGCTTTTCTCATTGCTATCTTTCCAGGGTACGCATGCCACTTGCCTCTGGATCCTGGGCCATGTGGATCTAAAGTGAAAAGATTTTATTTCTCCCCGATAATATCGTCATGCCTTCCCTTCGACTACTCTGGATGCTCAGGGAACTCGAACAACTTTGAGACTCGCGAGGTTTGCGGCCAATTCTGCAAAGGTTTGTGTTTTGATCTGAACTTCTTATTCAACTGAATCTGGCAAACCTAGGTTTTCCCATTTATCTCAAGGACTCAAAAACTGACGAGAAAAAAATCAGTTATCATTCTCATAGAGAAAACACCAAGTAATTCAAGAAACAAAAAAGCAGAATTTTATGATAACTAAAAATGATTTCCAGAAAAATTCTGTATTTTTTCGAGTTCAAAAAAAACTGAATTCTACTCTAGTTAACGCGTTTTCTAGGGAAAAATTATCCATCTGAATTTCAGGAATCATGAACTGAAGATCGACGACTGCTTAATCTTTCACTTTATTGTTATCATCATTTCATACGGGTTTAACCATTTTATCTTGACACTCTTTCTACATATTTGAATGAACGTTTAACATTGTCTTATCTAGACCATCAATCAATACTAACACCACTAACACAGTGGCTACTTTGTAGCCCATTGTTTCTATTTTCCTGCAAGATGCTGCCAATACTGGAATGGTTAGCGGATAAGTCAGAGCATGCTGGTAATGATTTTCTTCTATCCATGAAGGATCATCAGTACCTTCTGGAGGCACTGAAAGGACTACGGAATGGATTGGTGTAAGTTTTAAATGATGAGACGGAGAGACAGAGAGTCAGTGAGAGAGAGAGAGAGAGAGAGAGAGAGAGAGAGAGAGCGAGAGAGAGACAGAGACAGAGAGAGAGAGAGAGAGAGAGAGAGAGAGAGAGAGAGAGAAAGAGAGAGAGAGAGAGAGAGAGAGAGAGAGAGAGAGAGAGAGAGAGAGAGAGAGAGAGAGAGAAAGCGAGCGAGAGAGAAAGAGAGAGAGAGAGAGAGAGAGAGAGAGAGAGAGAGAGAGAGAGAGAGAGAGAGAGAGAGAGAGAGAGAGAGAGAAGCGAGCGAGAGAGAGAAAGAGAGAGAGAGAGAGAGAGAGAGAGAGAGAGAGAGAGAGAGAGAGAGAGAGAGAGAGAAGCGAGCGAGAGAGAGAGAGAGAGAGAGAGAGAGAGAGAGAGAGAGAGAGAGAGAGAGAGAGAGAGAGAGGGAAACCATACATAATTTTCGTGTTTCTAGAATGACATTAAATTTTGATGTTTTCATTTTATTATGATGATTTGCCTGCAGTTATCATAATATAATTTACAAGCAGAAAGTCCTCGCTACGCTCAGAGCCCCTCTCTCTCTCTTTTTCATTACAAAATCACATATTCAGACTTCTTAATTGAATAAAAGTGGTTTTTAGAAGAAGCAAGGTCCTTGCTATTTTTCCCCCCTCTCTCTCTCTCTCTCTCTTTCTCTCTCTCTCTCTTTCTCTCTCTCTCTCTCTCTCTCTCTCTCTCTCTCTCTCTTACTTTCTCTCTATCATTCTCATTATCCCCCTCTCTCTCTTACTTTCTTTCTATCATTCTCATTATCCCCTCTCTCTCTCTCTCTTTCTTGCTCTCCCCCTCTCTCTCTCTTTCTCTCTCTCTCTCTCTCTCTCTCTCTCTTTCTCTCTCTCTCTCTCTCTCTCTCTCCTCACTCGCTTTTCACGCTTCCTGTACAATCCAAACACGACGAATACTAATGCAAGTGTGGCTAGAACTAATGCAACAACCTGCGAGGGTCCCCAGTGGTCACGTGAATAGCACTCAACAAAAACGTGCAGCGATGGCCGAGTGGTTAGAGCGTCCGATCGTTACTCGCTTAACGCGCGTTCGAATCCCGTCAACTACCGGCCACTTTTGCACAACCCTTCCTCTTCTCCCCCCCCCCCATCCCCGTAAATCGACACATAAATGGATCACCCAAAAATTTGCCTCACGAAAAAGGGGGCGGTCCCCTTGTTCTATTATTAACAAGCAGAGAGTCCTCGCTACGCTCAGAGCCCCTCTCTCCCTTTTTCATTACAAAATCTCATATTCATACTTTTTAATTGAAAAAAAGTAGTTTTTAGAAGCAAGATCTTCACTATTTCTCTCTCTCACTCTCCTTTTCTCTTTTCCTTCTTCTCTCTCTCTATCTCTCTTTCTCTCTTTATATCTATCTATCTCTCTCCCTCTATCCCTTCCTTCTCGCTGCTCGCTTTCACACTCCCTGTACAATCCAAACGAAACAAATACTAATGCAAGTGTGGCTAGAACTAATGCAACAACCTGCGAGGGTCCCCAGTGGTCACGCGAATAGCACAAACGAAAAACGTGCAGCGATGACCGAGTGGTTAACGCGTCCGATTGTTATTCGCTTAATGCGAGTTCGAATCCCGTCAACCACCCGGCCATTTTTGCACAACCCTTCCTCTTCCCTCCTCTCCCCCCCCTCCCCGTAAATCGACACATAAATGGATCACCCAAAAATTTGCCTCACGAAAAAGGGGGCGGTCCCCTTGTTCTATTATTAATATGATATGATTCCGTAAGGCGGATAAAATGAGAAAATAGAGTAGGGTTTCCACAGAGAAGGGAGAAAACTTCCTTTTATATCTTGGTGTGAGCGACATTTGGATATGGTACTGAATAATGTAGAAGAGAAAACATTGTACTCCATCTCACCTCACTCAAGTCAAAACAAACCGTTCAGATATGGCGCCAGAATTCGAGCACCTCACGCTTTTGTTATGGTTTTCCTGTTTGGCGAAGGAACGTGAGTTTGTCACCTCTTCTCCAGTGCGGAAAGCCATATTTCAGCGTTGGACAAAAGTTGAGCACGATATTCAAACTAACGAGGATGCATGCAACCAACTTGGCCAAATTCGTCTTTTCGTATAAGTTTGTGCATGGACTGCTGAATAGGTTGGAAGGTAGACTTTTACCCTCATTCTGTCGCCACTCGATACATGTATCACTCTGCTGAACGGCTACGTTTCAGTGACACTACAAAGACTATGCAAAATTGAATATGAGACTTATTGAATGTTTTATTGTTCCCGTATGGACCAAATCACCTCAACAGTTGTTCAGTGAAATTTTGAGAGAATGATTACAGGAACAAGAAAGCAATGGCACTCTTTCGCAGCAGCCTTTTTAGTTGGATATCTGGTATTTGGAGACAACAATGCTGTTAACATGCAAGTGAGAGAATTAGTCTGAACGAAAACGAAAGACAATTCCAGATCAACCTTTACCTACTGTCTCGTGTTACTGTAGGACTGGCAAAGTTGGCAGCAGAGAAAGAAGTCATTCCAAGACCAGGTAGGAGATAGGGAGAGAGAAAGAGAGAGAGAGAGAGAGAGAGAGAGAGAGAGAGAGAGAGAGAGAGAGAGAGAGAGAGAGAAAGAGAAAGAGAGAGAGAAAGAGAGAGAGAAGGAGAGAGAGAGAAGGAGAGAGAGAGAGAGAGAGAAAGAGAGAGAGAAGGAGAGAGAGAGAGAGGGGGGGAGAGAGAGAAAGAGAGAGAGAAGGAGAGAGAGAGAGAGAGGGGGAGAGAGAGAAAGAGAGAGAGAGAGAGATGCCAAAAGCAACCCTAGGTATACCTTTATGCCCAAATTTTCAGGATTCCCAGTCTTCCCACTATTCGCAGCTTCGGTGTGGGGTCTTGTCTTGTGGCTGTTCGAGTACTATCCGAACGACCTGCAGGGATCTTTGCAGAAGAGTATGACATACCTGTACCACGATTCTAATCATTGGTCAAGCTTTAAAACGTTCTTATTCAAGAACAAGTAATAAAATGTTCTTACTTGAATTCATGTTGTTTGTACAAAAATTGTACAGTAACGAGAAACTCGATCGATAACATTTATTTTCTTCTAGAAGTACCTTTTCTCCTATTGAAGATGGACACTAGAACAAAAGATCGATGCATAGTGAGATCTGCAGAATGATAGTTGGAGTGCAACCCTAGTACAAAAACAAAGAACATGCGACCCTATCAGTCACGACATGAAAACTTTAAGGTGTTTTTGGGAAGGTAATCACGATCTCTGTAACAGAGCGAGCATCTTTGCACAAGAACAATTAAAACAACATTTCGATAATGATCAGTTGGTGTCAAAAAGTACAGAAGGACTATAGATTTCTCGTTACTCCAACTACCTTTGATCGCGAAGGGGACTTTTCCGTCGAAACCGTTATACTTCAGTTTGGGTGACAGTTGAATCTATGGCCAATTACAGTTCAATTCCGGTCATTTCGCAGTCCACCTGTCGCCCGGTCCAACTGGGATCATTTGAAATTGAAAAATTTTCGTTAAGTCTTCTCTGAATCTCTCTCTCTCTCTACCTCTTCACATAAATTTTACACCTCAAATTAGCCTCGGTCCTAAAAATTCTGTGAATTTGAAAACTCGTTTTCTGCAGACAGCCGGCCGGTTGTAATGTTCTTCAGGCAACATATAAAAACTCGCGTGTTTTTGTACTTACTATCATTCCGACATCATGAAACTGACCATCGTTCTATTCCTCGTCTTCTCAACGCTTATGGTTACGGTACTTTCTCACCCCGTCAAAGCCACCGACTTGTTCTTGATCGACGGCTCAACACACATGAAGAGGGAAGACGGTTGGGCAGCGTTGGTAAAACCACAATCTGTTGTTTCCAAAATCAGTTTCAGGCCAATCAGGAGTACAATTTCGACACCCGTGTTAAAGGTTTGAGTACTGTAACTTTGCTTTATTTCTATGAGAATTCTAACAGTGTATGTCTATAAGTACCGTAACGCTTGGATACCGTAACACTTTGATAAAAATTCTCATTGTTATTAGCTTACCTAATCACCTTTGTTGACAAACTCAGTGTTTAATACCGTACATATCTTGCACTAATCACGAAAAAAACTACTGTGGCCCTCTTGACTATCCCTTTACAGAAGCTCGAAAATCTGGCTCCTTCCGAGACTTTCCTCAGCCGAAGAAGATAGAATGACAACATTTACATCAACAACTAATTATAATTATGAAATAAATCATTAACAAAATCAACAATAATAAAAACAATGAGATATGAAACACACCTGGAGGCGATTAGACCAAACTAAATCGAATCGAATTTTCATGAAACGCTATTTTCACCTCAAAAACAGAACTTTTGGTGCGAAAAATGACAAATTAGCTATTCCAGCTATTTTTCTATATAAAACTTCTCACATTTTACGGATCCTCAACCACCACAAGATGTGTCGTTCTCGCTAGACACTTTGTTCAACTACAACGAGGTCCTGAGGAAGAGCGGTTGCTTGGGTTTGCAGTCGAGTGAAGTCTCATACTTGTGGAGCAACTTGAACATTCCCGTTCCAATGGTCATCGGGGTACCCATGATGATGCACTCGGAAACTCCGTGAATCTGTAAATTACCTTTTGGATACATATAATCAGGACCAATGCGCCGCAGGCGCACAGGTCTATTTAGGTTCAGTTACGCCCGTTTTGGTTTGAAAGTGGTACTCACCATGGCTGGTTACGAAATTTAACGAAATTAACGATTTAACGATTAACGGATTCGTTAAATTTGGAAAGACCGTTAATTTAACGTTTAACGATTTCGTTGAATCGGAAGTTTCGTAACCAGCCCTGGTACTCACTATCGTATACCAGGGGTCCGGATATAGAAAGAAAATATTACTTCGGTAATGGTCACTTTCCGGAGCGAAGCCCCTTTACTATCTGAGGTTGTACTGGACTATTCTAATTTCCAGTTTTCCTTCACTACTTTTCCGTGTAATCCAAGAAAGGAACTTTCTAATTCACAACAACTAGAAACCGCCGCGTTCGTTACTTTATTCCAAAATTGATAAAGAATTACTCACCACATCCCTTTGCGAATAGAAGGCCGCCTCGAACAGATGGTCCATGGTTTTCTCGAAGGACGCCAGCAACAATACGGAATCTTTCATTTTGACAAGACCGTTTCTGGTGATTCCAAGTACTTCTCCTCTGAAAATGGGAAGGTTAGAAAGCTAATATTCTGAAGTTGACCATTAGTAGGCAGGCGCAAAGGTATGTCTGATCGACTAGGAACCAGTGAGGAATATATCGACATAGTTCCATTGAAAAAGCAAATGTTCCCATATTTTGGCGATTTTTAACATCGTCAAGATAATATGAACGTTTCTATCATCATTTGGTTAACTTTTCTGAGACCTCTGGAACCCAACTTCTTCCTCGTTTAGCAGTGAACGCTCCCCTCTTCGTAGTATGCAAGAAATCATTATGAAGATCAACAAATTCCCAAAAGTGCTCACCTATACGTCATCAGATCAGCCAACAACATGACATGTCTCCTATCCAGTCCGATACCGTGAGCTTGCATAGTCTCGATAATCTCCGTGATGATGCAACTCCGAGCAGCTTCAATTCCAAGCACATCGGCAACCACCAGGGCATTGTTGAAGTTGGTACGGCGAGCATCGACTCCGACCTGGAACGATGATTTTGTGTTAGAAAAGAAATTTCTGTATAATCCAGTCGAATGTGTTTGCTTTTCAGTCCAATTCGACATTGAGTCAAGTTTTCTTCTCATGTTTCATGTACTTCACATCAGGAGTGGTGAAAAATGAATTATTTAAAGGATATTACGATATTTTTGGTTAATTTGGTTTTAAACACTAATGAATTTGCGAAAATCCGGAAATACTGTTTACCTAACGATTGTTAGTGACGGTGAATCTGAGCAAATAATTAATTAAAAGTTCAAGAGTTTCGTAAAAACCGTAATGTCAAACGCACAGTTCATTACGATATAATTAGACAAGCAGAAAGTCCTCGCTACGCTCAGAGCCCTCTCTCTCTTTTTCATTACAAAATCACATATTCAGACTTCTTCATTGAAATAAAAGTGGTTTTTAGAAGAAGCAAGGTCCTTGCTATTTCTCTCTTTCTCTCTCTTACTTTTTTTCTATCATTCTCATTATCCCCCCTCTCTCTCTCTTACTTTCTATCTATCATTCTCATTACCCCCCCCCCCTCTCTCTCTCTCTCTCTTTCTTGCTCTCCCTCTCTCTCTATCTCTCTCTTTCTCTTTCTCTCTCTTCCTCTCTCTTTCTCTCTCTCTCTCTCTCTCTCTCTCTCTCTCTCTCTCTCTCTTTCACACTCCCTGTACAATCCAAACACGACGAATACTAATGCAAGTGTGGCTAGAACTAATGCAACAACCTGCGAGGGTCCCCAGTGGTCACGTGAATAGCACTCAACGAAAACGTGCAGCGGTGATCGAGTGGTTAACGCGTCCGATCGTTACTAGGGATGGGCAAATCGCCAGTCATTGGCTACTGATTGGCTATCCTCTTTTCGTTACCCAATTGCATTGGTCAGCGATTGGCTATTCAATTTGCGAAATGATACCACCTGAACAACACCATCTTCAACGTCGAGAAGGCTCAGTGAACGCCGCTCCAGGCGCTCCTCAATTGGATAGCCAATGCCGTTGGCTAACGAAAAGAGGATAGCCAATCGTTAGCCAATGACTGGCGATTTGCCCATCCCTAATCGTTACTCGCTTAACGCGCGTTCAAATCCCGTCAACTACCCCGCCATTTTTGCACAACCCTTCCTCTTCCCTCCTCCCCCCTCCCCGTAAATCGACACATAAATGGATCACCCAAAAATTTGCCTCACGAAAAAGGGGGCGGTCCCCTTGTTCTATTATTAATATGATTTAATTTAACGAAACTAACCGTTGACAAAACGCTTCTGAAATCGGTTCCTTCTACAAGCAGCTTGAAATCGAGACCCTTCTTCTCATCTGCATGAATGACACATCTGTTCACTGATGAAATACCTGAAAAATAATTTCATGTTTCAAACACAATTGGAATACATATCTGAATCGCAGAAAAAATACTTTAGTTCGGATTGCTAATAAATATTCCTCGCTACGCTCGGGCCGGTGGAGTTTTAACGCTGACGCCGCCAAAACATTTGGTCCGATTACTTTCTCTCTCTTCAATTTTCATTGAAGTCAAATTTGCCAATTTACAAATGTTCAGATCGCGCAATAGTTTCACCGGATCAGATTTTCTGTTCCAAACGTTTTTAGAATCTTACAACATGCTCAGAACTTGAGTGTGGATGTATGCATGCACATTGCTTTATTGAATTTCCGAGCTCCGGATCAATTTAAAGCCATAACAAGCAGAGTAGAGCGAATTGGGATTTACAATGTAACAGTAATGAAACACATACCCTTGATGATGACATTTCCCAGGGTATACTTGAGCATTTGCATGGTCATGGTTTTACTGAACTTGCTGTTTTTCGGTGGTCGGATGACCAGCATCGTTTTTCCGTGTGAAGTTATCTGAAGGAGAAGGGATTATGAGAGAGAGAGAGAAATGATAAATAACCACATTTTCACTATCATGTAATGAAAATTAGAAAAACAAAGAGAAAAACTTACCGTACAATTCTTGGTAACAGGACTGAGCTTCGACGTGACTATTGCGTACGCGATAGATTCGATACTGACCTGTAACGAGAGTTATAAGAGTGGAGCAAAGTTCGGTCTTTTGAACGACAACAATACTCGCCACACGACACTTACCTCCAACTGCAGTAGCCTGATCCTTTTCTTGTTCAGTTTTAGAAGGAGGAAAACGTCGTCGGTGAGATAGACTTCTTCAATGTAGTCACAGATTTCACCCAGCGTCGTTTTCTCGATTCTCGCCTTCACTCTTCTTGCCAAAGACTCGTCGGTGCTGTCGAGGAGATTTGCAGTGATGATTGGTGTTGAGATCTGAAGCAAAAATATAATTCAAAATAAAATCCAGTCGCATCGTACTAATCCCTATTTTCCCTGGCATTACTAGATAACCACTACACTATTTAGAGGGTTAGGCTTGGGTTTTCTGGGGTTTAAGCATAGCTGCAACGTAGCCTATCAGGTCGACCCTCAAAATCAAGCCATTTTGGCCATTCCTAAGCCTAAATGCACCAGTGCCAATTATCAAAATTTTGCATTTCTTCAACTACAATTTTTGATTATCACAACAAAAGACATGTTTGAAATGTTTCTACAATCTCTAATTTCAAAATTCTCGTTTTTCGAGAATCGGAAAACCATAAGCCGCATTTTTAAGGGATAAAAATACTCAAATGTTCATGTTCATCACAAAACCATCATGACATCTTGAGAATCCATATCCAACCGTTGATGTACGATATAACAGGGGAAAACCCACCGTTTTGACTGCATTGATAATTTCCTTGATACGGGGAACTCCTTGAGTAATGTTCATTGAAGCGACTCCGGCAAAGTGGAAAGTTTTCAGGGTCATTTGAGTTGACGGCTCTCCTGGAAAAACATTTCTGTTGATGGTGAGTACACCCTACATTCAGTCAGGCCTCTTATTAAAAACGAACCGATAGATGTAGCGGCTACTGCTCCGACTGCAGTTCCTGGTTCTGTCACTGCCTTTTGAGCTTTGCTGGCACACAGACTAATAAACTCGTTCGCCGTCTCTTTTGTCAGTCCATTCGCTCTGATTCGCATTTCTCTGTAAACTCGACAAATTATTAACGACCAAAAATCAAAGCTAAATGAAAAAGGAACAAATTTTTTTTTATTATTCGACATATATTATTTTTGAAGAGGATTAAAAATTTCAATTTAGCCATAAGCATAGTAAAAAATTCCAATTTAGCCATACTCATAGCATTTTTGTGTCTCTAGCGTACAGAAATAACTTTTCCGCAAAATTTGAAAGGTCATTTTGGAATGACTTAATTGGATGTCATATTTTTTCGGCCTTTTTTCAGCTCAACGAAGCATCCTTTCATCAGCAGAAACTTGAATAGCAGAAAAAACTAACCTATTCTTGCTACTCTTCTGACACGGCTCACACGACGCGTTCTTCTTATCGTGCTTTCCACAATGACTGACAGTATTCACAGCCTGATCACTCTTGACCGTCTCCTTTTCCAAATGAGATTCAACTTGTTTTGAGAAGAACTCCAAAGCTCCCTCAAACAGCCTTTCGCCGCTTCGCTTTTGCAAAAGCGCTTTCACGTCCTTCTTCAGCAGAATATCATCTGGATTTTTGACCTTCATCGTGTTTTTCACATGCTCCATAACGTGGGTGAAATCGACGACACTTCCATCCTTTGCTTCCATCATCGAGGGATCTGAAAAGTGATGTTGCAATCGTTGTCGTTGAGCTGTTTGAAGATTTAACTGATAATAAAAAGGCAAAATTAAAAGCAAAGGCATACCCAGTCCATCTTCTCCGAAAGTGAATTCAATGACATCACCGACTGACGAACGAACTGTCCCATCGTAGTTAGCACACAGATCCTGGAATGGCCATTGAAACAATGAAAGAGATGGAATTATCGTAATTTCTAATTTTCAATTGCGATGAAGTGAGATTGATATTTTTACAAAACCATCAAGAAAAACGTGTGAACTCGTTCGAAAAATGGAAATTTTCACCAATCGATAAATGAGTGATGTCCAAGACAAAAAATCACAACAGCTCACCTCAAGACACTTGACCAGTCTTCGCTGCATGTATCCCGTCTCGGCAGTCTTGACCGCAGTATCAACCAGACCTTCACGACCTCCCATTGTGTGGAAGAAGAACTCGGTTGGGGTGAGGCCAGAGTAGAAACTGTTGGCGACGAATCCCTTGGCTTCTGGTGTCTTCTTTCGTCGTTCGAAGTGCGGTAGCGAGCGTTCCTAAATTTAAATATATTTTGGAACTTTTTGAAGGAATCAAGCTCCTCATCTTAAGGAAAAAATCCTGTTAGTCTTTACAAATAAATAAACCATCAATGATTTTATCAAATATCTGAGGACCACTAAGATTTCCCTTTATCAATTAATCCTTACCTCGAATCCATCTGGGGGACGATGACCTGAAATAGCCTGCTGACCGACACAAGCAATCATTTGGGAGATGTTAATGTAGGAACCCTTGGAACCACATACAGCCATGGTCATCGGTGCATTATATCTGAAGATTATCGATAATTCCGAGAAAATTTGCTCCAACTAAGAAGATGAATGGAATCCAAGATTCTACAGAAGAAAAAAAAATTGACGAAATATTTTCAAAAAATGACCTTCTACTCAAATTTTCGGATTTTAAACATTGAAAAATAAAAAAAGATTGAATGAAATTATGTTCAACCTTTCATTTTCATGAAAAAAAATCTAATCGCTAAACACACCCCATCCGAACTCACTTGCTCAAATTCCTGAGACAGACTTGACCGGCGTGGTCACGAATCGACGACAGCTCTCCCAAAATCAGTGCTTCCAGTGTTTCTTCTTCATTGCAACCCGGCTGCACTTTCATCTTTCCGGTCTCCATTTCCTCGATGAAGTTGTTACACTTGGTGTATCCATTCGACACCAGGTCTCCCTTCTCTTTGAGCAGCTGTGGCGATGGCTTCACGTCTCCGATACCAATGGAGAATCCACGGTTGGAAAGGAAGACTGGTGCCATTCGACCAAGACGCCACCTGTAAGTGATATGTGTAAAGTATAATAATCTTTCTAATACTCCGCACTCAATAAATTTTTACATGTAATGTCAGAACTCTGAGAACTGAGAATGCACAACATTGACACAATAAAATGGACCACGATTTCCAAAAACTGGTAAAAATTGAAAGAGTTAGAAAATTCACAACCACAATCATTTTTGACCAATACTTCGAGCTAGATTGCGGTTGAATGTAATACTCAAAATTTCACAATTTTTATTTAACTATATACTCTGTTTCAATGAAAAGTGTTCACCTACACTTTTTCAATATTTTCAGTTTATACTCGAATGGAGCAAATTAATCTTCAGTAGTTCTACAATTATCATGAAACAATGTTGTATACCAAGTTCCAGTTTGATTGGCTTGCTTATTGAAAAAATAGAACCAAAAACGTCAAAAGCGTCATTTTTGAGATTTTTGTTTTTCTTTTAAAAATCGATTCAACTTCGATATAGAGTGAGATTTCAAATAGGAAATCACTGATTCGGTTGAACTAGATTGTTCTGAACTGATTTAGTCTTGAAAGTTAATGAAATCAAATCGTTCTGACACCAAAAGAGGCAAAATCGAGTTTTTTTGAGAAAAAACGATTTTTGAGCTCTAAATTTGTTTTGAGTTAATTTGAATGAACTGAATTATTGTTTTACAAGTTTTTCTTTCAAATGGACCAAAGACAGCAACTCGACTATTTCAGAATATAAGTTTTGATTTACGCGTAAATCACTCTTCCTACTTCAGAAGAGTGTATGACGACGTTAACCAGCTCCTAGTTGGAACACTCTTCAGTAAAATATTGAGAAAAACATAAAGTAATTTTCTTACATCACATGAGTGTATTTTGACATGCCTTCGGTATGAAAAAATGTCATAATAGAATACCTCTGTTGTATGAGTGCTTCCGCTCTGCTTTAAAACACTCAAAACGATCCAATTTTACTGGTATCACTCTAACTAAGCTTTGAACTGAATGAAAAAACCTATGTCAATCGTTCTGACTTCAATAATGTTTTTTAAAAAATTAGACTCATCCTTGAAGTCGAAATGTTGGAGAAGCCACATCTCGGTAATCTGTCATGTGTTTTATTGGTTGTATAAATCAGTACTTCTAGCGTTCATCTTGATCAAAGCTCACTAGCAACAGCTTCAGAAGGTTGTTTTCTGTTTTTCTACAATTTTAGAACAATCGATTCCATCTGTTCGGAAGGTTTTGTTGTCATACACTCTTCTGAAGTAAGAAGAGTGATTTTCGCGTTAAGCAAAACTTATATTCTGAATTAGTCGAGATGCTGTCTTTGGTTCATTTGGAAGAAAAACTTGTAAAACAATAATCCAGTTCATTCAAATTAACTCAAAACAAATTTAGAGCTCAAAAATCGTTTTTCTCGAAAAAACTCGATTTTGCCTCTCTTGGTGTCAGAACGACCTGATTTCATCAACTATCAAGACTAAATCAATGCAGAACAATCTAGTTCAACCGAATCAGTGATTTCCTATTTGAAATCTCACTCTATATCGAAGTTGAATCGATTTTTAAAAGAAAAACAAAAATCTCAAAAATGACGCTTTTGACGTTTTTGGTTCTATTTTTTCAATAAGCAAGCCAATCAAACTGGAACTTGGTATACAACATTGTTTAATAATAATTTCAAAACTACTGAAGATTAATTTGCTCCATTCGAGTATAAACTGAAAATATTGAAAAAGTGTAGGTGAACACTTTTCATTGAAACAGAGTATAGTGTGATTTTCACAATTGGTAATAAACAAAAACCAGAACTCACATAGCATCGACGGCTGCATCTTCTCCATAATCACGCAGAAGCATGTAGAAAATGTTCGTCTTCGATGATGATCCCAGCAGGGTTTTGTCTAGAACACCGCAGATGAGGACACTGTTTCTGATTATGACGTAAGAATCCTGAAATTTGTTCATGATTAATGAGCGTTAAAAAAGATACGAACACTAACATTTTTGACAAATCTCAACGTTGGGCTTTCGCAACATCTCACACTCTAAGATTTTATACGAAAAAGTAGACTGAATCATGAATCAAGAATCGGGAGTCATGAATCTTTTTTCATTTATCTTTATCGACACCTCAAATTTTAGGCTTAGGTAAGGTTCAAAGCACTAGTTACTCGGGTAACCAAATACGAGTATTATAAGGAACTATCATAGTATTATAATGAAAAATAAGTTTTGGTTTTTGGCATTATAATACTCGTATTTTTCATTATAATGCTGTGAAATTTTTTCATTTATTATTATACTATGATAGTTCATTATAATACTATGATAGTTCCTTACAATACTCGTATTTGGTTACCCGAGTAGGTCAGAGGGGTCAAAGTTAAAATTTGATTGCCACAAAAAATTTTTGCACCTTGTAAGAAAATGATTCTTGATTCGATGATTCAGTCTACTTTTTTGTATTAAGTTACTTTAAGTGATGTTGAAGGAAGTTTTGTGAGTCAGGAAATCAAGAAAATTCTGTTGAACATTTTTGAGAACACTTGAATTTCGATTCTTACTGATAAAACGAACCTTGGCGCAAAACTCCAGATTCCCAGTGTAACACTTGTTCTTGGTTGTCAGATTCAGATTGACTTGAGAACCAGCGTCAGGTCGAATGATCAGCTCGATGAGCTGCTTTCCTGTCCACAACTCGACTGGCTTCAGAATCGCCGGCGGTGGTATCCTGACCCTTCTTTGCTTCTTGCCGAACGCGTCCAGGATTGCAGCGGCGAAGCGATGGACTTCACTTCTGGGCAAGAAAGTGTCTTTGTGAGTGAGAAGGTAGCCTCCAGTGATGAAATCCTGTAGAACAACATATGGATTTGAGTGAAGATGCGGTTGATTGCCTATGACGAACCAGGTACGTCACTGTGTAATGACTCAAAAAATCAAATCATAGTATATATACGGTTTTCACATATTAAGACCAGTGCACCTGCGTCTATTCAGATCCAATAACGCCCGTTTCGACTTGAAAGTGGTACCCAATTTCGTGTAGGGTCAAGATATGGAAGGAAAAATATATCACGTGTCATACCCCGCAAAGGTATTCATCTCACTTTTTTTCAAAAATATCAAAATCAGTTGCTGTTTTTTCTCTTAATTTTTGTGCAAACATAATTGGATTGAAATCTCACCTGAATTGCAGCAATCAATGGTTCACCAGACCTGGGAGTGATCAAGTTGTTCTTGACGTTCATTAGTTCACTGGCTTCGGCTAAACAGACAGATGTGAGTTGAAGAGTGTGGAAAACAACTGATACCTTTGGCTTCGTATGTCTGTGGCAAGTGGAGGTTCATTTCATCTCCATCGAAGTCGGCATTGTAAGGAGTACATGCGCATTCGTTAAATCTGCAAATGAAGTGGATAGAAGTGGAAATAGGAAGAAAATCATTTTACTCAGCACGGTGTAACACATTCGGCCATTCCAAAAGTGGGCGTAACGGGGGTGGGACAACCAAGGATGGTCGGAATAAATGGGCAAAAGTACCAAAAAAAGCTGCAAAGCGGTCATCCGGAGCGAAAATTTAAATCTATTGATTGGGATCGAATGATTAGCGCCTTTTTTTGAAACGCCACCCCCACTCTATTTTTTTGATCTTGGCACTCCGTGCTCAGACAATCAGAAGTACTCAGAAAATCCGTAAAAAGACCAAATTTTACTTATCTTCTGCTAAATTTTCGTAAAAGAGGCAAATGAAGGAGATAAGGCTAAGATGTGGAACTTTTCTTGTGGGATAAGTTTGAGTACGTAACATGTTCTATTTTGAGAGATCTCTCCATTTCCAACCAGCTGTGGTTCCGAGACTGACTTAGGTTGGACTCACTCAACTTGTGAATGATCCAGATTTGAAAAAAAAAGTATTGATAATTACCTGAATGTTCTTCCCGGTACAACTTTCGCTCGGTGACTCATAATGGAAATTTTGTGGAGCGAAGGTTGACGATTGAACAGGACCACGTCATTGTCATCGAGATGTCGTTCGACAATATCACCGAGTCGGAGACCTTCGGCGATCTCATCTCGCTTTCCGTACCTGGAACACGATTCATTGCAATTCAATCAACCGCGACTCATACTACTTTCAATTCGTGAAAAAAAGATTATAAAACGGAAACTTACTTCAGAAGTCTTTTATTTCCGGTCATCTTGTCGACCAGATAGTTGGCTCCTGGATGCACATCACTTCCATTGATGATCAATTTCTTCATCTTTTCTCTGTTCGTCTCGTTCACAACTTCGGGGAAGGTGAGGATTTTCGCCACGTGGATGGGTACTCCGACCTGGTCGATTCGCAAGTTTGGATCCGGTGAGATAACCTGAAATGTGAGTTTTAATTAATGATTGGGAAAAACTATTACCGTTCTACCCGAGAAATCCACACGTTTACCACACAAGTTACCACGGAAACGACCTTGTTTTCCTTTGAGACGTTGGGTGAATGCGCGAAGTGCCTGAAACAATGCTTAAGCTTTCATCAAGCCGAGACTATATCATTCTCCGAAGTTTTGAGTGACTCGACATTGGTCCGTAGATGAGCGACCCTTCCGGGCATTTGTCACCGTTGGAAATTGAAAAATATCGCAAGTTCTGATAAACTACCTTCTTTGGCTGAAGATCTGGTGGAAGACCGGACATTTCACTGTTGATGTAGAGCGCACATTGAATCTGAAGAAAGTTTAGTTTTCGAAATCGTTTAGAACTAGAGCTTACTGCAAAAATAAAACGTCATAGGTCTGTGAATTTTCCGATTTTGAGTTGAAATAAACTTAACGTTATTTTTTAACAGGCTATTTTTTCATCCAACAAGCATAACTTGAGAAGCCGTTGTCCAATCGGGCTGATTTTTTCAAAAAATGCGTATCCGGAAATAAGAAGAAACTTTTGTTCTGGACGATTTCAAGAATACTCAAAATGAAGACAAAAAACAAAACTTCATATTTTTTGAACACAGAGTATTACGATTTTTTTCAAAACAAAGTGAGATACGAAGCACTTTTCTGTGAGTGTTGAAAATACCACAATTTTTTCAGGTTAATGAAAATAAGTTTACCTGAAGATACTCCCAAGTTTCAAAAAGCTTCTTTGACGTTTCTCCATCCCTCTTGTACTTCTTCATGACATCGTTGATCAGGATAATTTCGACCAGCTTCATAGTAACGTCATCTTCCGTGGTTCCAGACTTGACTTCTGGAAAGTTTGATTCAGACGATATAACCAATCAAACACGAACCAGACACAACTGATGGTCGGATGCACACTGGTGGAACAGGAATCCTTGTCAGCAACAGGTCATTCGGGTGCTTCTTCTCGTCTGATCGTACCATGAGGATCGGAATATCCTGTAATGAAGACATTTATTATATCACAAGGCGCTTCGGTAATCTACCTCTTCTCGAATATTGTTGAAGATTTTCTGAACAGCCAATGGGTTCAACAACGTGAACTTCATCTTTCTGAGATATTCACCAAACTCAGAGTTCGGCTCATTTATCATCGTATCGTAGAAAGGAATCTGAAAAAAGAATGTTACTCGCCTTCCGATTTTTAAATTACATGTTTTTCTATTTTCATGATTAAGAAGATAGTTCAAAATTACTGACAACACCGAAATGAAGAGAAAATAGAATTGCCAACAAGAAGATACGGAATTTTATCGAAAAAGATGGTACTTAAAAGAGATCGTCAAAGTTACTCGGAAAAAAAGTAACCTCATCTGATCCAATCGAGCACTGGAAGACAATTTTCAACACAGTTCCGACCGCCTTTTTGACGGTTCCATTCTTGAAGTTGCACTTCTGACACTTTCCGTTCTTCTTGCAGGCAGCAATGATCTTCTTGTGGAGAGCCTTTCTATGGAGGTAGTCAATGTTCGGGTTCATGACTTGTCGAAGGAAAGTTCTTCGTTGTTCTTCTGTCAGAAGGAGTGCTGAGCAATTCTGAAAGAGAGTTCAGTAATGCTTCAGTGTTACTGACCTTGCAAATGCATTGCAACAGCTGAATGGTCAACTTGAAGAATCCAATGTGGAAAACTGGAAAGTCCAAATCCATGTAACCGAAATGACCAACACAGTCGGTTAGATTTTGGCCGCATGTTTTACATTTGTCTACTTTGGTAGAGATACCCTGAAAATCAAATTTTGCTCTGAAAAAACAGCCTAATCTTACCATTCTTTCATCCAGGGGACCATAGACTGCTGGCTTCAGTTTGCCGCTTGAATCATCGTACAGCTTATTGTTGAATACCGGTACATGGGCCGTCATACGCATAAATTCACAATCGCCAGGAGAAAACTTCACCCCGACGCTGAAGAAAACTATTTTTGTCATTCCGTATGATTCACTTACACTTTCATCGCCATGTCCGCCTCGCGGAACTGTTCTTTACCCATTCTGAACACAATAAAATTGAGACGAAAAGTTTTGAAAAACGAAAATAGAAAAAGAAGATATTCGAGTGCTTGCACCGCGGTGAACACAGGACGCAATGAATGACGACAATTACCGTACTTTTATTTCTTGCACATGAATATTAAAGCTATTTACCCGAATAATTGGGATGGGAGACGAAGAGTAAAACAATCAATAACTCTTCTCGATGAGAATTCGGAGACTTTTCAGGGATGGGAGGAATGAAGACACTTCGACAAAGTCGGAAACCGATCGTGCCAGACTTGCGATTATTCCATTTGCTGTAGGGAAATCTCTTCTTGATAAAGCTTCTATAAAACGTTGGATGGCGTGGATGACGTGCGGAGAGAGCTGGAAAAACATTTATCTGAATTCTTCTCGAAATTATTTTTTCTTTTCCGTATACAATTGACTGTATAGAAAATTCCAACTTGGCTTTAAATAAGATCACAAACACCCACTTTTTGTGTTGCTAAACGTGGTGGCAGCTCTAACCAGATTTTCGCTCTGACGTTTTCAACCTTCGTGGCGTCTCCCGGTGTGTATGATTTGATAGAGTCGATGAGAGCTTTGAGGTGACTCATGATGGACTCTTCTTCTTGACCGAGGTTGAAAACTAATGGTTGATCGGGGAGACGATCTGAAAATACATCCTTCTTTCAAAAAATATTATAAAGAGAGAAAAGAACTATTTCTGAGGGTATATGTGAAGCTGAATGTTGATAAAACCTAACTAAAGTATGAAAAAAGAGGCGTAAGAGATCCTAAAATACCTTTTTGCCTTTGAAGAAACGAGATGCGTTTTATTGCGTTGTTGAGATACAATTGTATACAGTATATAATTCCAAAACTAACCTTGCTGTTGATGGATACTGATAGCCGGCACCACATTCGGAACCATCGGTACCATCTGGGGTTGCTGCATGACATTCATTGCCGGATTCCAATTGATCTGCATCACTGGTGCCGCCACTGACTGTCTGGCTGGTAATGGTGGAGGATCGTTCCACCCTGGTGTCATTGGTTTCTGTGGTGGTAATGGCATCAGTGGGGCTTTCTGGAAATAATTTTTTGGTATCTATTTCTCTCTCTCTCTCTCTCACCGGTGTATGATCCCACGACTGTGTTTGATAGAACATCGATGATGGTGGCATTGGGGCCAGTTTTCTCTGTTGTTGAGGATCTCTTATTGATGATGCTGGTGAAGCTGATGGTGGAGGTCCCATAAACGTATGAACAGAACCGTTGCTGGGGTGCTAGAGACAGATTCTTGGAAACGGTGGAATAGAGAAAAGAAACCTTGTTTATTGAATCAGCAGCTTCTTTGACATAAGGGTTGAGTGGTGGTGGATCTAGGGTACAATCTCTACCTCCAGCAACGTAGTAGAGCGTATGTAGCATCTCGATCATCTTCTGAAATCAGATTTAAGTCACTTCTAATTAGTTCAACTGTTTCATTCAACGGAATAGAATCAGTAGTTTTGAAAGCATCTAATTAATTAGACATTTGAGCTGTTTAAGTTAGACATTAGTTTTCTAGACTTGGTTTCGAAAGAGTTCTTCCTTGTTTAGATTTTGATGATGGAAAATTGAAGCATTACCGAAACTACGGAAAACAAACCATTGTCTTGAACTTGAGTCCTTTGCACAGCTCCCACGCCGTTTCGTACATTCCTCGTTTTGTAAGTGAGTCGACGTAGTCGTGGATCAGCTGAATTCGGGGACATTCCAATCAACAAACATGACAGATCTCACATCTTCCAGTGTTTCACCCATCACTCCGTCATTGAAGTGTAGCAGCGAGATACCTTGCATGACTCTTTCACCCAAGTCAAAGTGTGAATTGGCAGATAGAACAAGTTGAAGGTCTTTGGTGAGAATGAATGCGAGCAGAGCGGCTGCGGTGTCTGGAAAATGTTCAATTTGATCACTCAAGTATGATTTGCTATTTTTAACAGATACAAAACGATAAAAACAAACTATTGACAGTATTTCAAGAAAAAAATGCTCTTAAAAATTATTTTCGAGCTTATTCTTCTCCCCAATTTGCCAATAAGCGAAACATAGCTAATAAAATCGGGTCCAACTTTTTCTGAAAATTTAATTTTTGAAGCTCGTGTTTGAACATTTTGAAAAAAAACCTGAAAAAGGATTCGAAATCATTCTACCTAGTGGGAAATGTTACTTTTTCTTCAAAATAACAGAAAAGCTCACTTCCTTGCTCCATCAACTCTTTTCCCGCCTTCTTAGCAGCTTCTTCCATTCTCTCTTCTGTCGTCGAACCTGTGATGACTGTGGCCAGGAACCTTCTCCAGTGTGTCGTTACTGGGAACGTATGCAGGTTCGAAGTATCTTCTGGGAGCCCAAAACTCAGAAGGAAAGCCAGTGACTCGTTAGCAGTTTGCTCTTCTTCTGAAATTGTGACTACTCCAATGAGTTATTACAGCCCTCAATAGCGATCAAACTTTTACTTCCAACTTCACAGAAAACTGACAAGCAGGAGCCGTTATTCAAATGAGATCTCGAGTAGTTCTCTGTCAACTTTACTCATTCCAACTTTGTTTGAAATTTTGAATAATAAGCCTGTGATTGATAAAATTTCTCGAAAAAAAACCTTGAAGATATCTATCGATGACTCGACCACAGGAACCATGTTGAGATGCATAGACACATGCAGCCAGGTACAACTTTCTGCTCAGTAGAATTTGTACAACTTTGTCGTGGTTTTGAGAGAGCCAGTGATCCAGGAGGGACCATCCTTCGTCATCTGAATTTCCATCATACGACATTTAATTCAGAGTTGTAAGAACCTGAAAATTGCACACCTCAACCCTCTAGTATTAACTAAATTTTGGTTAAATTCTTATTTTCAATCTCTTGATAAAAACTTCAACGTACACTTGGAAAAACGAACCAATAGTATTCCAATCGATCGAGTTCAGGGTAAAACTCGCTGACGAGGAAGTTGTCACAGACGTTGAAACCGAACTAATCGTAGTGGTACTAGTCGTCGCTTCATTTCTTTTCAAAGAAGTCTGTCGATCGGGTACAAAACCAAGATCGTCTACAAGGTGATCAATCTTGCCACCGCCAGCTATAACACTCAGAAACTGCCATGCGAGGCTTTTCATTTCATCCGGTTCTGGGGCTGCTCTGGAAGTGGAATATTGATTCATTGCAGGTTTAAAAAATCAAGAATTTTATCATAGAGCTTCGTCAACAAAATAGTAAACTATTTTTTCACAGAAAAAAATTACTCTAATTTTAGAAAACGATCTCCCTACTTTTTCATAAAAATTCGTTTCAGAAAACAAAATTTTACTATTTAAAATTTAAAAAAGAAAGCCCACTTATCAGCGAAGAACTGTCCGAACCGCGCCGGTTTCGTGATCTGCATGAAATTTTGGAGATTGTCCATTTCCTTGGGGTTTGTTCTTGTCTGAAATCTCAAGTCTAATCTGTGAAGTTTTTCTCTAACAGAAAAGTTTTTGTCAATGGTCACATTACATGTCTGACATGGCTCTGTCTAGTTACCACGTTCAGGCTATGTCTTACATGTACAGTTACCTTTGGTTTATGGAGGGAGGCAAATTCCGTTTATAGAAAACCTACCACATGTTCCACCTCAACAGCTGATACGGTACTTCTTTCATAGTGATCGTACGATCTCCAATTCGTAACTAATTTGTGTCCTAAAGCCAAGGAGCAACCAATCGGCTTCGGTGATAACCAGGAGGGGATAAACTCTTCTGACAGGGTTGGGTTCATGTTAGCAGTCTGAATTGATCAAAATTTTCGGAAAACTAAGGAAAACTCACAGTAGCTGTATTTTTTCCATTCAACCATACGACTTGAACTGGATTTTGAGCATACTGTATGGCAAAACAACCATAATCATGAGGGCTCCAGGTGATTCGGACTATTTCGTCTTGGATACAGGGAGATTTTCCGACAATCTGTAAAGTTACATGTACTTCGACCAGTTTTTCTCGATGTTGCAATATCTATCAGATATTCAAAGAGTAAAAATATGCCCGACGTTCATTTATCGTGATTGAAACGCTGTTTTACAACTTAATTTCGTGCAACTTCAATTTTCTTTAAAACAATCAAAACTCACACATCTCAACGAGTCATGGAACAGACAACTGGCACCATACCGGTCAGCCGTAACAATGAGTCTGGAGTCGTACACATTCCTGGCAGCGATTGTTCCATTCCTATGTGCTCCATAGGCGGCTACAGGCCCAGCTGTACAATTTACATATCGTACATCCCATTCTTCGACCACTGAATGGTGTGGAGAACGGTCTGCGATGAGGATATGATGTTGTGAACGAGGTGACCAGGCTAGGGATGAATAGTCGATTCCACTCTGAAGACATTAGTCTGCATAATGATATCAATGTTTCTGAGGTTTTTAAGAACCATATTCAGACAATTCTAAGCAATGACTGAAATCATGAACAGTTGCAGATCGCAAAAATATGATGGACCCAGAATCCACAAAGAAGACATTTTCTACATAATATTTCCCAGAAAGTCAAGAATTAACAATTTTTTTAAAAAAAAGTTCACCTGGGTTAAATGAATCGTCGGCTTTCCGTGTTGTCTCATGTCCCAAACAACTGCTTTTCCAGAACTTGCTGTTGCGAAGACTGTCGGTTCTTTGGGACACCAATCGATTAGTCTCGTCTGTTATTAAATAAATGGTTTTTAAAAAATTTAAATTAATAAATTTTATACGTTTAACACACTACATGTCTTTTTTAATTCCTTAAACTCTATTCTTGGTGAAATATCGTTTTCTCTTGAGTATAAAACACACCTCTTCGTTCCACGATCCCGGACTATACGGTGTAACCAAATTAGTGACATCCCAGAGCAGAATTTGCCCTCCTGCTGTTGCAACCCATCTGAAAAGGTATTATTTTGACACATTTATCATTGGAAAGATAAGTACCGTCCGTCGACTGATGCTCCTATGCTCGTCACATCATGAGTGTGGTCACGTCTTTGGAGAAAATATTGACATTGCGTACCTGAAAAGTATGTACTTTCCTATCGGAAAGAGTTGTTACCTTTTACCAAACTGTTAGTGTCCAAGAAAACAACTGATCCATTCTGACTTCCTCCAACAAGAATGTTTCCGGTCCAAAGTAGCGAGGAGTAGCTTCAAATTACTTCTTTCTCTTGATTTAAAGTAGGAGGGATTGGACGAAAAAATAACGTATTGAAAAATGATTCAGAATTATTATTGTCGAAACGACTTTTAAATTAAAATTCGAATTTGCCGAAAATTTTCTCGCCAACAAAATACTACTTCATGAAGTGAATTCAAAAAGAAAAGACAAACAGTCTAAAAAAGAATGTCTTCGCGTAAACTCATAGTAAACAAAAACGATCAAAACAAACAAAAACGAACCTATGGGCTGATTGAACGATGGTTCCGGCTCGTTGTTGACAGCCGATATCTCTAACCGTATGGTAAGAAAGGTCATTTCCGGACGATGTAATTAGTCCCTTTATTAAAAACTCATAATTGTCGTCAAAAATAGAAATATACCTGTTCTTCTGTCGCCCTGGGGCTCCAGGCAACAACACCGGCCCTCTCGAGAAGAGCTGCAGACATTTGAAAAGATGAACCGCGAAAATAAAATTTGGAGCCGTATTTGGGGTGGCAAAATTAGCGTAGGAGCATGAACGCAACTTCCCTCTTTTCACCTCGCCATTATTTTTGTTTGTGCACGGGTTTAGCAAGTTTGGCCATTCGTCATCGATCACCATGATAGCCTGGAGTATACTATTCACAGTTCTGCTCATTATGGAAAAATCCAAGTCGGAGTTCGTCCTTTCAACTTGCTCCAGGATGAATTTATTCCTTGCTGGAGCCAATTTCTTGTGCAGAACTTCGTGCAGTTTACAGGTGATTTTTCCAATGTTGTTGTAGGTTTATTTCTGTCAAAAGAATGATGCACGATAGTGTTGATATGATTGTACTCGTGTTCAAGAGAAAAAATCTTTCGAAATGGTACAAACTTTTGGAACTGTGCAACTTTGGAAACTGACTTAAACAAGATGAACCATATGTGTCGTCTTTCAAGTTTTACATATCAATCTAATTAATTAATTTTAGAACTGCAAACTTGGTAACTGCGAGAAGCGACAATCCCGACCCACCTGCCTATGCTATCAGTGTAATGAGCATCAAAGCAAGGCGAGCACGAAGTACCGTTATCTACCGTATTACAATAGATTATGACACATCTATTTCAACTTTTTAACGATGCTTTTTACTGATATGAATTTTTGTACGTATCATTTCGTTACTTTCTCTTCTAAAGGCTCTTTCTCATAAAGACAATTGAAAAACTCAGAAGTTTTGGCACACACCAAGTAAACAAGTCCAGGGGATAAAGTAGCCCATCAGGTCTGATCAGATCTGACGCCACATTGGCCAGATCTGATGCCCATTTTCGTTCTCTTATTATACCGATTCAAAAAGGAGTGGAAACCTACATTCATTTTCATGTAAAAATTATTTTTATCAATGTAGTTGTCGGAATTTTTGTCTGAAATTTGGACGGACATCTAATAAGGGGGTTTCCATTGTAGGAATATGCTTTTCAAACTGATTGGTTACCACTCGCTAGATCTGATGCTACTTTCGCTAGATCTGACGCTACTCGTCATTTTTGAAACCGGTGAGATGGCCGAGTGGTCTAAGGCGCTGGTTTTAGGCACCAGTCCCTCCGGGGGCGTGGGTTCGAATCCCACTCTCATCAACGGTTTTGCTTTACTGAACGAAAAATGGTCAGCTCAAATAGGGAAGTACGAATTTGAGTTTACCCAAAGTATTAGTATTTTCGTGTTTTGTTACTTTTCATTTTGCTAACAATGACAGTACCCTTTCTTGTATCATTTTAGGCGTGGTATTATCATATTCTTCTCTTATTGTTTAGTCTCTATCTTCTAAGCGGAGACGATTTTGAGCTTACAGCCTATCTTCTTCCAACAAGAATGACGCATGGTACGGAAACTTAGTGTCTCCTGACTGATTCTATTTTAACCTCATCATGTGAACACATTACACATGTTCGATTAACTTCACCTAGATAAAGCGTCAAATCATGCTCACTCGATTTTTGTTTATAACTTTACCGATAACTCGTTCGAGCCGTCACTATCTCTGATAGTCTCAAAGATAACACATTCATCACTCTTTTATTCGATCGATTCATAACTTTTTTCTCAGTTTTTGTTTCTTCAGATTGAACATTTAACTCAAAGCACACATAGAGGACCGGAAACTTGAATTTCGTCTTGTTTTTTAATGTGAGAAAAAAACAAAAAAATGGTAAACAAAACTTATGTTTTTGGTCAAGTGAGATGTCTGCAGGGAGAGAGAGAGAGAAAGAGAGAGAGAGGGAGAGAGAGAAAGAGAGAAAGAGAGAGAGAGAGAGAGAGAGAGAGAGAGAGAGAGAGAGAGAGAGAGAGAGAGAGAGAGAGAGAGAGAGAGAGAGAGAGAGAGACCGCGCGAAATCAACCTACAACTTTTTTTCTTTTATTGAATACTGTACTTTATACGTTAAGTGGCCAAAACTAGACTTCCTCCATAATAGTATCATCCACTTGGTCGAACTCTGGTGTCAGTTTTATTTCGGTTCACGGTTCATGAATATTCACACGGCGCACCTTAAAGAACCCTTTTGTCAATAGACGGTGAGTATCATTCCAGACACGACCATCGTCTTGTCCATTCACTCAGATACACATCTTCTCTCGCAAACTGTTGAATTCACAAATCTCAACGATTTTCTCTAGTTCTCAAAAAGTTATCGCGTTTGCGGTGAAGGTATGGGGACATTACTTACTCACTCCAAAACTTTTGGTGGACAGGCATCGGACCGTTAATGGGCGACAGTCGTCCCGGACATCTGTCGCCCAATTACAGTGAAATGCCGGTCTATTCACAGTCCATCTGTCACCCGTTCCATCAAACTGGGCGACAGATGAAACGTGAATGGACTGGCATTGGACTGTAACTGGGCTACAGATGTCCGGGACGACGGTCACCCATCTACGGTCCATTGCCGGTCCACGAAAAGTTTTTGAGCTACTTTGCTGACCATGTGTATCAGATGTCCCCATGTTGAACGTTTTTTCACCAACCCAAAATAATGGTTTGTCAGGGTGATTGAAGTAAGTCTGTCGATAGTCTCCATATTTTAGTTCTGAACACGAGAACTCTTGAGAACGCAACTTGTCAAACATTTAAAAAATCTCACCCATTTCTTCACTTTTACAGCTTTACTGATATGGTTGCATCATTTTTTGTAATTCATACCATTTTCCGTACCATAAAAATGCGAATGTTGTCTTTTGTCAGAAGTGGTAAATCTGTATGTAGTTACAGTACGCTAAACTACAAGCTACTGACATTGTCCTACTCTTTTCACATGTGTTCTCTTACTATCATTTTAACTTCGCTATTTTTGAGTTTTTTATTTTGTATTGAATAATAGAAAAAAGGAACAATGCGTTACGATGTGCTACTTCCATGAGATATGAACGTGCTAAACTCCAATCACAAAAAAAACGAACAGAAATGTCACCTCTTCCTCTCTTACACACTCACACATGGTGTTTTTGATAAGCGGGCTGGTTCCACACATCATTGAATAAATATTTATTCCGCGCGGAAGCGCAAGCGGTTACTTATATTCAATTTCCCAAGCCCAAAATCTTCAGTTTCAGATGGCAGAAGAGGGTAATTTTCTGATTCTGCAGGTATGCCTAGCTACTGTGATGTTGGCAGTCACCGCTGTGGCTGGTACTGCGCCTTTGTGTGTGAGTTTTTTGTGTTAAATTTTTGTGTCATATTCCCGCAAAGTGCATGCCTATACAGAAAATGACGAAAAAATTCTCGAAAAAAAAACTTAAGATCACTAACAGAAAAATTTCGCACAAAAGTATGTGACCACGAGGCTCGCGAGGCCATATTTTGAGTGCTAATAACTTTGTCACTATTTAAGGTATTAGTTTTTCCTTTTGTTGGCAGATAGGTATTCATTATCTCTATGCAAAATTCAGGTATCACTCAAATAACTTTCTGGTATTACCACGATAGAAAAACCAAAATGTTACACTCAAGATATATCAGAGTGATCTTTCCATATCGAAGTAATACCGTTAAAGTTGTAGGTTACCTTTTTGCTGTTCATTTCACTACTCTTAACGTTCTAGAAATTCGGTGTAGTAGATGTTTCAATGTGGAGTTTTTGAACTTTTGTGATATTAAAAAACAACCGAAACTAAATCTTTCAGAATATTCCTTACAAGCAGGTAGTCCTCGCTACGCTCAGAGCCCCTTTTCTCCTTTTTTTCATTACAAAATCACATATTTAGACTTTTAATTGAAAAAAGAAGTGGTTTGTGAGGCAAAGTCGTTGCTAATTCTCTCTCTCTCTCTCTCTCTCTCTCTCTCTCTCTCTCTCTCTCTCTCTCTCTCTCTCTCTCTCTCTCTCTCTAGCTCTCCATCTATCTCTCCTCGCTGAACGCTTTCGAATTCCCTGTACATACCAATATTCCTTATTCTGACTTTTCCTTCTGAGTTCTTAAGGTTCACAAAGTTCCATGGTTTTTCCATTAGTACCTTTTCCAGAATCTCGAAACTCCTGATCTCTCTTCATTTGAAATTCACTAATCACAGCTCTAACAAAACCCCCTTTTCTCTTTCTCTAAAGCATCTCCGAGGAGCGAAAAGATTAAAAATTGTATCTTATCATACACCGGATTGTATTGGTGACTACATTCTGATTGCCGGAAATGGACCCAGATGATTTATAAAGATCAAAAATCTGATTTTGAGTCTCGATACGCACACGGTCTGGTAAAATGGTTAGGTTCGTAAAAAAGGTTGGAGCAAGCAGTTTTTCTACTATCAATGTGTTGTATGATAGCCGAAAATAATTCCATATGATTTGACACGAAAAACCATAGGCTGAATGTCGTAACGTTCGCGTTCTGGTCGAGCTACCCATGGAAAAAGTAGGCGGGGCACATGGTTTGCCAATTATCCAAGTGGGCGGGGCACATGATTTGCCAATTATCCAAGTGGGCGGGGCATATGGTTTTCCAATTATCAATACAGACCTTCAGATGATGTCAGTGATGAAGAAAAAAGGGAAAGATGCCACAAATAGTGGATGGATGTCGTATTTATCTTGCTTCTCTGGTGGAGTCTTCATGGCGACTTGCTTCCTAGACGTGGTGCCGCATATTTTGTGAGTAGTTCAAATTTTATAATTTTAACAGTTTCCGTAAGAACCAAAGAAAATGGTGAATAATTGACCATACTTTTTGAAGAATGACTGAATTTCTTGTTATTAGACACATTATTTTCCAGTTTCTGATGGTTTGAGGAATACTGTGTTGATTCTGTTTTACTCTCATTTTTAGTGAAAACTACGAGGAACTGTTGACAAACTACAAATTAGACATCTCATTTCCTGTACACACGACAATTATCTGCTGTGGATTCTTCCTGGTTTACTTCATCGAGGAAATTACGATGTTGGTCATGGGAGGTGCCGGACATGGTCACTCACATGAACATCTCGAGAAGCAGGAACGAGTAACAAAGTGAGTCATACGACATATTGCACTAACACCAGGTAACGCCTCGTACAATACTTCTCCTAATTCATGCCTGACGCGTTGAATTATGCATTTCTGCGCAGTTACAAAAATCTTTTAACATGAAATTGCACTAACACTTACTCTTGGGGGTTCACGGACTTTGGAACGTGCTTCACGAAACAATGCACCACAAGCTAATACAATATGGTTCGACGTACAATACGCTGTGGTGCGCATTTCTTGACGCGCATAACCTAATTTCCCACCTATCCACTAAAAACTTCTCACTCCTTCCTATACTAATGCATGTCTAGCACTCACCAACAATCACTTCTGGAGCACTCGGATGAACAGACGAGGAGACTCGAACTGATAGGAAGGTTTGCTTCACATTTCATACACACTAACCTCCAAAATGTTTCTCGGGCGAACACAGGGTGCGCGCCTCAAAAACTCCAGTTCGCACCATTCTGCGGTTTTTCGAGAAGCACACAGGGCACAAAACGGACCAAGCATTCTCCAAAACTTTTGGCGGACCGGCATTAGACCGTAAATGGGCGACAGATGGACCCGGCGACAAATGGACTGTGAATGCACCGGCATTGGACTGAAATTGGGCGACAGATGTCCAGGACGACTGTAGCCCATCTGCGGTCCAATGCCGGTCCACGAAAAGTTTTGGAGATTGCCACCAACGCCAGGTCCGTCTTGCACCCCGTGTTCGCCTGAGAAAAATTTTGGAGAACTCTGAACATGAGATCTAACTCTAACTCTTACGCTCTTCTCATCAACCATAATCATACTAAATGTTTCAGTCTTGCTGTCGAGGAAACATCTCCATGGGTTGTATCTGATGAAAAGTCAAATGTCTTGAAATCCATAACATTCGCAATTGCGATGAGTTTTCACTCACTTCTCGAAGGCTTTGCTCTTGGAGTTCAGGTTTGTATAATAATTTTCATATCGACAAAAACCAAAAATACCGTGTTACAAGGTGTCAGGTCCCGAATGATCAAATTCAGGAGACGACAACCGGCATATACGCTTTATTCTTCTCTTTGCTTCTTCATAAGAGCATCGAATCATTTTCTGTTGGTCTTCAAATATCGAAGGCGAACAGTGAAAAAGTGAAAATTGTAGTTGTCACAATTTTAATATATTCACTCATGACACCTGCTGGATCGGTGTTGGGAACTCTGCTGAAGGTGAGGAGAAGAAAGAGAGAGAGAGAGAGAGAGAGAGAGAGAGAGAGAGAGAGAGATCAAATTTTCAGAGTTCGAATTTCAACTCCTTCTACAAGGACGGGTCTACTTTGCTTCTGGAGGCTCTAGCTGCAGGAACCTTCATATACGTCACGTTCATTGAAGTTCTGGCTGTTGAAAAAGAGAACAGATTCAACAGCATGAAACAGCTAGTATGTATAATTGCTGGATTCCTGCTGATCACAGCTCTGCAACTTCTCTTCGGTCATTCACACGATGGAGGAGCTGTTCATGCTCAGAGTGCAACAAACAACACATTGGTCTGAACCATACTGATACTGTCATGTGTTATATTATACGGGGAATGAATGTATTAATGATTTTTGATGATTTTTAAAGTGAGAAAAGGGAGAAAGAGAGAAAGATAGAGTGAGAGAGAAAGAGAGAAAGATAGAGTGAGAGAGAAATAGAGAGAGAGAGAGAGAGAGAGAGAGAGAGAGAGAGAGAGAGAGAGAGAAAGAGAGAGAGAGAAAGAGAGAGAGAGAAAGAGAGAGTGAGAGTGAGAGAGGTACTATACAGAACTTCCGAGCTCAATATGGAAAACTTCAGATCAAAAATTTATCTCAATCTAGAATGGAATAACCTCCAACTTTCTATTGAAATATCCTCCGTTTTGTTCCTTGCCGACCTTCAGGATGCTCGGAACAAGGTCTGCCATGGATTCATCAAGCTGAAAAGCGAATCAGATACTTTGGAGAGAGTAAGATAAAACTCACTGTCAAAAGGGCGTTTGGACCTCCCATGTTCGTTTGAACCCATCCTGGACAAAAGCCAGCCGTGAGAATTTCATCGCCGGCCAGGTCGATAGCGAAGGTCTTCGTGATTTGGTTGACTGCTGTCTGGAAAGTATTGAGTTCTCTGTCTCTCTCTCTCTCTCTCTCTCTCTCTCTCTCTCTCTCTCTCTCTGTCTCTCTCTCTCTCTCTCTCTCTCTCTCTCTTTCTCTCTCTCTCTCTCTCTCTCTCTCTCTCTCTCTCTCTCTCTCTCTCTCTCTATCTTTATTTCTCCCTCTTTCTCTCTCTCTCCCATCTCTTGATTCAATGGTAATTGGATTGAATTGTTGTTCAAACATAATGTTTCCTCTTTGGTCTATTGCGAAATAGTTGTTGTTTGTCGTCAAACTTTTGTCATCATTTTCTTCTTCTTTTCTCTCTCTCTCTCTCTCTCTCTCTCTCTCGCTCTCACCTTGCTAACTCTGTATGCGAGCATACCGAACTTTCCTGATCCCATATCATTAGTTGCAATGGTTGCGACTCCAGATGAGATGTTAATGATCTTTCTGTCAGACGGAGCCTTTTTCACAAGATGAAGGAAGTATTGAGTGACTACAATGACGGATGAGATGTTTGTGTCCCACTGCTTCGACAGGTCAGCTCTAACTGGAGTTTCTTGGTTGGTCTAAAGAAATAGTGATGGACGGTACTGTTCTCAATTTTACTCATTGTGCAAATCTCTGAAAATGGTTTTCTTGTGGGATGGTGTAAATGTTACCCTTTTAAACTTTTGTTTTATTTGAATTCCTATAGAAAAAACAACGCTAATAAGCTTGTTTAAAATAACGGTTTTCATTTAGGAATTCGTCCGAGAAGCTCTATTTAAAAGATTGGAGACGAAAATGTGAAATCAAAACGAAAAGAAGGATAGTTTTCAAAAATTTTATTTTTTTGATACACGATTTGTTTTGTCTCTCCCTCCCTCTCTCTCTCTCTCTCTCGCTCTCTCTCTCATTCTCTCTTTCTCTCTCTCTCCTCACGTTGTACGGGACGAAAATTCCAGCGTTGTTGATCAACAAGTTGAGTCCCTTGTCTCCTACGATCTTCTCAACTTCCGTCACTGCCTTCTTGACCGATTCGTCATCAGTCACTTCTAGCTGGACGATGTGAAGTTTTTGGCTCTTGAGGTTTTTCAGGTCCTGTAAAGACACTTCTTTTTCAATGTTTAGTACCAGTACGCCGAAGACGGAAATGTAAAAAAAAAAACTTTGATGTATTTTCATCTTTAAAAAAGCATGAAGAAATCATTCTGATAAAATGTGTTTGTTTCTCTATAATCAAATTATTTGGCTTTTTTGAAACCATTTTTTATTCAGCTTCCAGATAGAGAGGATCTACAAACCTCTGCCTGGTCTGGGTTTCTGCATGTGGCAACGACGATCTCGACACCTTCAAGTTCTAGAAAACTCTTGGTCAATCCATATCCGATTCCTCTGTTGGCACCAGTAATCAGAACAGTTTTTGGAGCCATTTGGATAACTGGAAATCACGATTTCGGAGAAACAACAACACTGCAGATAATAAAATTTTCATGGAATGTTTTCAAGCTTGGGATGTCCTTTTCCAGTTCAAAGTGTTTGAAAAAATATTTTGAAAGCATTCACAAAAAAAGAAGAGTACAAGAATCGAAAGCTTATAGTTGTTTGGCTTAAAAAGTTTTTTAAAAACAAGCTAAATGAAGTTCCTGTAAATTGAAATCAAAAGTGACTGAAAATGATAACAAACGAGGTGGAAACAATGAAATAGCGACTTTGAGTAGTAGTCGGTCAAAACAAAACAGCAACAGGAAAAGTTGAGAAGGGAGTGAGAGTGTTCCATCCAAATTGAGTACAAGAAAATGATGACAAAAGTTTTACGACAAACAACAACTATTTCGCAATAGACCAAAGAGGAAACATTATGTTTGAACAACAATTTAATCCAATCACGATTGAATCAAAAGATAGGAGTGAGTGTCTCTCTCTCTCTCTCTCTCTCTCTCTCTCTCTCTCTCTCTCTTTCTCTCTCTCTCTCTCTCTCTCTCTCTCTCTTTCTCTCTTTCTCTCTTTCTCTCTCTCTCTCGTGCTCCCTCTCCCTCTCTTTCTCTCTCGTTCTCTCTCTTTCTTTCTCCCTCTCTCTCTTTCTCTCTCTCTCTCTCTCTCTCTCTCTCTCTCTCTCTCTCTCTATCTATCTTTCTCTCTCTTTCTCTCTCTCTCTCTCTCTCTCTCTCTCTCTCTCTCTCTCTCTCTCTTTCTCTCTCTCTCTCTCTCTCTCTCTCTCTCTCTCTCTCTCTCTCTCTCTCTTTCTCTCTTTCTCTCTCTCTCTCGTGCTCCCTCTCCCTCTCTTTCTCTCTCGTTCTCTCTCTTTCTTTCTCCCTCTCTCTCTTTCTCTCTCTCTCTCTCTCTCTCTCTCTCTCTCTCTCTCTCTCTCTCTCTATCTTTCTCTCTCTTTCTCTCTCTCTCTCTCTCTCTCTCTCTCTCTCTCTCTCTCTCTCCCTCTCTCCCAGAGAAAGCAGTAGACTTCACAAACTTGTAATGAACATCGTTTTTGTTGAATTGAAAATGACAACTGTAAACTGTTATTTCGATCAACATTTATTTCACAATAGAAAAAGTGAATCACAATCTACAAACAGCTTGAATCAGCGTTAGAAAAATTGAGAGTGAGAGAGAGAAAGTTATCAAACTCTTGGACCACTAGCAGTCAAAAATGAAGGTTGCTTAGACGACATCTGTGGAGCAGTTCGAAATGGTGATTTGAATGTCAGTAGTTTTTTGACTCTTGCTCTGTACGGAGTAATAGAGAAAACGGTGAACGCAGACGACACTAGTGGGTCACACGCTACAGTAAGCAGCGTGAGAATGTCCAGCAGAGGATGAGGGTACACGAGCATGTCGACGAAGAAGAACAGATACATCGTCATTAGCTCTAGTGGAAGCATTAGTTGAAGAGTTAGCGCCTGGAAAATTGTATTGAAAACGCATTTAATTCTTTTTTTTAAAAACAATTTCCAAGTGACCCACCCTCAACAGATCTTTCTGTAGTCGTGTGGTTTTGGCGCTGAGCCTGGAGGCCTGCGCCTCGATTATCCTTCTTGACTTGATAATGAAGATAGCAGATATCGCACTACAGATAAGGCAGGGAAAGAAGTAGTATGAACAGAGCATCATGTAGTGTCCCATCACATCTTCAATTCCTGAAAAGTACGCCCATATTGCATTATTGTCACGCCCCAAATTGATAACTGCGAATGCTTTGCAGAAAAAAATTAAAAAAAACATTTTGGTAGAAAAGATAAATTTTGAGTTTTTTATTCTGCGGTTCATAGTGTTCACCAGAGTTGCACGGAAGTAAAATTTTTCAAAACGGAAGTCGGAAGACGGAAGTGAAAACTTTCTCTCTGAAGTCGGAAGTGAAAAAAGGACGGAAGTTGGAAGTCGGAAGTAGAATTTTTCAACAGTAGTCGGGAGTGCAAAAAAGTTGAAGAAACCCAGAGATATTGTATATTCGCGCATTCTCAACAGGTGATAGGTCAATTCCATACTGAATAGAAACGATTTCACGGTTTTTTCGTCATTTTTCACGAAAAAAATTTTTTGACGGAAGTCGGAAGTAGACTTTGTTGAACGGAAGTCAGAAGTCGGAAGTAGAAATTTTCTCACGGAAGTCGGAAGTCGGAATTCCGTGCAACTCTGGTGTTCACGATTAGGTCTTTCTCCAAGGGGTGTACAAAATGTTTCCGCTCTTTCTTCATAACCTACCACTTTTATAATTATGCTCGTAGTACTGATAGATGCCAAACTCTTTCATCGATGCAACCAAAAGAGAATCATCCAAGTGGACCAAGTAGAAACCGAACTGTAAATCGCGATTTTTGATTTTGACGGGAACCCAACTTACACAAGAGCCAATGATGTAAATCCACAGGACGACCACTGCAAAGGTGTACTTCTTCAGGTTTATGTGACCATCACGAAGGACTTTGTAACGGAAGAGGACTGATATAAGCACACCATACATGGTCTGCATGTAGCTCATTTTTAGTATGGAGTACAGAGCGAAGCACATGTTGTTACCACCTATGGGTCCGCATGGGCCGTAGAAGACAAAGAGTAGGTTGTTACCGGTTATCAACATTCTGAATTGAGGCAAAAGTTCTTGAAGGTATTGAAAACAAGCAGAAATCTACCATAGCCTAAAGGAGTTAAAGGTCACCTGGGCAGATCCATGAAATAAGCAAACGATGCGCATAAATAGGTTATGGCGAAGTTCATCATCATGATGCTGGAATGTCTTCTTTTCTTCGATTTCACAAACGTTTCCAAATGCTCAAATCATCCTTCATATTTAGAACTATGGTAAACTTCTACTCTAGAGAATTTCACAATAGTCGCCATAGGATGATATGGTGAATACTACAGTAGTCCTTTTTGTCACTATTATCTCAAAATCTATAGAAACATTCTGTTTTTTGTTACCATAGACCCTTTAGTTGGGTCTTGTTTTCCTATCATTAAAAGTCCAATGGTAATTTGAAAAAAAATCAGAACTTAAGATCCTATCATGATGGGTAAAGTAAGCTTCGTGGTCTAAGTTGTCAGATTTCTTACAATTTCTTGTTACTCTTCTCAACACAAATTCTACAGTAACTAATTATTCACGCCTGGAGTATCAATTACAGTATCCTACCTGTAACTCTTCATAGAACTTGGAGTCACAGCCAACACGAGGTATAAAAGTAAGACGTTCATAGCGATCGCAGCCAATGCGAAGATGATGTTAGTGACAACAGCAAAAACGTCCCAAGCAAGCATCTGAAAGTTTTCGAAGTGAATTGTAAGACACCAGTAGCCGAGCAAAGTTTGTACATGTCTCGTGTCCGATGTCAAGTTTCCGAGAAAATTACGCCGTAGAGTCAAAGACTGTGTAGTCATGAGTCAGGAACGTCACAACTTTTGTAGTTTGCGTGAATCACACGAATCAGCCTGCTCGCAGAGTAATGTTTCATTGAGTTAAATCAACAATCTAATTGTGATTCTGAACCACTTCGAAGTTATGAAGTCCTGAATCGAAAAAAAAACAGTCGGAATGCCACATTTCAAATCTGTTGTAGGAAAATATTAGACTTTAGATTGTTAACTCATGAAATTGGGTACTGCTACAAGTTTTTAAAGAAATTTGGTTAGGAGATCTCGAAAATAAACGTAAAATGCACAACAATAGAGGAACTCTCAAAATCGAATTTCTGTTGAGAACACGGTTCTCATGCTCAACTTGAGTCAATTACCGTTTCCAAGCTAGAAACCACAACCTCCATAATCGTATGTTGGAAGTCTTCTTTTAATCATACCCAACACTCTGACCTCGGCATATTTTGAAAATTGGATGCTTGCAGTTTGCTTTTTTGCCCAGAGAACATTTTTTGTAGTCAGTTTCTAGAGAGAACGTGTCTCAGAAATCACTAGAACTATAATTAGATTCTGAAAAGCAATAGAGGTGACTTTGTATAATAAAAGTAGAAGAAAATGTATATTGATCGTAGGATGTCAGACTTGTAGAAATCTCAATGATTACAGTGTTATTTGGAGTAAAACTGTTGTTTCATCTTAATTTTTCTTATTGTCTTGAAAAGATTAACCCCAAACAGTAGCAACACATATATCGCTAGAAGCATGGCCGTTTTCAAACGCGCTATAATCTCAATTTTGCAGAATGAGTACGGTAGGAGTCGGGACTCTCACAACGAACAGTTAGATCTTTGTGGATTTAAATTATTATTCTCACTTTCAGTCCATTGAAATTAAAGGCTCATTACGTAAATCGTTCTTGTATTTCAAGGCGAAACTGCTACGGTACTAAGTACCTGATTTACGGAGGCCAGACTTTTTTACAGACAGAGGAAGCTATGTGAGCAATGTTTTTATTAATTCAGTAAAGTTTTGAGAATAGCTTCATAATGCGAGATTCAGATCTCAACAAGACTCCAGAATTTTGGAAAGTGGCAAATAACAAGATCATCAGGTCTTCTGAGGATTGTCTTGTCTAAAAGTGTAGTTACAGTAGCCCAGAGTGCAGTCTGAAAAATTGTATGTAGACCTCGAGGAGGACAGCATGTACGAGAGACTATTCAAAACTGAGAGAGTCAGTCGCTAGTAGTTGTCCGATAGACATGGATGCTATAATAACACCTCCACAAGTCCTAGAAGGACCTATTTTTGTAGTTTATATTATTGTTTGGACTAGGTTGAAGGTAGAACGTTCTGTTTTACTAGTTATAGGGAGAAGTGTTGGGTTCAGTCATCATTTTGAGAACCAATGTTAAAGAGAGAATTGGATGATTTTATTGGACTTTTGAAAATGTTTCGATTTACTGAAAAATGGCCGTTCTGCCAGTACTGAATGTTCCTAAGCTAAGTCGTCACAAACATTGTTTCCCAGGTGTGGATCGATACTGTCTTCTCGTCCATCTTCTTACTGCTGGGTCTATTCGAAACAAAGGTTTGAAAAGAAAGTAAAAAAAATACTGCATATGTGCAACATACATAAACCAACAAGCAAAAGATTAAGGCACTTCTCAAAAGTTGAAAAATCGAACAACCTCGACTTGCCTTCCGGTGTGAAGCAACTATGGGTTTACCAAGAAGAAGGTGTAGCCTTTACGATAATATGCATACAGTGGTAGGTATGCTTGATTTCTAGGTTGTCCACTGTTTGAAGGAAATAATTTTCTTTTATCCAGAATACTTTTTCTCCAACCTAACAGCTCCCTCCATGAAGCCTGCATAATATGTAGTGGGCCACAGACTCGTGACTGTGTCGTTCTAGCTATTGCTCGTCACCTGAACTACAAATTTGTGTCGAGGTGTAAACAAGCAACACCGATTTGACTACACTCACTACAGGCGAGATCTATGTAAAGTTCTGGAATTGTAGTTATTTGCGGATTTTTCCGCTACGATAGCATGCAGAACGCTCAATATACGTCATCAAGTTTCAAGATTTATAACAATTTTTTTGAAAATTCAAACATCGTTTTCAGTTATGAAGCTCACTCAACAAAGCTGAATGAATGAGTACATCGGAGAAAAATTATTTTGAATGTGATCTTCGATCTTCAGAAGTTTTTAGGGAAGTCTTCTGAATTCCTAAACTTCTGAACAACAAACTTTCAGCCTCCGCGGAGAAATTGAAAAAAAAATTTGTAAAAAAAAATTCTATTGGTTTTTCTATTTTGTTTTTTTATTTTGTCAAAGCTTAATTGGAAAGCGTCAAAACAGAAACGAGTAGTGAAAATGCAAACTAGATCGAAACTAATATAATTTCCAAGATTTTAGTATTTTCATTTGGTTTGAGTAATGTTAAGAAAGCTTGACTAATATTTTTAGAGGTGCGAGGTCAGTCATAAGCAATTATTGTGAATCCATAGCACGACCACTGCCAAGTTGTACTTCTTCAGGTTTGTGTGATCATCTTTGTAACAAAAAAGAACTGATATAAGCACACCATACATAGTCTGCATGTAGCTAATGTTTAGTAAAAAAAAGCACAGGTTGTTATCGGCTATGATTCCACATGAGCCATAGTACACACAAATGATGAGCATACGTACTCTTATATCTTGAAGCAACTTGTATAGCAGAAATCATATCTTCATTAGCTAACGGATTCCGTGCAATTCTGGTAGTTCTCAAAAGACTCTTTTAAAGAACGAACAAGAACTATGAATGGAGTTCAAAAAAGGTAAATTGCTTGGAACTTTGTTCATGTAATACTTCAAAGAACTATCGTAGATCGGATGGGTCCTCCATTCCTCTCTCTCTCTCTCTCTCTCTTTCGCTCTGTCGCTCTCTCTCTCTCTCTCTCTCTCTCTCTCTCTCGCTCGCTCTCTCTCGCTCTCTCTCGCTCTCTCTCGCTCTCTCTCTCGCTCTCTCTCTTTCTCTCTCTCTCTCTCTCTTTCTCTCTCTCTTTCTCTCTCTTTCTCTCTCTTTCTCTCTCTCTCTCTCTCTCTCTCTTTTTTTTTCTTTCTCTTTCTCCCCCTCTCAACATCCTAATGCTAAAAGTAACAACCTCATAAAACAGTTTTATTGACGAAAATTACATATGCATTTGAGTCATGGAGAAAGGAGCTTTTGATGACGGACCATCGGATACTTGACTGTTGCTTCCTTTGATTCTGAACAACCTAAGAATCTTGTTGCGGTATGGACTGATAGAGAACACTGTGACGGCTGCAGAAAGAAGAGGATCCAGACCTGTAGAAAAAGTGTTTTCTGGGATACTTCGATGCGAGTGTTTTTTTAAAGTAAAATTTTCAAAAAAAAATCGATAGCGAAACAAACTCGAACTTTGGTTTAGTGGTTCCATAAAAGATGTATTGTTCACTAGACTAGTTTACTCATAGTCGCTGATTTCATGAAACCCACCAACTGATAGCATGACCAAGATTTCCAGAAGAGGATTTTGATAGATAACTTGATTCACGAAGTATATGATGAACATGAGAAGAAGTTCCAGTGGGAGCAGCGATTGGAGGGTTAGAGCCTGGAAAGTCGAATTGTGTTTGGGAAAGTTAGACCATGTTCTCATATTCCATTCAAACAAGACCAACCTTCAACAGGTCCTTTTGCAGCCTGATGGTCTTCGCGCTCAAAATACTCGCTTGGTCATCAATTATTTTCCTCGACTTCATGATTAAAACTGCCGCGATTCCACTGCATACAACGCAAGGGAAGAAATAGTATGCACAGAGTATCATGTAGTGACCGAATACGTCGTCGATTCCTGAATATGCGCATTTTGCTGGATAATCGTGCCCGGCTTGCATGCCAGGCTCCACCCACTTACCACTTCTGTAGATGTTGTTGAATTTGTCGAAAATTCCGATTTCCAACATGGTCTGATCGACTAGATAGTCTTCGAGTCGAACCCAGTAGAAGCCGCCCTGAAAACAGCGAATCTTCATTTTTGTCTAGGAGTAAAGTAGTTTTGCTGTTACTGGCAGCGCAGCCAAGAATGTGAAGCCAAGGATTCTTATTCTTCTTTCGATGTCTTTCCAAAATGAACTCACACAAGATCCGATGATAAAAACCCATAGCAGGACGATGAAACCAGCGTAGATCTTCAGATTGATGGACCCATCTTTGAGCATTTTGTATCGAAAAATGACTGAGATCAGGACGCAGTACATGGTTTGCATGTAGCTCATCTTCAGTACAGAATACAATCCAAAGCAGAAATGACCACCGCCGATGGGTCCACACAGTCCGTAGAAGAAGAAAAGCAGCTTGTCTGACGCTGCCCAAATTCTGAATTGTCTTGTTCAGCCCCATTGTTCTAGTGAATGTTCTCAAAAGCGTTGTGATTTTGTAGAATGCGAAAATGACCGTGTTAGAAGAGAACCGAACCCGGATAATGTTTACACATCACACCGCGTTCAGGTTGAAGATCTTTGTTGGAATAACGGTCAGACCGATTATTTTTACGCATATTTTGACACGATTCATCATCAGCAGGTGGAAAAAACCACATGCCTTTGGTAACCTCTAATCTTTGGATCTCACCTAGGAAGTGTTAGAAAGTAGGAAGTTGACGAGAAGAGATATGTTATGGAGAAGTTGACCATCATCATGCTGTAAGATGATAATTCTCTCTCTCTCTCTCTCTCTCTCTCTCTCTCTCTCTCTCCCTTTCTCTCTTTTCTTTCTCTTACCTGTAAGTTTTCATGGCACTCGGAGTAGCTGTCAGAACCAAATACAACATCAGAACGTTGATAGAAATAGCGCAGAGTGACACAAAAAGATTCAGCGATGCCGAAGCTAGCTCCCACCCGTCGATTATCATTGTTCTGAAACAAGAAATTTGTGACTTTTTAGGAAACTAAAAATGTATAGAGTTTATTGCTCTGATGTGAAAGGGAAGAAAGTGTTTGCGTAAAAGCTCCAGAATACCTTGTGTTCCCGTGGGAAAAGTATCTTTCTCACGAGACAAGCACGTACGGGAAGGTCAATTTTCATAGGCTAGACTGATTCCAATGGTGATTCATAAGACGATGTGGTTTTACTTTGGAAAGAAGAACACTCAAAATGAAAATAATGGAATTGTTCAAAAAGAGTTGCATGCTGGAAAAGGCGGGCTACTTCTCGGGAGCGGCTACTGAAGCATTTATATGCGGCTAGGAGAAACGCCTCCAACTACGATTGAGTCATTGGAGTGGATACAACTCGGATCGTAAACTTCTCCAGCTCCTCCATTTGCAGGATGGATCTATGAATTCATCATTTTATTAGTGACTAAGACGGTTGAGGTGGCGAACTTTTGAGCTTCTGAGTCAGGAACACAATTCAATGTTATGGTGCATGGACATTGAAGTGCAGATTATCATTCTCACTCATCGAAGTGGGAACTTATCTCAAAAAGTGACCGCTCCGCATTGACACAGAGAAGAACGAGTTACATAAGGTTAAAGTTGGACGATATTTGACGTTCATTTCAGTTGTAATCTCTTCGTACGTCCGTGTAGTACTATCCAAGTACCAGGTGTCGAATGTAGAAGTAGAACTATTTCTCTCAATATTAACACCAAAACTCGGCCTTATATACAATTTACAAGGGTTCTAGAACATTCGGGAAACAAGGTTCTAGAACATTCCAGAAGCAATGTTCTATAACCTGCTAGAACAACATCGATTATTTCTACAGTCACAACATCTCCCCTTCTCCGAAGATTGTGAACTGCTCGTCTTCTTCACTGGAGACCCATCGTAGAACTTCCGTCATCAGATCGTTCTTCATCATCCAGTCCATGCCTACCACTGTTGTCGTCCCACCCTCCAAAATTTTTCTGGGGCGAACACAGGGCGCGAAACGGACCAGGCGCTGCCAGCAGCGTAGCAGTCTCTTTGCTGATCACCGAAACTTCACTTCCTGTGTCGAACAGCATCCTGATCTTCTTTCCATTGATCATCAGGTTGACGTACTTCCTGTTGTCGTCTTCTCCAGCATTGGTTCTCACCTTCTTCCTCCGACTGCCCTTCTTTCTTCTTGTACTCATCACCTGAGCTACATTCAGCGTGCTGACCATCCCGTCTTCCTCTTCTTCTCGGTCTTGGTTCTCACAGCATCTCGTCACATGACCCTTCTTTCCACATCTGAAGCATTTCCTGTCATATGCCTGTAAGCGAGCCTCAGAATCCAGACAGACTATGTTTTCCGTGAATCCCGAACCTTTTAGAATCAATAAACAGCAAAATCTCAACAGTTTTTCCGATCCAGCATTACAGATCCCACTTTTTGAAAATTGCATGTGAGTTCTATTTTTGGCCATAACTCCTAAACGTGGTCAGTGAAGCAAGCTCCATCGTTTTCACAAAATTTGAAAACCTATGAGACTACTCAGACGTCATAGATTCTCCTGGCTTTCATATACTTCACATGCATGTGAGTAATGAAACCATCTCACTCGAGTGAAAAAACAAACAAAAATCTTTTGAGGAAAGTGAGCTACGATGAACTAATCAGAGTTTTGACATAATGGTGGTCTGAGTTATTTTATATTTTCATTTCTTTTCACTCTAACGATCTGAAGACTGAATTCACAGTTCTTCATGAAAATCGCTCTACTGCTCCAGAACCATTTTTTGCAAAAAATGCTACACCGTCCTGACTGGAGCAGTTTCTAAAACAGGTTCTAAGATTTACCACATTCTCTATATTTGTTCGAGCTTCTAGCGGCTATTGCTGGCCGTTTTTGAAGCTTAAGTATTTTTATTCGTTATGAATAAACTTTATTATTAACCAGTTTTGATCAAAATCAAAAGGCTCACTGTGCATTGCTTCAGCCAGGGAAATTTCGGATGATTTTTCACTGTTATCTTACAAGCAAAAATAAGCTCAAAGAGTTAACAAGCGTTTGAATTCGGCATGCTGAATCTCCTCAATTGTTCGGTTTAAAATCAAAATATCAAACTAAAAAGTTGACAACATAAACTAGGAGAATATCAAAGAACTCAATTTGAATTCTGAGCGAATGAAGGTTTCCAAAGGGATCATTCACCTTGTTAGAATGTCTTTCAAGAAAAGAAACATTTTTTTCTGATTTTCAAATTTCGAAAAACCTACTAACGTTTTTGTTTTCTCGAAAATATCTTTCTCGAATAATTTGGACATCAAAAAGATCGGGATGTTGAACAGAAAAAAATGATGTAGAGTAACAAACACCTGCTACGTCGCATAATTTGTCATGTTTCCAAAATCAAATTTGGGTAAAATGTTCATTCACAGCTTGAGTTGCTCGATATTTTCGTTCATTGATGAATTCAAAAACAAATGCTCTCAGGATGTACCTAAAGTGCTTTTGGTATCATAATTGTAGCACATACTGAGAATGCATAGTCTAGGAGCTGGATAAAACTAGTCCACAATTAAGAAAGAGAGAGAGAGAGAGAGAGAGAGAGAGAGAGAGAGAGAAAGAGAGAGAGAGAGAGAGAGAGAGAGAGAGAGAGAGAGAGAAGAGAGAGAGAGAGAAGGAGAGAGAGATAGAGAGAGAGAAAGAGAGAGAGAAGGAGAGAGAGATAGAGAGAGAGAAAGAGAGAGAGAGATAAGGAGATAAAACAAGGGAGAGAAAGAAAGAAAGAAAGAGAGAGAGAGAGAGAGAGAGAGAGAGAGAGAGAGAGAGAGAGAGAGAGAGAGAGAGAGAGAGAGAAAGAAAGAAACGGAGATCAAAGAAAGGTTGAAAATTTATTCTCGGAGTACGAGCAATTCTTCATATGTTTTACACGTGAACCTTGATATCACATAAATGGCAGCAATTATACCGAGATTCTTCGAAAGACTCTGGTTTTTTTCCCGTTCGACAAACGTTTCACGTGTCTACTGATCGAGAATCCATGAAAACCTTGAAAATGTGCAGTTTTATTGAATAAGGCAAGTATGGACAATTCATGTTTCACATCTATGATATAAAAGACGCCGAGATTCATAGAAAGACTTGAGTATAGCTTCCTCCTTTTCTGCTTATTCATTGATCGACGATCCTGGTCCAACAAGACTCGTTCATTCCGTTCACTAGTAGTGTCAGATCGGCCACTCGCTCAGCGTAATTGTCGACTGCCAGCTCTGTACGGTAAATTGCATGCAGATCGTCGTAGATTTGAGTTCTGACGCTTCGAGCAACTGATGCGAGTTCCGATGTGAATCTCTCTGAAAATGAAGTCTTATTGGTGGAAAGAGCAGAAATGTTAAGTTTATGGTGAACCCTACATCACACTTCACCATAACCTAAAAATCTTTTGATAAAGTGAAAAAACAAAAAAGCATATGACCACCGCTATGATCGAACTAGGCATTGGCATATTGCCAATAATTGGCAGTCGATTGGCAATGCCTCTTCTTCATTGTCAATAGCATTGGCGGTCGATTGGCAATGCCTCTTCTTCATTGTCAATAGCATTGGCGGTCGATTGGCAATGCCTCTTCTTCATTGTCAATAGCATTAGCAGTCGATTGGCAATGCTATTAGCAATGCAGTTTGTTATAACACCATCTTTAACGTCAAGAAGGCTTAGAAATCAAAATCCAAGTCAATTGCATTGCCAACCGACTTCCAATGCTATTGGCAATGGAAAAGAGGCATTGTCAATAGACTGCCAATGATTGGCAATATGCCCATGCCTAGATCGAACCCCGGCGATGCCGCTCTATGATCCGGAGTATACTCACTTGGGTTCCACAGCTTCAACATGACCACGGCGAGGAATTCTATTTCGGAGATGGAAATTTCATGCATCGGAGCCAGATAGTTCCTGTGCGCTGAAGTCAGTGCATACCGGAGATCTCTGAAATACAGTTTGCAGTTTCCTTCCGCTGATTAGCTAGCCCCGCCCATTTTCGAAATCACTCACTCGGACAGGGCGAAGATGGAAACGCTGTCAAGATCTAGAATGGTCGTTTGGGATGT
>OZ022253.1:10548999-10553999 GCA_963978915.1 Caenorhabditis parvicauda | reverse complement strand
CGTGCAAAACTACTTCGAATTTTTTATGGAATCGGTCTTAGTCATGTTGGAAAACTAAGAAAAAAAACATTTTCATTGCTTTCGAAAAGTAAATTGAAGCTCTAGCTGCCTCCGGCCGTCCCGGCCGTCCCGGCCGGGGTCGGCCGCGGAGCTCTACGTGCAATACTACTTGGAATTTTTGATGGAATCAGACTTATTCATGTTCGAAAAACCAAGAAAAAAACATTTCTATCACTGTCGGTCAGTAAATTGAAGCTACGGCCGTCCCGGCCGCGGCGGCCGGGCGGGATTTACAACTTTTGAGAGCCATTCAAAAGACTGATATGACTATTAAATTGATAGATTAGACAAACTAGAGCTATTTCACAAGAAAAAAAGTGAAATTCCTGACAAGTCAAAAAAAATTGACTTTTAAAAATCGAAAAATAAAAAAGTATAAAAGTTGACCCAAAAAGCTGTCGAATTAAGTGAGGTGTTCATAAACGGTATCCTGATATGTTTGATTCACATTCTGGCCAAAATTTTATTTGCGGCCAACCGGCAGCCTGAAGCCGGCCGCGGCCGGCCGCGGCCGCGAGTGTCCCGGCCGCAGCCGGCCGTGGCCGCAAGTATCCCGGCCGCCGGCCAAATTTTAGAAAAAACGTGGGGAACATGATTTATTTGATGTTATAGCTACTAAAATCTGAAAAACAAAGACACTACGGTCTGGCCGCGTGATCGATATCATTTGGCCGCAGGCGGCCGGCGGCCGGTAAAACCGGAACCCTGCTTTACATTAGTCTCTAAAATGTAAAGTTAGCGAAAAATTGCATCCCAAACATTTTTACAATCAAATAAGGAAAAAGGTAAAAAAAAAACAGATGATTTGCGTAAAATCCTGCTGAAGCATCACTTTCTGTATTTCAGTGGAAGATCAGATTGTGTCTCATGAAATGGGGTCACAAAAATTAACCTCCAATTATCTCTCTCTCTCTCTCTCTCTCTCTCTCTCTCTCTCTCTCTCTCTCTCTCTCTCTCTTTCTCCTCTCTCTCTCTCTCTCTCTCTCTCTCTCTCTCTCTCTCTCTCTCTCTCTCTCTCTCTCTTTCTCTCTCTCTCTCTCTCACACACCCACCTCTTTTGCAATAGATCAACGACCGAATGTGATACTTCGTGCTGTCTCAATGAACTTCTGTGTTTATCTTTTCAATAGTTCGCTTTTTACTGTACGTTATGGATTTTCTTTCTCTCAAGACTAATTAAGTTTTTAGAATGAAAGATTTTTAGAATTTTAGAATAAAACCTCCCTCTCTCTCTCTCTCTCTCTCTCTCTCTCTCTCTCTCTCTCTCTCTCTCTCTCTCTCTCTCTCTCCCTGTGTTTCCCCTTCATCAGACATGGGATTGAGTCGTGAAAGCATTCAGTAAAGTGTAGGTCGTTGATCTATCATATTTCTCAAAAACTCACCCTCGGTTCAATCGCGCTTTATTTTTGCACATTGGGTTTTCGTTCCAATGTGGAGAGTGTGAGCTATTGTTTTTTTTTTCTTAAAACGAGTCTTTGTCATGCAAATTGCTGAAGAACAAAATAGCACATGAAGGGGATTGAGAAAGATAAAGAGAGAAAGAAAGAGAGAGAGAGAGAGAGAGAGAGAGAGAGAGAGAGAGAGAGAGAGAGAGAAAGAAGAGAGAGAGAGAGAGAGAGAGAGAGAGAGAGAGAGAGAGAGAGAGAGAGAGAGAGAGAGAGAGAGAGAGAGAGAGAGAGAGAGAGAGAGAGGGAGGATTTGTCTATTTCGATGCGGAAAGAACAAAGCATTTCTAAAAGTTCTGTGAGAATTCAACCTTTTCTCATAATTGCTGTTACTGAAAAACTGAAATCTATATTAATCACCGCAAAACTAAGCATTACCAAATTTGAAAAAAAGTTTCTTGAATAAGCGTTCATAACTAACACCATTCTTGTTTACCATATTTTTTCAAAAAAAATTCTCATATCACTGCATGTACAGTAATCCTTGCATGTGAAATTGTTCTTCCGGAGGGTAATTTCATTCAATTACCCAGTCGAAAAACGTGCTGTGAGCCGAGAGCACAAAGTATCACGACCGGGTCAATGATCTATCAGGCTGTCGTGTTTTCCGTCAGTCCACAGTGCGTTTTAAATTTCACTTTGTTTTCTGAAAAGCGTGAATCTGCGCTTTTAGAAAGAAAACTAAATGAAAATTTCAAAGTTAAAAATCACCTTTTCCATAAAAATGAATGCAATTTGCTGAAAATGGATTGAAAAATTATTAAGAGATGCCAGCTAGTTGGACTTGATAAGAAAAAATATGCACAGACTATTTAGGAAAGATAATCTGGTGAAGTCAATATAATTTCATGTATTTCAAAAAAACAATCGAATACTATTCATACGAAACTTGTATGGCTCAGAAAAAAATATTAGCTTATTTTCTCTATCCTCTTCTTTCTCTCCTGTACTCAACGGGTAGAAGTTAGAACAAGAAACTAAGCTACTCTCATTCTTTTTCCCACTTAAACTTGATGGAAACGTTCCAAACACAAAATATCACACCACAGATCGGTGACCGATCATCACATCTCTGGCGTTATAAGAGCGAGATGGAATAAAATGACGTTTGAAGACCAACTGAGTACGGTACTTCCTGTCGATGATTGAGAAATCAAACGATGAGATAGGGGTTGACGGTAGCTGCAACTGATACTGTATCGATTGGATACTATTGGGTACTGTAGGTTAAAGTTTCTGGAAGAATAACTAGAGACACAATGAGAATGATTGAAGACGATTGTAATAATCATGTTTACAGAAAATTTAACTTTATTTTTGTGAGACACATTGTATGTACTGTATGCGCACTGTCGATCCGTTTATTTGTCATACTCTCAGGACTTTGTTTCTCCAAATATCAAGCCTAACACTTACTGAAAATATTGGATTTGAAAACCATGAATAATGTCAAAAATGGTCGAAAAAATGTGTTAATCAATGGTTTGCAACATCAGTTATACGGGATGAATCAGAAACTTTCAGGTTTTACGATTCTTTGCATCTTGGCTACGGAGGTTTGCGCATAAGAGTTGGAGCGCATCTTCTCTGTCCAGTCAAGGATTCGTCTTCAGCTCTGATAATGATGTCGTCGCTCCAACTTAGTCATTGGTAGAGATCATCAGAATGCGTAAGAAAGAAATCATAGTTTCACCAATAAAGTGACAAAGTGGAATGGATAAGAATAAAAAAATTTTTTCGATTTTCCAATTTTTTTTCTTTAGTAAAACTGTTCAAAAACATTTTGTCGTTCGGAAACATGAGTTTCAGAAGCGAGTAGCTCTCAACTTGCCAGTTTTGTTGAGTACTCCAGATATGATATTCCTTTTCCGGTGAAGTGTGTATGTTTATTACCAACTATCCGTTATGAACTTGTTTATTGCAATCAACAGCTGGAATATCAATCAAGGAATGATACATTCAAACACAACTATCAAGAAACTCAACGAATTTTCTCTCTATTTGTGATCCAGCCTTGGTACAGTCGGTAAGTACAGAAAAGTGGTCTAAATCAGAAAAACTCATGCAGATTTACATCTTTGACTTCTTCTGCTAGGTTCTTGTTCTGCTTAATCAGAGCAGGACATTCATTATTGCCAAGGAAAACTGCTTTTTGGATGTTTTTCTGTCGTAGAAGATTGAAGTCACAGTTATTTTTCTTTGCTTCTTCTTCGATAAGCCTAAATTCGTTAAATTTGTGACATCTCTCTCTCTCTCTCTCTCTCTCTCTCTCTCTCTCTCTCTCTCTCTCTCTCTTTCTCTCTCAACTTACCATGCTCCTTTTCCGATTTCAGTTTTCCAAATTTCGTCCAAATTATAGATTCCAGCAAAAGAGACGAAGCCTCTGATTCTAGGGTCGTTAATTAGAGTGCTTGCTGAAATTCCTTTCTGAACTCTAATCAAATTGAAAATCTTACCTAGAAAGGCTAAATGACCTCCTGCAGAGTGACCGCTGATTACTACCCTTTTAACATTGGGATACTTCTTCAGGAGGAAACTGAAATATTTTACTGATTACCGAGTATAGTAACAGAACCACATAATATTCATAAACATGAAACGTACCTTCACACCTTTCAAACAGTCTTCCACAGTTTTTGACAGCGGGTGTTGTTCGGTTGAAAGTCCATAACCAACAGAAGCAACAGCGAATCCATGTTTCTGGGCAGTGGGTACAATGAAGATTGTTTGCTTTCGGTTTCCGGCCTGAATTTTTTTGGAGAGAGAGAGAGAAAGAGAAAGAGAGAGAGAGGAGAGAGAGGAGAGAGAGAGAGAGAGAGAGAGGAGAGAGAGAGAGAAGAGAGAGAGAAAGAACTCACCTGCCAGTAACCTCCGTGGAAATAAATCAGTAGATTATCCGCAACGTCTCCCCAGACATCAACTTTCTGTCTTTCCTCTGTTCCCATAGGCAATGTCCTCAGTCCCCATTGATCGTCTTCCTGACCAGTTTCATAGTGTGCATCACCATCAGCTTCGAACTCCCTAATGACATCATCAGGATTCTTTCCTTTCACAAAGTGAGAACATGAGTAGGAAATAGTCAAGTCATCTGCCATCCTGAACATGAAAATTTAAAAAAAAAAAACCGAAACAGATCCTGATGTGAACTAGACTCAACAATAGTCGCAAAACAATATGCAATCGATCGGATAGGTAGTCATAAATAACCGTTTTCTATCACTTCTTATCTCTGTTCACACTTCTGTTTGTTGTAAAAGGCAATGTACGTGTTTTTCAACATCAAATTAAAACAAGATTTGGGAAGAAAAATGGTTCGTGGATAATATGGATAATCGCTGGTGTTTTCTATAACTTCAACAAATTTGATTTTCAAATTAACTTCACTTTCACAAGCACCGTAAACCGTAAGATTAAAAATTGTGGACCGTTAAAAACACTCGTTTTAAATAATTTTTTCAGCTGTTCTTTTTTGAGTACTTTATTCTCATATACCAA
>OZ022253.1:10501499-10541499 GCA_963978915.1 Caenorhabditis parvicauda | reverse complement strand
GGCTTTAGATGACAGTGGAGGAGCAAATATTTCCGTACAGTACATAATGATTGGCAGCACAAAAATATTGAAGGCCCTAAAGTAGGGGGCTAATGTGGAAAACTTGAGGACTTTAAGGAGTTGTCGGACCCTGACCATTGCAAAAGTATTTATACTACTAATATGAGGTTTGAAGTTTAAGCGATTGTCAACCAAAACTCCAAGATCACGAATCTGTGTTACTTGATTTAAACACGAGTTTCGATAATGGTATTTAACAGGAGATGGTGGATTACCAATTCTCAGAAGATGTGACTTGTGCGGTGCAATAGTCATTCCCCAATCCTGGCACCACTCAGAGACAGCATTAAGTGCGGATTGCAATGAGTTAGTATCGTTCGAGACTAGCTTGACATCATCCGCGAAAAGGAAAACTTTGACTTTGTTATCGTTAATATAATCAACAATGTCATTGATAAAAAGAAGGAAAAGAAGTGGACCTGTGACCGTACCCTGAAGTACGCCGCTAACAGTAGAAACATGTTCGGAAGATATTTGTCCGTTAAGTCTAACAAAACCTTTTCTATCGGTAAGGAAAGCTGCGAACCAGTTGATTAGTAAGGAAGGCAATCCATAACTGTGAAGTTTGTGGATGAGAAAAGTGTGAGGTACCGAATCAAAAGCTTTTGCAAAATCAAGGTAGATAACATCTGCCCATCCCGAGTGAGAAATAAGATTTGTACAATGATTAGAAAACTGCAGAATTTGAGTGGTGCAGGACCTACCACTTAGAAACCCGTGTTGATCTTTTGATATAAATTCAGTGTACAACGTTCTAATGTTATAGGCTATTGTTTTTTCCATCACTCTGGATATTGGATCAGAAATAGAGATCGGTCTATAATTTGCGGGATTAGCACGATCTCCTTTTTTAAACACCGGGGTTATAAAAGAGGTTTTCCATGCCCTAAAGGAATGTCCGGATTGATAAGCTTCAGTGAATAAAAGGGAAAGTGGTAATGCAAGGGTTAATGCACACTTTTTGAGCACATATTGGAATATGTTATTCAGTGAGAAGTTAATTTTAGGATCTAATTTTGACAATATACCATATAGAATATGAGGACTGAAATCCGGGTGGTTATCCGAATCTTTCCCATAAGGACCATGAGGGATCTCAGTGTTAAAGGAATGAAAGCTCTTAGAGAATTCAGAGACAAAGATTTCGCATTTAGCCGTTTTAGAAGTTGTTATGGTACCATCCGAAGAAAGTAGGAACTTGTTCGAAAATTTTTTAGCCTTAATACGATTAGAAATGAAGTTGCAGAATTTTTGATAAGAAAATTCTTTGAAGATATTCTGGTCATGTTCGATTGTGCATTTACGCAGAAACTTTTCGAGGCTTTTTAATTTGGAAATTTTGAACTTTCTGTTGACTGCCTGGCAGCTTTTTAAATGAACCGTTAGTCTTCGAATTCTGGATTTAACATTCAAAAAAGTTAATTTTGGTTTGTTAGTCCTTCTAGACACAGGAGAACTTTCAATAAGAACAGAGTCTACAAAAGCAACAAATTCCTCATATTTCTGATCCAAATTTGTGAAGTGACCAAAGAACCAGGCCCAATCGACATTAGCAATTATACTATTAACGTTAGCATAATCACATTTCTTGATATTGATAAAATTTTTTTCTGCACATAGCTTCCTGTTGTATCGTGAGAACAATGTTGTACGCCGGCCAATATGATGACTTTATTAGTAGAAGTATACAGAAGCAAAGTATAAGATAATCGAGAGTTTAAGTAGTGGATCCGGAGGGGGCGTGGCCATGAAAGGGCGGAGCCATCGGGATAATCATAACCAAACTATATATAGCTAGACATGGACATGAGGTAGGTCAAATACGAGTTGGTCAAAAGTTAACTATGCAAGTTACTGTAGTTCACTCGCAACACTTCCTCTACCTGTAAAAAAGGCTGACCTTCGTAAATCGGTTACTTAGTACTGTAGCAGTTTCGCCTTGAAACACAAGAACGATTAAGTAATGCGCCTTTAATTTCAATGGACTGAAAGTAAGAATAATAATTTGAATCCACAAAGATCTAACTGTTCGTTGTGAGAGTCCCGACCCTACCGTACTCACATTTACGAAAATGCGACTGGCACGCGTTTGAAATCGGTCAGACTTTTTGCTAGATACAGTAGCGTTCAAAAGTTTAGAAAGTTTTTATTTTCGGCCATAACTCTTGTCAAACCTCACCTATCGGTCTGATTTTTTGAATGGTAATACTTCAAACATTATTACATCTTATGTCAAAACGAATTCAAATCAGACCAAAAGAGAAAAAAATAAAAAAATTTATTCTCAGACACTATAAAAAACACATTTTCCACAAACTCAAAAACATAATGGTAAACGGTTGTAACAATTCAAATCGATAAGGAATGAACATCAAAACATTATTAAAACCTTAATACTTACTCCATAACTAAAACGTTGGATATTTGTCGACATTTCATAGCGTCTCGTGTCGTGCTACTATAGCGCGTTGAAAACGTCGCGAAAACATCGACAATCTTTCATCCACCGGCCAGGGGTTCGTTGCGCTCACACGACGTTTTCGGCCACGCCCCCAATCAATAAGAATTATTCCAATCACATTTATTCAATAGACAATAAGATACATGAACAACAGCAAAAATGCACGGAGAAAAGAGAGAGAGATAGAGAGAAAGACAAAAAAAATAAATTTACATAGAGGATAAGGACTTACTCTTTGGTGAACACACTCTTTCAACTTCTCATATGAGACCTTCAGAGGTTGACGGATTGAGAGTTTTGGTACTTCAAAGGTGTCTGAATAGTGCGATCGATTCTGAAAACGACGATGGATTGATGAACTTCGGCTCTTTTTTACTTTTTCACTGTACGAATTAAGCAAATTATACCGAGAATAAAGCAAAAACAGTTTCGATAAAACGCTTGCAGAATCAAATAAAAACTCACGAAGTCAATAGGGGTAATGCTAGATGCTCCCGTTCCAGATACATCTCTGATAACATGCGCTGGTTCATTGTTCTTCACTAATTGGGTTGCGAGACGGCCGACAAATTGGTACAGGAAAGCTGAAAAAGAGAAAAACTGATAATTATACCAACTCTCTCTCTTTTTTTCTTTTTCTTTCTCTCTCCCTCTCTTCCTCCATCTTTAACTCTCACACACAGTCTCCCTCTCTCTCTCGCTCACTCTCTTTCTTTTTCGGAGTTTTGATATTATCACTAGCTTCATCAAATAGAATACTCACCATTACGTTGCTGATTCTTCAAGCAATCAGAAACTCGCTTCGTATTCTCCAACAATGTCAGTGCAGTGTAATAATGTCTGAAAGGCGGGTAAATCTGCGTAATCTTAGGTTGAAATTGATTTTGATATTCTTGGCTCACCTATGAACGATATGCCTCTCGATCTCCCTGTACAGCTTGTGGAAAAAGCCGAACTCTCTTCTTGTGTGATCCATCATCTTAATATAAAATTTTGTGGTAGAATAATGAAAATTCATCAGATGAGGCGCAGTTTTCAAAATTTTCGAGCAATTTCCCATATAAATTTTGAAGAAAGCAAAAAATACCTGTTCAACCAAGTGAGTTCTCTCGGCAGCTTTTCCATCTAAACGGCTTCACATTTCCACCGTACTCCTTCGTATGTCACAGTGGTCCCATTATCGGGTTGACCAGGTCTGCGACGTTTCTGAAAATTACAACTGTAAGAAGTCGGAACAAAGGTGGGGGATGCTACAAGGTGGGGGATGCTGTTCTTTTTGATATTTTGACATGAGCTACAAAATAGTGAAATAGACGTGTTTAACAAATCAAAAATTCTGAAATATAAACTCTCAAACTTGGCCTAAATTCTTTGTTTGAAAAAACGAAGATTCTAAGGATTTTACTAAATCTAAATGAAACAATTCACTTCAAAAAATTATTTTCTTGATTATACAGACTAAAACAAATGAAATCAAAGACCCAAACAAGTAGAGAGAACGATGACAGAATGAAAAAAAAAAAGAAAAACGAGTGTCAGCTGGCGTGTCGTTTCGATGAGAGAGTAAGAGACAGAGAGAAAGATGCGGAGGTATTCCAGAACGACTCGCGTTGCGTCGGGAAAATGCGTTGAAAACGTCGATTTCAGGCCCCTCGCATGCAATTTGGCCCAAATAGTAGACAAAGTGTCGGATTTTTGCAAATCACCGATAAAATGTCGACAAATATCCAACGTTTTAATTATGGAGTAGTGGCATAACCAAAATAATCAATGACGGCTTTACATCTTCTCGGCATGCTCTCAATCAAGTTCTCCAACTTGACTCGCGGAATTTTTTTCCACTCTTCTTGTAAAACCGCGTATTTTTGCGCGGCATTGGATGTGTAATGGCCGGAAACGCGTCTCTCGAGTTCTTCCCATAAGTGCTCTATAGGGTTGAGGTCTGGAGACTGACTGGGCCACGGAAGAACATCGATAGCCTCATCCTGGAGACATTCGCGAACAAGACGGCTAGTGTGTTTCGGGTCGTTATCTTGTTGAAACACCCAACCAATCGGCATGTTGGCACCAGCAAATGGTACAAGAACATTAACAATAATATCCTTGTAGTCATTGGCATTCATTTTGCCCTGAATCCAGTGCAATGGGCCAACGCCGTCGTAACTAAACGAACCCCACAACATGACGCTACCGCCACCGTGCTTCATCGTGGGCAATTGGTACCTAGAACTGAACCGGCTGTTGATTGGCCTTCTGACATACTTAATGCCATCGGGACCAAACAAACAAAACTTACTTTCATCGGAAAAAAGGATTTTCCTCCAGTCGTGGACGGTCCAGCTCAAATGGTCTTTTGCCCACTCAACTCTAGCCTTTCTGTTTTTCTCAGAAATCATTGGCTTCTTACAAGGACGTCTTCCAAATAACCCAGCAGCTCTTAGACGACGTTTGACTGTAGAAACAGAGACTCTGGCAACGTTTCCAGCGACCATATCCTTCTTGATGTCTTCTCCGGTCAGACGCGGATTGAGACGTGAATGGCGAACAATCAGTGCGTCGTCTCTTGCTGTCGTCTTCCGTGGCCGTCCTGATCTTGGCAACACTCCAAAAACTCCAAACTTTCGGAATCTTTTCAAAATTCGGGATACAGTGGTTTCGTGAACTTGAAATACTCGTGCAACTTGATTCTGTCGTATTCCTGACAGGACAGCATCGATGATCAGTTTCTGCTGGTCGGTGGGCACTTCTTTTCCTTTTCCCATTACTTAAAAAGTATTGTTAGTAGTATAGAAAGAAAAAAGTACAAAAAATCGGGAAAAAACCTTCAAAAAAAATAAAAAAAAAGAAAGTGAAAAATCAGTTCAAAAGTCGCGGTTTCGTAAAAACGCTGTAGATCAAAATGTAGCTACAGTAATCCTGATTTTTTCAAAATTAGATTTCTCATGAGTTGATGTGTTCTCCGACAAAAAATCATGTCGATTGGTTAAGTTTGACAAGAGTTATGACCAAAAATAAAAACTTTCTAAACTTTTGAACGCTACTGTATGTGTTTTGTGATTTTCAGTTATTTGTCATAAAATGGTTCAAAATCGCCCCACACCTTGCAAATTGTTGTCAAATTGTCCGATGTTCTAGTGAAAACAATACTGATAATCAGAAGACCATCGATTGGACTGGCAGCTATCTGATTCTAATTTCTTCCCGCAATGAACTTTTTCACTGACGATCGGAAGAATCTGTTCATTTGCATCGGCGCTTCTGTGATAACTTGGAACGTTTGTGAACTATCATAGATTAATTCTATTCCTATGCTCAGGCTGCTCGATCTATCCGGAAGTACTGGAAGAAAGAACACGTTGAATGGATTCCAGTTGGCAGAATTCAATCACTTCATGTTTATCCTATCAAATCCTGCAAGCCGAAAGATGTGAGATGTTTTATCAATAACTTTTTTTTGGATAAATGAGTTTCCGATAATCGGACATCCTTTCAACTTTTATTCTGATTTATTGAAAAGGTTTTCATCAAGTTTTTCGAAAATTATGAATAATTGTGCTCTCCACCTTTCTCTGATAAAACAGGACAACACAATGATAAATTACATGTGACGGTTGCGTCAGATATGATAAAAGCACCGGATGCATTTTATTCGTATCGGAACAAGTTAGCCATAAAAACCCATGATCTGTGTTCAAAACTCCATAATAAATTTGTCGCCGGAACGTCGCCTTCGTGTCGCTTTTTGGTTAGGCTAACCGAATGGCGACCGGAAGGCGACGTTCCGGCGACACTTTCAAGGATCGCCATTACGTACTGGTGACGTACCGGCGACAGAAATTGCGACGTACCGGCGACAACAATGCGATGTACTAGCGACAACAATGCGACGTACTGGCAACAAAAATCCGACGTTCTGGCGTCCAGAAGGCTACGTACTAGCAACTAACTCAGTTGATTCTAAAATAAAATGAGAAACAATAATCAACGTTTTATCATTAACAAGTGAAAAAGAATACAATAAAATGTACTTTACTCACTATTGCCTTCTTTATGGTTCACCTTCTTGTCGGCACGACGTCTTCTCGCTTGCATCCTTTTCAAATATCGACCCCTGAAAAATAAAATCAATACAGTATGACAACTGGAGCTACTGTTTAAGGTCATCGAGAAAGAATAAGAATGAGCCCCTTTAAAAATTTGCCTGTACGTTTTTCGCTAAGGTGATTGAGATTAATGAGCGCGTAACTGTTTTTACCAAAGTAACGGGTCGGAGTTCAACGGAATCTTTTTTTAATAATAATATTTTCCTAGATAATTCAATTTGAATCTCCGATTGAAAATCACGCAAAAAAAGACATGACTTTGCGAGCGAAACTTTTCGAGCTTTGTGGAAAATGATAACGATTTGTAATTTCAAGCATCAATTTTTCGAAATCTATCAGCTGGAAATCGACACCATATTTCAGAAAAACATTATCATCAACTGAAAAAATACCTTGCGAAAGTATCCCACATATGATGACCTTCATCATCTTCCTCGAGGATGCTGTACCAGGGTTGTATTCGGCATCTGAATTTGTGAATTCAGAGTCTTACGTCTATTCAATAGTAATAAGTTTTACATAATTGTGGTTTGGGAGTGGTTTATGGAGTGTAAATCATTTATCGACGTGTTATGAAGAGAATCAAATGCTTGCTAAACCGATATATCTCAGTGCACAATGTGTTTTTAATCTTTTGAATAGTCTAAATCGAACTCTAAAACTCTACAAAATGATTTGACATTTCATTCAGCTAATGATAATTAATCCAATGAGGCTTCTATCAAAAACTGTAAACATAATATAAGAACGTTGATAACTTTCAAGAACGACAACAGTTCACAGTTTGGTAAAAATCATTCGAAAACTGAATTCAAAAGTGGAATTAGGATTTTTCGAAATTAATAACGAAGTTGAAGAGTCCAGAAGTAAACTTTTTCAAAGCCGAAATCAAAAGCTACAAAAATGTTCTTAACATCTGACTAATACGCCAGTTTCATACTTTTAACAATGTTTTCAAAACTAACCATTATTCTTGTGGACGTCTTCGAACGCGTCAATCCAGTACATCTTCACGGCCTCTGCTCCAGAATCACCATCAACGTCAACATAGAACTGCTCGCTTCCAACTTCTATTGGTACTTTCGCATCTTCTTTCTCTGGTCTGAATGGTTTTATAATGTTTCATTGGGATTTTATATTTTCATGATGTTTTGAAAACAAGTAATTCCATTACGAAAATATGGGGAATAGTGAAGCTGCTAATTTTCAAAACATTAATTATTCCCGTAACAAGTGTTAATAAGACTACCTACTTCGATTCCAAGAACAATAAACTCACTCGTCACCGCCTACCCATTGCTCTTGGTTGACAACAAATTGTTCAGAAGGTTCGGCCTTGATTTCCGCCTTTCCACTGTCCGCAGAACGACTCTCAACAACCTTCGCCTTCTCGGTTTTCACGTCAACTTTATCTTCGAAGTTGTCTTCTGAAAAAAATAAAATAGGATCATACTTGAAGTTGGTGATTACTTTCAACACTACAGCGAAAAATCGGGGATCAGTAAAAATTTTCAAATGTATTTTTCGTGGGCCTAAACTAAAATCACTGTACTTCGAGTTGAAAACAACTATACATACTCAGAACATGAATGAGAATGATGATTAATTTTTTTCTATTCACTTACATTAGAAAACAAACTTTTGAGCGCAAATGAACATTTAAAAAATGATGTAGGCGAAAATATTGAAAATAAAAATATGAAATGGGTAAGACTGTGCACCATTTGCAACAACTGCGCGCTTGCAAACCGATTTACGCAGCGATGTGTCGCTAGTACGTCACCGTCTTGTCGCCGGTACGTCGCCTCCTTGGATAGGCTTCGTTATTCATTGCCATATGTCGTGAGGGAGGCGACGTACCGGCGATGTAATTGCGATGTTCCGGCGACCATGTGGCGACGTCGCTGGTACGCGACGTACCGACGACAAGGAGGCAACGTAATGGCGATGGGGTACGTAATGGCGACAAGAAGCCGACGTTCCGGCAACAAAATAATTATGGAGAAAAGCGTTAAAAGAATTTAAAAAAGTCAATTCTTGAGTTCTTGCAATTTTTTCTGTTAATTCAATATCAATTTTTTCTGAAAAAACAAAAAAAAACCTCCAATTTCAGGTTTTCTCTCTAAAATGTACCGCACTCGGTTCAACCGCTGGTGAATACAAAGACCGTTTCTTCCTTGTCATCGACGGTGCGACTGGAAAGTTCTACACTGCTCGTCAGAAGCCTCAGATGATATTGACCGAAGTGACCATTCGTGAAGGCCTTCTGACACTGAAACATCCGGATCATGGTACTGCAAGTGTTCGGATCGATCAGGTGCTTCTTGACAATGAAGTAAAAAGTGGATTGTAGGATCATTGCAACGATAAATCTCAAAAATTGTTTAAGGCTATTCAGTAACACGAGAACGGATGGTCTGGACTGCGGTGACGATATTTCTGGGTTCTTCTCGAAAGTTGTTGGAGAGCCTAGTATGTTTTTGTTTCATTTAAGTTTTAAAATCAAGTTCCATCTTGTTTTTTCAACTGTTCTACATATATTTCAGACGCACGTCTCATCATGTACAAGCCAGGGCTTTTCACCGAACGTCATTGCATCACAAGCCAAGATTGGTGGAACAATCCAGTACCAAAAAGGACCGATGAGGTAGGTGTAATTTAGAAAGACATTCTAATGTACCCCTTTCACCTCTTTAAAAAAGAAAACAACAACGAGAAGTATGATGCATTTATTGACAAAACAAAAATGATCATCCGAAGAAGTTGGAGAGCTTCTTGAAGATAGACGAGTCAGTTGGTGGGTTGCCAGTTGGTGGAGAGCCAGTTGGTGGGGATCCGGTTGGTCCTCCGTGGGGTCCTGGTCCACCGTGTCCGAATGGTCTTCCGGTTGGTGGAGAACCAGTTGGTGGAGATCCGGTTGGTGGGGAGCCAGTTGGTCCTCCATGGTGTCCTGGTCCACCGTGTCCGAATGGACCTCCAGTTGGTGGGCTTCCGGTTGGTGGAGATCCAGTTGGTCCTCCGTGGTGTCCTGGTCCACCGTGTCCGAATGGACCTCCAGTTGGTGGGCTTCCGGTTGGTGGAGATCCAGTTGGTCCTCCGTGTCCGAATGGACCTCCGGTTGGTGGGGATCCAGTTGGTGGAGAGCCAGTTGGTGGGGATCCGCTTGGGTGAGATCCGAAACCGAAGAAGTCGAATCTTTTAACTCTCTGCTGTTGCTGACCGTGTTGTCCAGTTGATGAGGTTCCACTTGGTGGAGCTCCAGATGGACGTCCACCTTGCTGTCCCTTTTTTCCAGTAGAGGAAGTTCCACTTGGTGGGGCACCGGATGGGCGACTTTCCTGGGTGTTAGACGATCCCTGTTTTTGGTTTCCGAAGCCAGAGGCACGTCCGAATCTCTGCTGAGAGTTGTTGCTGGATCCAGAGCTGGAGTTTCCGGAACCAGATGACTGCTGACCACCGAACGAGCTCGATCCGCTGTTGGAGCTCTGCTGTCCGAACTGTCCAGATGATGAGGTTCCGCTTGGTGGAGCACCAGATGGGCGACTTCCTTGGTTGGAAGATCCATGTTGTTGGTTTCCGAAGCCAGAGGCACGTCCGAATCTCTGCTGAGAGTTGTTGCTGGATCCAGAGCTGGAGCTTCTGGAACCAGATGACTGCTGACCACCGAACGAGCTCGATCCGCTGTTGGAGCTCTGCTGTCCGAACTGTCCAGATGATGAGGTTCCGCTTGGTGGAGCACCAGATGGGCGACTTCCTTGGTTGGAAGATCCCTGTTGCTGGTTGTTCGAGGATCCTTGTTGTTCAGGCTGTCCAGTTGGTGGGGCTCCTGATGGACGTCCTCCTTGGTTGGAAGATCCTTGTTGCTGGAATCCAGATGCACGTCCGAATCTCTGTTCAGAGTTGCTGCTGGATCCGAATCCAGACGAGCTAGATCCGAAACCGCTGCTAGAGCCAGAGTTGGAGCTACCGAATCCCGATGAGCTGGATCCGAATTCTGAGTTAGAGCTTCCAAATCCAGATGACTGCTGAGAGCTAGATCCAGTGTTTCCGAATCCAGATGACTGTTGGGAGTTGGATCCGAATCCATTGCTGGATCCTGAAGCGGAGTTGGAGCTTCCAAATCCAGATGACTGTTGGGAGCTGGATCCGGAGTTTCCAAAACCAGATGACTGCTGGGAGTTGGATCCGAATCCACTGCTAGACTGCCCTCCGAAAGATCCAGATCCTTGTTGGTTGTACTGTCCTGTTGGTGGGGCTCCTGATGGACGTCCCTGTTCGCCGAAGCTTCCCTGCTGAGTGTCGTTCTTCCCACCAAATCCACCATTCTGGAAGGTGTTGTTGTTGCTCTGGCTGCTGAATCCAGTGTTCTGGCTGTTGAAGCCGCTGGAGCGAGCCTGTCTATCGAGTGTGCTCAGATCTGGGAGACCGGATGGTGGTGGTCCCGATGGTGGCGATCCTGAGGGTGGGGGACCCGAAGGAGGTGAGCCTGATGGTCGTTGCTGCTTGGCAATTGCTACTGCCACCACGGCCGCCAACGCTATGCAGAATCTCATCTGTAAGTTCTTCCATTAGGATGTTTGTTTCAATCAGTGAGGAAAGCTAATTAGATGAAGTTCTTTTATAAATCTTTCAATATTATTAACAATAATCAACTCCTAACAATTAAATTTATGGAAGATAGTTTTCCTACAGAAAATGGAGTTGTTTTATCAAAAGTTCAAAAATCGTGGACAATTTATCATTACAAGTACAAAATCTCAACCAGAGTTGACTTTCAGGTTTATTGAGATTTTTGCTGTATTTCACGGTAAAAGTTATAAAATTGTTATGAGAAAAGTTCTGAGCGATTTTTTGTCATAGTGAAATCATTAAGTTCAAAAATTTTTGTTATAGTGAAATCATTTAGTTCAAAAAATTACAGTGATAAGACAAAGGTGGAAGTTTAAAGGTGAGAAGTTAAATGGTTCTGATGTTAGTAGTGCTGATGGGGGTCTCTTTTATAAGTCCACAGTTGTATGCCCAGCTGACAGATCCCATACAAGCCTCGCTAAATTAGACCCACGAGTTGGGTTTCGTTTGTTTTGCTCACTCATTTGTGAAGTGATCTGTAACGAACTGCCCATCAGATTTTCAATCTGTTGATTCCTGAGTGGAATTTCATACAGTTTCAATGATCATCATATTATTAATTGACAAATCCTCCGCCCACTTTGCCCCGCCCCTTTTTCGTGAGGCAAATTTTTGGGTGAAGCTTTTTGGTTTCGGTTATGGGGGGGAGGGTTGTGCAAAAATGCTGGGTAGTTGACGGGATTCGTACTCGCGATGGGCGAATACGCTTTAACCACTCGGTCACCGCTGCACTTTTTTTGCGAGCGGTATTCGCGTGACCACTGGGGGCCCACAAGCTGTTGCATTGGTTCTAGCCAAACGCTCAAAAACACAACTGGACATTGTTGCTCACATTTTCCTGCATGAAAACTTTAGCTTTTTGCAAATTAGCTAATCCTGTGGCACAAATCATACTAAAAGTTGTTTCATTTTGAATCTGAAAAGGTCCCAAACAACTTTTTGCAACACTAAGTGGATTTCCAATTTTTCTTTCCATTTAAACTTTTCAAAAACTGCTTTCTCACTTGAGTTACTATGAAAAAATCTGTGAAGCCAATTGAGATAATTCCCCGAATAGCTGAAATTTCGATAATATAACTCAGAACGAAAGTTTTGTTCTTCGTCCACGAAAATCATCAACTCAGGGACTAAAGACCACGAGAAAGTATGTTGCGGAAATATTGTAACCAGGTCAACTTTCTAAAGTTTGGTCTTGAATTTTATAATTTTTCCAACATCTGAAGGAACACGATTAATCATCATTCGTGTACTCTTAAATTTGTTCAGCCGTGTTCAATGATTTTGCTGTTGGTGTCTACATTTGAAGTTTGCTGTAGATGAATCAATTTTTATCACTGTCATTTTCAAAAGGGTGAAAATTAAGCTTAAAATTTGGTTTCTGTAAAATTTTCGGAACGCGTGTGTTACTTTCAATACCTCAAAATTCCTATTAGAAAACCTCAACGAATGAAAAATGAAGGTTTATTCACCGCGCACAAGATTAATTATCCTTCATCATCCAGTCGCATGGTCTTCCGGTTGGTGGAGATCCAGTTGGTGGTGATCCCGTTGGTGGAGAGCCGGTGAAATGACGCCATCTTGGCATGCCAGTTGGTGGGGTGCCGGTTGGTGGTGATCCGGTGAAGAAACCGTGTCCACATGGTCCTCCAGTTGGTGGACTTCCAGTTCCTTGGAAGTCTTGAGCAAGAACAGTAAGAATAAGTGCTGCGAAAACTGGAAGATAGAAGTTCATAGTGCGGAATGGTTGGGTTCAATCGTCACTGTCCTTTTGTACCTGATTCTGTTTACTTACTCTCTCTTGCCACCTTTCAAGGGATTGGAGTTCACTGTTCTCAAGCAAAGTTACACAATCTCGTGAACACTACATATATCAGAAACATTTCATGTCTCCAAACTAAATTTTTGCTTTTAGTTCAATGGTCGTGATTAAACTTCATTATTGGTTCTTGCTGTAACCAATCTGAAAGTTGAGGAAAAGTTTGATGCAATAAAAAATTCAGTAGGTGAAATAAACAATCTAGAAAACTTGTTCACACAATACATTTCAAGAATGTGAAAAAAATCACGTAATGAATTTTGAAAATTTCGAACACTCTAAAAATTAACATGGGAAAAATCTAATACGCAGTCGCAACTGAAGTTTCATCTGGATGGTAAAATTAAAGTTTAAATCTATTGTAAACTGACATTTGGAGTTTTGTTTGTGACTTTTTATCTGTAAAAAACAAATTGGTTGAACTTCCGACAAAGCAAAGGATACGATACCTACATTGTTTGAAACATCAATGCGAAATAAGAATTTTTATTACAAATTGACAAGTTTAAAAACCGAAATTTGGGCGTCCAGTTGGTGGACTGCCAGTTGGTGGACTGCCAGTTGGTGGAGAGCCTGTTGGACGACCTCCAAATCCACTCTTCTGTCCGCCAAATCCACCTTGTTGTCCACCAAAACCTCCTTGTTGTCCACCGAATCCACCGTATGGACTACCAGTTGGTGGACTTCCTGTTGGTGGGCTACCAGTTGGTGGGGAGCCGGATGGGTGGCTTCCAAATCCACCTTGTCCACCGAATCCAGACTGTTGTCCACCGAATCCAGACTGTTGTCCACCAAAGCCAGACTGTTGTCCACCAAAGCCAGACTGTTGTCCACCAAAGCCAGACTGTTGTCCACCAAAGCCGGACTGTTGTCCACCAAAGCCAGACTGCTGTCCACCAAAGCCGGACTGTTGTCCCCCAAATCCGGACTGTTGCCCACCAAAGCCAGACTGCTGTCCACCAAAGCCAGATTGTGATCCACCAAAGCCGGACTGTGATCCACCAAATCCAGACTGTGATCCACCGAAGCCAGATTGTTGTCCACCAAATCCACTCTGTCTACCCTTACGTATTGTTTCAACACTTGGGAATGTTGGTGGTGGTGGAGTACCAACTGTCGGAAGTGGGTGGGTCGACTTCTTGGCCACCACGATCGCCAGCAGTGCGAGCAGAACGAACGCTTTCATCTGAAGTTGAATAGTTAGCTGGTTGGCTGCAAACTATGACATGTGCTAACGCGCTTCACTTTTATTCAGTGGATTTCTGTTTGAACAGATGGCTGTTCTGAACAATCACTCAACTTGGTCATAAGTCATTTGATTAAACTAGCCCACTTCACCAGACGACAGTGTTGTTTGGATCAAGAGATTACTGTGCTCAATTAGAATCTTGTTTTTCTTAACAAAGAAGACAGAATAGTTGGAAAAAAATTGAATGTAATTTTTAGATGAATTTGGTTTGAACTTTTCGCACTACAAACCATGTGTCTGATAATGTAATTGCGATCGTGAACATTTAGCACTCTGTTATGCGTTCATGGGGTTGATACAAAAGATCACATGCGATTATATGGGAACATTATGCCGTCTATAGATTCTTTTTTTGTACAAACATCGCGCACATTTCTCCGGGAAGTGCTTCGATGCACAATTCACATCATGATAGTCGGAAACGTCATGAATCGGTATGACTCCTACAGAATAAATAAAGAATTGAGAAATTCTAATTACAGTACGTGTAAATTGGACTTAATTTTTGAAAAACTAAGTACGTACAGCGAAGAAAACCCAGGTTAAAGCTTCATTCAAGATTTGAACGAATCTGACCTTTAGTAGGTACAATTTCGAATTAAAAGTATGAAATGTACTTTATCGGCTATTTTTTAGTCTTCCAGAATTTCCATGATATCAAAAAACAAGCCTATTCGCAAATGTTCAATTTCCTAAATCAAAATAGTTCACTAACACCTTATGTCTAGTAAACACACTTAAATCAAAGATTCAACTAGTTCAGATTTAGCAGTTGAAAAAAGTAATAATAATTCATCAATTATGAATAAAAAATACATAAGCTTCATTAACGATCAGCAATTGTCGCTAAAAACTCGAACAATTTCTAGGGAGTGGTGAGAACCCTGAGAACACTTGTGTTAGAAAACGTTGAAAGGGTTATTATAAAATTAATGGTTCCAGGAAAAATTTGTTCAAATTTTCAATAAGTTAGAAACAAGATAACCCCAGTTAACTGGAATAAAAGTGAAGCCAGCAAGTTTATAAAGTTAAAAGTGGTGACAGTAAGTCGTAAAATGCATTACATGGCACTAACTGCTAAAAAACTGATTTTATACTCATATATTGGAATGGGAGTGATAATTTATACGTAAATCGTCTTACTATTCTGAATTCTGAACCCGGTGTATGTATCACCCAGCGGTCAACATATGGTCCCAGCGTTTTCCCGATTTTTTGAATAATTTATGCTGACCACCTACACAGTGTGTGAATCATACAAAGTACCAAAGATTGTTCCGACTATCAGTCGTCGACTAAACATAGAGATCGTACAGGGCGAACGTTGGGTCTCAACTCTCAGCCACATCACGATCAAAACTTGTCCCGACGTGTATTATGATTATTTTGAACCGCCCGCCTCGTCATGGTATTTAAATCGGCCGAGCCGCCCAATTGGCACCTCTTCCATTTCTCTCATCTTCCATTCAACAATGAGAGGAATCATTTTGGTAGCACTCATCGGGTGCTCAGCCGCCTACAGCGTTCTCTCTGCCGGTGCACAAGGTAAATTTTGATCTGTCTGTAGTTGAACTGAAACTTCTTTACAGCCAGCTCACAGGAGAGCTACGAAGACATCAATTCTGCTGGAGTTCAATTCGACAACTCCCAGTACGCGAAAAAGAAGCGACAAGCCGATGGACCAGTAGGAGATTTCACTGGATCCCCACCAACCGGCAGCCCACCACCATTCGGACCAGCTATCCAGAAGAGACAAGCTGGAGAACACGGACCACATGGTGACTTCACCGGATCTCCACCAACTGGAAGCCCACCAACTGGTGGACCATTTGGCCATCACGGTCCTCATGGAGACTTCACTGGATCCCCACCAACCGGAGCACCACAAAAGAGGCACGCTGGCAAGCACGGACCACATGGTGATTTCACAGGATCTCCACCAACTGGCAGTCCACCAACTGGATTCCCACCAGGTAGCGAGGAATCGCGTGTTAAGCGTGGTGCTGGAGAACATGGACCACATGGTGACTTCACTGGCTCTCCACCAACCGGTAGCCCACCAACTGGAGGACCATTCGGTCATGGCGGACCTCACGGAGACTTCACTGGATCCCCACCAACTGGAGCACCACAGAAGAGACACGCTGGTGAACACGGACCACATGGTGACTTCACCGGATCTCCACCAACTGGATCCCCACCAACCGGCGGACCATTCGGACATGGCGGACCTAACGGAGAATTCACTGGATCCCCACCAACTGGAGCACCACAAAAGAGGCACGCTGGCGAGCACGGACCACATGGTGATTTCACAGGATCTCCACCAACTGGCAGTCCACCAACTGGATTCCCACCAGGTAGCGAGGAATCGCGTGTTAAGCGTGGTGCTGGAGAACACGGACCACATGGTGACTTCACTGGCTCTCCACCAACCGGTAGCCCACCAACTGGAGGACCATTCGGTCATGGCGGACCTCACGGAGACTTCACTGGATCCCCACCAACTGGAGCACCACAGAAGAGACACGCTGGTGAACACGGACCACATGGTGACTTCACCGGATCTCCACCAACTGGATCCCCACCAACCGGCGGACCATTCGGACATGGCGGACCTCACGGAGACTTCACTGGATCCCCACCAACTGGAGCACCACAAAAGAGACACGCTGGCGAACATGGACCACACGGAGACTTCACCGGATCTCCACCAACTGGCAGCCCACCAACTGGATTCCCACCAGGTAGCGAGGAATCGCGTGTTAAGCGTGGTGCTGGAGAACATGGACCACATGGTGACTTCACTGGCTCTCCACCAACCGGTAGCCCACCAACTGGAGGACCATTCGGTCATGGCGGACCTCACGGAGACTTCACTGGATCCCCACCAACTGGAGCACCACAGAAGAGACACGCTGGTGAACACGGACCACATGGTGACTTCACCGGATCTCCACCAACTGGATCCCCACCAACCGGCGGACCATTCGGACATGGCGGACCTCACGGCGACTTCACTGGATCCCCACCAACTGGAGCACCACAAAAGAGACACGCTGGCGAACATGGACCACACGGAGACTTCACCGGATCTCCACCAACTGGCAGCCCACCAACTGGATTCCCACCAGGTAGCGAGGAATCTCGTGTTAAGCGTGGTGCTGAAGGACACGGACCACATGGTGACTTCACTGGTTCTCCACCAACCGGCAGCCCACCAACTGGAGGACCATTCGGCCATGGCGGACCTCACGGAGACTTCACTGGATCCCCACCAACTGGAGCACCACAAAAGAGACACGCTGGTGAACATGGACCACACGGAGACTTCACCGGATCTCCACCAACTGGCAGCCCACCAACTGGATTCCCACCAGGAAGCGAAGAATCTCGTGTTAAGCGTGGTGCTGAAGGACACGGACCACATGGTGACTTCACTGGTTCTCCACCAACCGGCAGCCCACCAACTGGAGGACCATTCGGACATGGCGGACCTCACGGAGACTTCACTGGATCTCCACCAACTGGTGCACCACAGAAGAGAGAAGCCGGAGACCACGGACCATTTGGTGACTTCACCGGATCTCCACCAACTGGAGGACCATTCGGACATGGTGGACCATTCGGAGACTTCACAGGCTCTCCACCAACTGGAAGTCCACCAACCGGGTTCCCAGACCACCACTGATTTAATCTTACGCTTCTCAGTACTTATTTTGTCAAGAATAAACGTTTCTTGAATTTAATACTTGTCTTCTGTTTGAAGAACGATAAAGATGCTCCAACATATCAGAATTTCATTTTTCGTTTCAGGTTGCATACGCTGATCTTGCTCCTTTCTTGATAGCTACTCAAGCTTCAGTTGACGATTTGAATGAACGACTGGAGAAGAAGGTATTGAAAAATTAATTTTTAAAAACTAACGCTACTCTAATTTTTCATAAATGACATTCACGGCGCCAAATTTGCGCAATTCAATATACTTCCGTTTAATCTGTCGAAAAAAGAAGAACCAAGAAGATTATCAAAAAAAAAGTGCAAAATACTCTCAGTTTAACCATTGGTCGCGCTCGAAAAACTGGTTCGAACCATTAAATCCGTTTTATCTTCCAAAACATACAAAGAGTGCCAATTGTTTTTGTGAGGATTAATTCGAAATCCGTTGACAGGTGACAGCGAGTAACTTCCGCGCAAACATTGTCGTCGAGGGATGTGAACCATGGGACGAGGATAAATGGTCTGAAGTCAAGTTCGGAGATGTCGAGTTGCAGTGTTTCAAGCCTTGTACTAGGTGAGACAAATCGGGCGGAATCCCGACGAACTTTTTTTAAAATCAAAATCGCGTTTCATTCTGTCATCTCTGCGAGTCAAGTGAAACCTACTCTCGAATGCGCTCGTTTTTTTTGGAGAGAGAGAAAGAGAGAGAGAGAGTGTGTGTGTGTGAGAGAGAAAGAAAAGTACAAACTCGTTTATACTCATGTCGGACAAAAAACATTCTAACAAAACAACATTATCTCTACCAGTTGATGTGAACTTTGAACCAGTTCAGGTATCTAGACTTATCTTATCCCTCAATTTTTTTAAATCATCAAAATGTAAAAGAAGTCTCAAACATGATTATCCAGTACAGTTTCACAAAAATCATGACGGATCTCGGAAAAGTTTAAATCAATGCCTCAGGTGTGTTCTTACAACTGTCGACCCCTCAACAGGAAACAAAGATCCTGCGAATCAGCCACTGAAGGAATTGAGACAGTGAGTTTCCATGCAATTTCCTATTCGAGTTGTACAGTTTAAACTTTTCCGCGCTGATTTTTCTCATGAAATTTAGCAAATTATAGTGCGGGAAAACTCAAACTGGTCATTTTCAGCTAAAATCAGAAAAGTCGAGCAAAATACATTTTTTTTCAATCACAGATTCCGTCTCGCACCACCAGGAAAGCTCCGTAAAGAGTTCAAAGACAGTCCCATCTTCGGGGTCAATGCAGGTCTCGTGAAAGAGGTGAGTTCAATGTTCATGGTTCGTCACCAACCTCATCCTCACAGGGCTATATCCACGTCGGTCAGACTGTCTGGGCGAAGTATAAACCCACTGCTTACTGATCCAGTCTTGCAAGAACCCCAATTATTCATAATTGCTCCCTTTTTTGATGAAGATGATGATGAGGTACGCTAATTAAAACTTGATGAATGTATTTACTGCATTTCTATGTGGTTCATTGTGCGAAATGTACATGGAGAATGGTGAAAACGCCCGTGTCGTCATGATAAAATGGGTCGAACACAATGGAGAAGAAAGGGAGGGGGAAGCACAACCCGTGAAAAAACTTAATGTACAAACCGGTCAAATGTCAATGGGAAGAAAAATGGATAACAATAACGATGGCCCGGCTAACAGAGAAGATATCCGATGATCAGAAGGGTCACCGACGACGTCCAGATAATGGTCGAGGTTGATGATGAAGCGGCGAACCTCGAGTTGGTGTCTTCGTGAATCTCGTAGTCGGGTTGGTCATCGCGTTGGTAGGCAAGGTGCTCTTCCACGTCTGAAAGTTGATTTGATTAGGAATACAGAAAAAATCTATGGCAACTCATATCGACAACAATGTTAACAACAAATAAGCTCTAAAAACTCACGGTTATTGTTAGGATTCGAATCTTCTTCAAACATGTCCGTCACAATATGCATTGAAACCGGCGCCCAAGGGCTTCCATTCGTCCCAAAGTTGAAGTCGATTTGCGGTCTTGTGTTCTGGAAGGTGCCTTCTTTTCCCTCCTGCACGAGTTTCATAACTTCTTCGACTTGTGCCTTCTGTACGCCTGCAGTCTCCGCAAAGATGTCCAGTTGATCTGGACGGCGGAATTTCGGGTTGACTGAAATGCAGAATCTTAGTGATGTTGAAGTCGAAGTAGTTTTCGAGAGAGTGGAAATAAAACAAACTGATTCTAGAAAAATTTAATTTTTTTTCTTTCCCGAACGAAATTTTCACTCACATTCTCTCTCCTCAGATCCAGTAGCTCTAGTCGGCTCGACCTTGCTGCTCCGTCTGGCAGACGCTTGGTGCTGATGGTGATGGTGGCTGTGGTGTGTGGTGGATGAGACTTTGACAGCAACACGCATGTTGCGATTCACGCAGAGTCCTCTCGACTTCAGATTCATTCCGTCAATTTTTCCATTGGAAGTTGCTGAAAAGTGATAGTTTTACACTGCCAGAAGTGACTGAAACTCACTTATGTAATAGACAGTCTGTCCCGGTTGAAATTCTTTTCCTTGTGGTGTCGGGTTAAGAGTTCTAATCATCTGAATATGGAAAGTAAGGGATCCTACGATTCTTCTATAACCAACCTGTGCGACGGACTTTCCGGGGTATTTCTGTTGGTTCATGAATGCTCCTCCAGCTCTGATGAGCTTCTCTTGGTTGTTGACTGGACCGCATCGCAGAACCTCGCGCGACGTTGATTCAACCATGCACTCCGAGTATGCAAGTTCTCCGACCTCGTAGACGACGAGATATTCGTTTGGTCCCGAGTCGGTAACGTCTGGACACACCATCTTGAGGACATCTCCGATGTTCACTTCGACAGGGGCGGATGGCTTTGCGAATCTGTAAATTGCCACTGTAATGGTGTCTTTCCTTCCCTCACAATCATCTGTCTTCTCAGTAGCTCTGCCCAACTTTTTTACGGTCACTTAATCATTTAGATAACGCGCCGGTGATAAGATGTTTCTCTGTCATATAAGCCTGTCTCAAAGGGGTACACCGCCAGGGCCAAATTCGATAAGGTGTATACGGTTAGAAGGTCGGTGACCCTGTCCGGAATCTGGGTAATTTGATACACCATTTGGCGGTATCTGGCGGTGTTCGGAAGCCGCCAAGCTGTCTCAGATAGCGCGTTGAGTGGATTAGTGTAGTGTCGGAAGTGGTAAGATACAGAAAGAGGGGGGGGGGAGACGACAGATTTGCTACACCATTGGCGGTTGGTGGCTGGCTGGTGTGTGCAATCATGCTTCTTAATCTAGTTGGCGCGGGCATTCTTTGAGAATCTCATGAGTCTGCCAATTATCCGAGTTGCGCAATTCGTTGACATTAGCGTGTGGCCGACGCTCGAGTGAGAGTATAATCGTGTTATTTAGCCGGAAACATGGGAGAAATGTAATGAGTATGTTTGATCTGGGAGAGAAATTAGTTGAAAAAACAGAATATTCGAGAAATCTGAAAAATCCCTAGCGGAAAGGTGACCGGAGCGGTTTCAATACGGTTCATCACTTTGAAAATTCTTAGCTCATAAGAGCTGTTGCTGATTATCTCTGGAGTTTGTGTATCTTATTCTTCTTGAATGAGTTTCAAAACCTTTTTTAGCCCTGCGTTTCTGTGGTCTATCAAATTTAAACTATAATTTACAAACAGTTACTTGATCACTAGAGAATTCAAAAATACTTTTCTATTATTAGTTTATTGAGTTTCAAGAACCCCTTGTGTCTAAAAAATCTCGGAACGCTCACCATTCACCCATACGGGCGCGCACCAGCCGAGGTGTCACACCACATTGGCAAATTGGTCATCAAACTTGTGTAGTGACCTCGTACGGGATCCTCTACGCTCAGGTGATTTAAGATTCGCCTAATTTCCATTGGCAGGTGTACCGTGGGTTAAATCCCCCGGAATCTATGAACCAATCACCCAAAGTGGTGCAACGGGTTGCCACCAAGCTCTGGCGACATTGGTTTCAATTAAATGGGATCAGATTTGGTCAATCACGTCTAATGGGTCTAACGGGACTGGGCTCGTTGTCACCTGTCTACATGTTAACCAAACAAATCCCTACTTCGGGAGACAGTTGGTTATCGGTCAAAGTTTTTGTCAATAGAGCAGACAGGTGACAGATGGACATGAAGGTATCCGTCTTTAAGTGTCTCTGATCTACTCAAAAATTTAAATTGCAGCCCTTGTGTAGAGGGCACCAGTGTGCTACGAGCCTTTTGGGTCTTTACAAAATATTTTGTGCACAAGCTTTGTTCATTATAAACATCATTTTTCACCTTTTAACACAACTTGTGAAAATCTAAATATAACTCTAAATTTCTCCCTAAAAAGACGCCACATATTAAGAAACCACCAACAGTTCTTCGTCTCGAGTCTAACCACAATTTAGCCAATCATGCAGAACAACACCCGATGACATGTGTTTTCTGTAGCGTTTTCTTTGTTGCGACTCCCGTCACCGAACCCATTATTACTAATTAGGCGCCATTTTGTGGTGGCACGAGCACACGAGCACCTGCTCACCAATGGTTATCTTGATGGTAGAACACGCGGCTAATACCATTACTCATTCCGACAAAGCGGTCGTTTTTTCTAAGTGAATCAAAACGGAATCGTTTTATGTGTGATGGGAATGGATGGTGTGCCGCTGTATATCAAAAAAAAAGTTTCCTCTTCTTCTCAAAGGTCGCATCCAATGCAAATTTCTTTGGCGCACGCCGACCCACTTTTGCCGTTACGATAACTTTATGGTTGGGAGCCAACTTTGACCTTTCGTTGGGTGTGGGAAAGAAGAAGCTGTACTCATTAAGTCATGGCTTACTGTAAGTGATTTTAATGTATAGAATCACGATCGATCAATTTTCCAAAAACCTATTCTCAGTGGATAAAATATACAATTCCAAATAGTCTTGAGTATAACTCCCGCACATACCACATACCACATGTATGTCGCTAGAAGCATGGCCGTTTTCAAACGCGCTCTAATCTTAATCTCGCAGAATGAGTACGGTAGGGTCGGAACTCTCACAACGAACAGTTAGATCTTTGTGGATTCAAATTGTTATTCTTACTTTCAGTCCATTCTGAAATTAAAGGTTCATTACGTAAATCGTTCTTGTAATTCAAGGCAAAATTGCTACGGTACTAAGTACCCGGAGGCCAGACTTTTTTACAGGTAGAGGAAGCTATGTGTCCCGAACTCGTCATCCCCCGTCAAGATCGATCCTACTGCTGATACCGCTGTTTTTTGCAACTTCTTATCGGAACCCATCTACTTCCTTCGATGACCGTCTCTAATGACTCCCATAAACAACCCATTTCATGTCGGCGGAAAAGAGACCATATATCAACCGAAAGTCCACACATGGTCTCCGAAACGGGAACCTAGGGAGATAAATCAAAAACGAAGGGGCCACGACCATTCTTCAAATTTTATTGCCGCTTCCATTTTTCCGCCGATTAGTAAGTTAATCGTTCAGCTATTCAGGAATGCCTCCGTCGCGATATATAATATCCGTTTGTTTGTTTTGTGAAATGGCCCCTCCAATGACCAGTGCGGATGAGCCGCGGACTTAATTTAAAATCGAAAAACGACATCTTCGACGGGGCTGAATTTGTAATGGGCTCATTTCGGAAAACACCCATTTGGCGCCATTCTGAATGTGGTGTTTTTTTTCGGGTGGAAAGGAATCACTAGTAGCCATCTTAATGTGGCACGACCAGTGGCGACAATTGAGTATACTGTGTTTGGAAATTCGATAAGAGTGAATTGAAAAATAGGGGTTTTCTCTGATATCATTTCTGTTGAGATCACTTCGCTCTTATGCTAACTTTCTCGGTTCTAAAAATTCTTCTTTTTCAATACAGAACAAAACTTTTTTCTATTGGTATTCATCTCGTTCATTTTCAAACTTCTGGCCTCTCACGCCATCAAAACCGCTATTCCGTCTTAGAGAATGACGAAGGAAATGAAGCCGAGAGAGAAGAGGGTCTGCTTGAGCTTCCGGTCATCTCTGTTGTATACTTCACACTTCAACTAAAAGTGTCAAGAGACAGAGAGGGTGAACCCCTCTTCAAAACGCATTACGGGAGAGGCAGACGAGGTGTCTTCCCCTACTACTACTGGTAATGGATACCGATCCGATCGCCGGGTGCAACAGTGCGCGATAATCGACCCATTGTTGAGATTTTGAGTCATCTTGTAAAGGTACATTATACTTTGCGAGGTGGAGAAAGTTATTCAATTAATACAACTTTCATCCAATCTTCAGTGATGTTTGGAAAAAATTGGCGATTTTTGAAAGAAAACGATATATTTTGGTGTGAAAAGGTTAGAAAGTAGAGAAACTGAAGGATTCTTTTCCAAACAAACTCTTCACACCATTTGGTGTCCCTGTAGCACCATAAGAATCCACCACTTTATCTTCCCACCCATCCATGTTTTGTTACGCAAGACGCCTCATCAAAATCTCTCATGTTACTCAATCGAGACAGGTGTGATGGTTGGCAAACATTTTCATGGTCCACCATGGTGCAACTTGTTCTCACCACCACACCTCCACCAATCGTAAAACTGTCGCCAACATTCCACCAAAACATTGTAAAGTTCAATTTGGGGTGAGGGCAGGGGTGCCTAAGGGGTTGCAAATCCCCGTGTGAATCTCAGTCTTAATTGGTCTAATAATAAGCCGTTTCCGTAAATATCACCAATTCCACCATGGTGGACACCCCCTTCGATATGAGGATTTTGTCCGTTTCTTCGATTGCAACTAGCCAACAAGGAAAATCCAATTATCTTGAAAGGCCGTTTGAGTCGGTAAAAAAACGCGAACAACTCGTTCTTGGTCATTTCCTATGAAGGAGGAGAAGGAGTAAGAATCCACCAGACGCTCACCAATGGTGCAAGGAACGTTTACAAACATTTCTGGCTGCTTCCGGGGGTCAGTTGCTTCCACTGGTTACGCAATACAATGAGTCATGGAGCAACTTCTGTTGTCCATATTGTTGGTGGTAAAGTTACAATGTGAAATACAGTCAGTACACTAAAACTTTGTAGGCTTGCTCTTAAGGTCATAAGACTTGACACCAAGGAATCACACCCAAAACTGGCTCTTGAGCTTAATCAAGATAGACTAGTTGAAATTCAATGAGCCTGTTCAAACCCGCTCTAGTCAATCCATCACTCTTCACCCAGTCACTCAACAGTCCATATCGAGTGACAGGCTTACTCTACATAATACCACGATGTTCATCTTTGCGCGGGCAGGATCTCGAGTTGCGTGTGGTAGCATAAGGCAAATATCGGTCATCTTTGTCTTACAACTTCCTACCTAGGGTGAGAACACATGTCAATGGCACTTGTCAAAAGTCGGACAGGGTAATCCTGAAGGTAAATAAGGCGAATGATGTTTATGTAGCTGCTTCTCTTCGGGTTGTTTATAACAGCCAAAGAGCCTCTACAAAACTATCCAAGTGCTCTTGTTTTCTGCTAGTATTGCCTGGTGTAGTGGTCAAGAACTTTGATTCTTACCAGCCAGGGTTAAAGTTTAATTCACTTAGTGATATTAGATCTAATCAAGGAAAACATCCCGATAGTCGCTATGATAATCCCGAACCCAGTCCCACCTGTCTCGCAACTAATTTGTAAAGCTAATTAAGCCTCGGGCTTGGGAGACTAATTGCTACGCTAGGTAACGGTGAGCGGACACCTTCCGGATAAACAAGAAGTCCCACCATCCCACCAAATGGCGAGTCTAATTATTCGCCATGTACCAAAACCCAGTGGGTGGCCAGTCAATGATCGATGGGTCAAGGAAGGTGTTTTTAATCGACTTCTGTTCAGATTTTCTGATGGTTCTGGGGTTGTTGTGTTCCATCTAACTAATGTTCATAATGCATCAGTGACTCTTCATCCTTTATCTACCTTAAGCCGCCATTAGCTAATGAGGTTGATCTGGCTCATGTCAGTGGCAGGTGAGCTGCTCTCTTGTAAGCCCTCATAATGAATGTTATTCTTGCCACATGCATATCACAAAGGCAAAATTAGTATACGCCGCTCGAGCCGTAAATCTGAGAGGCAGTGCGGCACCTTTTGGCGCACATGGTGTCACCAAATCTGTCACCACCAATAAGACATAACGAGTTGATGACAGTTCATCACCATTGCCTATTGTTTACCGGAGGGGGCAAATTAATCCTATCAATTCGGGTGGTGAGACGAGGTGCACCATATGTGGGTGAGGGTGTATAGCCTTTTAATTATCGTATCATTTGCTTGTTGCGTAGCCGGCTCGTACACGGAGCCGAAGAAGAGGACAGGTGGAACTTCGGCCCACATAATCCATTATAACTATAAGGTGTGTGTATGGAGGTTGTGCCAAACCAATTTTGTCGGCGGCACCCACATCAAAAGGGTCGACGGGCGCTGCCTGTAAATCTTTGTGCCCCTCGTATCTCAATTATTTTCTACCGCATTTGGTCACCTCTACTGAGGTTTGATTGGGCCGTCTAAACAATATGTCGCGGGACCGCTTTGGAGAGCCGCAACGCGATGATTGGAGTCAGGAGGATTAGATATCAATTTTATTCTAACAAAAAACTCAATAATTCCGCGCAGGATTGCTCCTATGAAGAAAGAACAATAACTCCGAGGATCAAAAAGTTCAATCTTTACACTTTGTATAGTTCAATAAAGACTCATCTCCCTCCTCTCCAGCCCAAACCTACCGCTCACCCGACCATACCACATCAGTCCATAATCATCTGGCACGCTTAACAACCATGACCCAATAAATCTCACACCATTGGTGTGCCTTCAGATAACATCTCGAGCCGCTAGCAACTTTTTGTTTATGAGGAGATCGGGTCGACGCGATAGACACGGCGACAAGAGGTGTCGTGTGGTAGTCACCCAAACTTGGTGTTTGCCTTCTTTCACTCTCATCGTGCCGACAAAAAGCTTCAACTCCTGTGTTGTGGAGTCAGTTACGCAATTGAGATCAGCCTTCCGACAATGACATTGTTTAGTCGCGTGTACATACCGTATTGCCAATATGGGACTCGTAAATCAGGTGCCGCTGGCAGGTCCGAGTACGGTTCATAACGATAAATTTTCAGTCCGCAAGGTCAGCCTTCGGTATTCTTAATATTCTATAGTCTGTTAGTATTGTTAGGTCAAAACGAATAGTTGTGGTCCAAGATTTCTCAAAACTCAGGTGATGCGACAAATGTAATCGAAATTTTCAAATTTTCCGCCTAACGCAACACGTTCTAACAACGCGTGACTCTAGGTAATTGGAATTTGTCGTACTCCCACTGGCTCACACCCATGCACTTCAAAGCGTGAGAAAAGTGGCAAGGGGCAGCTCGACGGAGCAAGAAAATTACTCGGGGTAATGGACGGATATATAGAGAGAGAACTAGTCGAAGAAAAAGAGATAAAGTTTCGAAGAGCTTCAAGTAATCAATATACAGAGCCCTGCAAATATTACGCAAGTCACTTCAACATGGAGTATATGGCTCGATATCCGATACTCATCACGCAAATAATCTCGAAAACGCGTCAAGACCGTCAAGACCAAAGTGATGCTCTTTGAATAATTGCGTAAGTTTATGAACGATTAGGGTAAATTCTCATGTGGCTTCGTTCATAAGATTTTTTTCAAAATCAGTCACTTTAGGTATAATAAGAATCATAGCTCTGAAATTTGACACCTCCACCCAAAATGCACACCATTCCACCATCAAAAATGCATGCCGGCAATTAATCGTGCAAAACTCGCGTGCCGACCAAAAGGTAGTTGACACCTCGTTAAGCTTTGGGTCTTAAACCCAAGCCGTGGGTAATATGATATCTGTGAATATTGGGTGCCTTCTTTATGTTCAAAGTCACGACCTTCACCCTCGGCTGTTCATATGCAAATATGAATGAATGCGGGCAGGTTACCACCACCCGTAACTGTTCTTGCTCTTCGCGCGCCTGCTGCTCATCTCTCCCTTACTCGCGCCACTTTACAGATGATTTGCAATCTGTCAGCAGGTGGATCCCAGCCTGTATGTTGTATAAAGTGCTATCCATTAAATTCGTGACTGTATAGCTTTTTGACAAAACCTCATCTCTTTGTGACGAATACGTCGGTTCTCTTTGTTGTTTTGAGGTCAGCAAACGAGCTACGGTTAAAAACTACCCTAACCACGTTTGAAACACTCAATGGAGCTTTAAATCATGCTAACCGATCTACGTTCAAACCTCTTCAAGATGTGAGCCTAACTCAAAAATGGAGGATCATTGAAAACTTCTCCGATCAGGAAAGTGAAGAGATTTTCACCCGAAATTCTTGAATTATGTTTGAGGCTAGCTACTCTTACAATACGGGAATGTTCTAGCCGAGCTACTCTCAAAAATTCAAGGTAAAAAAAACACGCTAGCTACGCTCGCAATGCACCTCTCCCTTCCTAGCTCATATTAATAAAGGGGTAGAGTAAAAACATGTGCATTACTGAGCAGCTCCTTTTTCTCGCGCAAACAGGGCTCCATTATTCCAATTATGGGTGCGCTATGGAGCTGGTGTGGAGCTGGTGTGGAGCTGGCTGGGGTGCTGTCGAGCTTATCTCATGAATATTGGAACAGTAGTTGTAGTGGTTAGTGGGCAGATAAGATACGTTGTGTTCAACTTTGTAAAATGTGAACATAACTAGAAGAGGTTGTTTTGGGGTTAAATGATGTTAAAGTACAGTATGAATGTGGGACCGTGCAAGATACACACGTTCCAACAATAGCCATTTCCGAAAGTCGTCAAGTGAACGGGTTTGCTTAAGAGGATACCCTATCTTCGAAAGGAACGCTTTAATTCGTTAAGGACATGTCCAAAATAAAACGAAAAGACTCACGATGTGCTTGTACTGTTCCAGTAAATAAAATGTTCAACTCCAGCGGCAAGCTGAAGAAGGAAAGCCAAAAGTAGAATGACTATAAAGGTCATTTCGCTCTGAAAATGTCAAATAAGAATGTCAATGTCGAAAAGACTGACATTTGGGGTCGTAGTGAAGGAAGAATGAACGGATTGAAGAGGTTGTTTTTTTGGGGCAAAAACAAACATAGGAAATGAAGGAGAGGTGGTGGGTCACCAAAACACCACTATGAAAATGTCACCAATTCGGAAACTATACAAAAAGAGAACAAGGTTCTACTGAAAGGCTCAAAAATTCAATACTGTGTTTGGCGGGAAGAGGTCATGTTGAACATACATGGGAAGGTATGTGATTCAGCTTTGCCGCCAAGAAAGGGCAAAAATACACCATGGGAAAAGAGAAAAATGTCTGTTGGTGAAAAGTTCATTTGGTAAAAAGTGTTCCCAAATTTTGATAGTCGCTAAGATGTGTGGTGTGGGTGAATAAATAAATGAAGGCGGTCGCAAGGGTGAATGGGGCGTGGCTTGTGGTCAGCCCCCTTGATGCGAGTAGCACCTATGAGAAGTGGACCGAGATGAGGGTATTACCTTAATATAAGGAGGTTTAGGTTGTTTTCGGGTCAATTCAGCAAGGCATATTTTATACTCGATAACTTTATTTGAAATTTAAGGGGGGATTGACTTCACCGATGAGAAAAGTGCAGACAGACCTTCATATGAAAAATGAAAAGCTTAGGCACTTTAGAAATTTTTAACTGCGATATTTTTTCGTAATTCTACAAAAGGATGAACTTTTTAAAATTAAATTACAATTAGAATCAAGGAAAAAGGAAGTTCGGCTTTGAAAAAGTTGGAATAGCACTACCTAATCGAGAGAGAAAAGAAGAATTGAAAAAATGCTATTCATACATTTTGAATAGTCAGAAGTTTATTTTGACATCATGTAACTGGTTGAAATCTGATTTTATCAATTTGAAAAGCGTTACTATTGCCTTCTCTATTGGCATTTAGTCTTAGGCATTTTTTAAAGGTTTAGGTTGGGGTTCAACCTAACTCTAAAAAGACTTGGTTAGGATTCTCCGAGCGACGTTCGAAAGAAAAACTGTATGCGATAGGATACGGTATGCTACGGTAAGCGATGAGACGTGTTTTACTGAATTACTTGTACTTTTATCTGGAGCCCATAAGCAAACTGAGTATTCAGTTTGGCAGTAGTTATCGGTACTTCTAAATTGGTTTGTTTCTTAATAGATTTTTCATGAGTTGATTGTGTCCAAAGCAAAAAAAGAAGCAGTTCTCAAGATAAAATGAACAGAGAGCAGAAAGTCTCAATGTCTTCAATCGACGAAAATTGGAGTTGTTCCATTATTCATGAACCTTTTTGTTGCTCATTTCCTTCTTCCTAATCTTGCGAATTCTTCGAGTTCAATCGGAAATGAAGACGCTTATTGAGTTTTTATTTTTTCGTTTGAAAATAAGATTCAGCTCGTTTGGGAATGAACTCAAAAATGTTTCATTTTTAAAAGAGATTTTTGCATCATTCCTATTCTAGTAGAATGAATTAATATTTTTAAATTCAAAAAATCAGAACTACCGTAACATAAGTTACCGTACTCACCTTTCCTTTACCTAACGTTCCAGCTCGCAGAGAGTGAATGACTGAAACAAATAAAATCTATCGACTCGGGTTTTGAAATGAAAGAATCCCCAGCAAAGAGATCAAGAGGGGAAAAGGGAAAGATATATGGTAGATCAAAACTCAGTTACTGTAAGTGTACCTCATTTCGTAATTATTTAAAAAATATTTGTAACGTTGTAACTGATTCCGAAATGTTCTCAAAATACTCTGAAAGTTTCCAATGAAAGATAACTTGACAGGTCAAAAAGTTGTACTCATGATAGAAATGTGGATCCCTTTAAATCGAGAAAAAACTGATGAAAAATATCAGTAATGTAGGCTTTAAGCTATTAGTTTTTTCATAAGATTTATCTGAAAATTTCTAAATCTTCTGACTCACATTTAACTGCTCTATTCAAAACAATGTTGTGACATTTATCAAAAAGAAACCTGCTAACTATTTTTGATACAAGAAAAAAATAATGTTACTTTTGAACAATTATTCACAACCCACATTTCCCGTTTTCTGAGCTAATGGGTGTTTACAATCATTTCATCATGTTTAAGGTGACACATCGGGCTGTAGATCATATCAGTGACAACAGGGAAATCCAAGCAACTTGCCAGTGGGTTATAATTGTCGTCAAGAGATGACAGTCCCAGTGACATGCTAATTGTGTCCCCCACACCATGGGGCTTCAGATCTTTGCGGATAACGCTAATTACTTGGGATTTAGGTTTCCCACTCTCTTTTGATTCCTTTCCGATTTGGCGGAACAAATTGTGAAGGATCAAACGGGGTGAACAAAACACCTTAACTAAACTTTCAAAAATACCTTAACTATCCCTACCTAATGTAAGTAAATTTCACCTCCCAGGAGGCTTTCACGATATGCATATCAGCTAACATTCTACGAGGAAAACATTCGATAATAACATTTTTCAAGTAAAGGAAGGTTTAAACTGTAAAGGAAGTATTGGCGAGGGTTCATAAACCATACACACAAAGTTAGGTATACCAGTACATTAAAATTATCAAAGCACCTAACACTGTGGGAAATATTTCAAATGAGGAGTCACTAAGAATGAGATTCAGTAATAACCAGCTACTGGTAGCAAGTTAGAGAAAAATGCGTGCTAAGAACCTCTGTTCAAAAGTGCTCTGGTCATGAGAGTGAAGTATTTTTTGATTTTTCTCAGATCTCCAGAAGAGGAAAACTGCATTATAGTGTTAATTACAAAAAAACATTGGTTTTTTGTAGGTCGATCTAGATATTCAGAACTTCACTAACCAATAATCTGGCAAGTTGCATTTGATCGCGGTTTAGACAAGTTCCAGTTACTAACATCTCACCTACTATAGAGTATAGTGTTCAACCACTGGGCTAAACAAAAACTTCTCCAAAGTGTTATCAATAACAATCGTGTTTGAAGTCGTTTGTGGAGGCTACAATTGCATATGAAATAGGCTCGAGACTATAGCCCGCGCAGATACAAGGTGTTACTTGTTGCTCACACGACCTAACACCCAGATCAGACACTTTGATAACAACTTAACGACTCTAAGAAACACATTTTATTATCAATCGTAAATAATGAAAGTCAATATGACTCGAGCCATTGGGTAATCGAGAAAGGTGCGTGAATCCAATCAGAATTCATTGAAATCGAGTTAACAATAGAGTTATATTGGAGCGCATATTTGTACATAAAACCTGAGGATATATTCAAAAAAACCTTCTATACATATTTTCAAGTTATCACAATATTATTACAAGGGCTACACGTACAGCGAAACAAAAATTAGATAGAGCTCTCCGGTGAGCAATCCTTCAACATAGGGATGCTTAGCTTCTTCTGTAATTAATAAAATTGGAACAGTAAAAAAATTTCGACCACGGCAGGATTCGAACCTACAATCTTCTGCTCCGTAGGCAGACGCGTTATCCATTGCGCCACGCGGCCACGTTTTTTTGTTACACTCATGTTGACTATTTGCCAGCTCACCCAGTTTACACTCACACTTTCCACTTACACTTTTCGGTTTCTTCTCGTCGTTGCTTGGTAGGAAACAACTTTTGGCAAACTGACGCAACTGAGTTCGGATGTCGCCGTTGCAGTGAAAGTAGACTGGTAGGCGGAATGCGGTTGATGATATCGTTAGGACCGATGACAAGTCTGCTAGATATCTGAAATTGCCGAATAAGTAAGAACAATTTATCCTGTTCTGAGAATCTCAGTCTTTCCATCCCTAAGCTTTTAGTAACAGAAAAATATTGTTAGGTCGAGATAATTTGATATTGAATCCTTTCGGTTTCGCCGCAAACTCATACATATTTTCTGATCAATCATAGAAACTCCTGTATGTTGAGTAGTTGGCAGTTTCTCTTTTTGAAGTAAAAGTTGATTGGTCACATTGAACCATATCACAACTCACTTGTAAGTCCACCCTTCACCAAGACTTCTTAGAATCTCTGGTTCGATGAATTCCATGATGGTGAGAAGCAAGTTGAGTGTATTGGTGAACAGATAGATGGTTACCAATGCCGCCAAAGTTCTCGTGGCGTCCCTCTTCCGTCGTCTCGCGATCAGAGCATCGGAATTCCGACATAAAAGTGTTGGCATTTGCTGAAAGGTTGATTACAACTGGGAAAATGCGATAATGATGAGACGATTCGAAGTGTCTCGTGTATGATGTTGCGTCAGATTTGTATGCAGATTAAGATCTCCAAAATTTTTCTTTGGCGGACACAGGGCGCAAAAATCCAAAACTTTTGGCGGATTGGCATTGGACCGTAAATGGGCGACAGATGGACCGGGCGACAGATGGGCTGTAGATGGGCGACATAAGGACTGGTTCCGCGAAAAGTTTTGGAGAAACGATCCGGTGGGTGTTCGTTTTGTGCCCTGCGCCCCTCTCGCTGGAAAAATTTTGAAGAATGTTCAAATCCGAAGATCTTACTAGACACACCTCGAATCCATTGTACTTCATTTTCTGAACTTAAGGGTCTACAACAACGGGTAAAGCCAATTCACATTCTTTGCACGGTAAAACAGTTTACAACCAAATATACTTAAACCCTGTCCCGAAAATATAAACACAATATGAACTGAACTTAACGGAAACACACATTTTGATCACTTTGGGGTGTTTTTTTCTGTGGATTCCGAGTTTATTCGGTGATATAAAGAATTCGGTTCTAGAACGAATTTCCAGTGATATAATAAACTTGACAAAGATAGGACCGAACTACTGTATCTTGGAAGATTTTCACACTGTCAGTCAAAGATTTTCTTACTGTCAATTAATTTTTCCGTATCTTCAAGGCTTTGTACATTTGTCGCAACACGTAGCCGCATCGCTTCCTCACCGATTTCGTGTTTGTGCACAGTTGTGACATCTCGCTGATACTTCCGAGGGTCGTCGACGTCGTTGGAATGGATTCGATGGACTGGACTGTCATGCAATTTCTCATCGCCCTGGTTCGCGGGTATCTCTACAAAGCGGATTACCATGCAAGGGGAGATGATATTTAAGAAGTTTTCTAGGTTATTGTTTAGGTTTCAACTCCATATTAAGTAGGTTTCCACCAATTTCTACACTTTTGAGTATTTTTTATTTGAATTTATTAAAACACTTTTAAAAAAGGTTTATTTTTATTCGAAATCGAAAAAAGAAATTTCCAAAACGGGCGGAAAACAGAAAAGTCAAATTTTACAGTAACCCAGCATACTTCGTACGACACGTTTAAAAAGCGATCTCAGAAAAATCAATTTCGGATATTTGACTTGAAATATCTGTTGAAATTTCTGAAGGCCGCTTTCCTACTCCCACAACTGAAAATAAGAGCGGTACAAACTTAGAATTATCCACAAAAGCGCATTCCAACACATAGGACTTGACAAACCTCGAGAAGAATGTTCTGAAACCCATGGTTCGACTTCGACAAGTTGGCTAACGTCGCGCCGTTCAGAAGAAGAAGCAACGCAAAAGGAGTGAAAACGTTGAAGATGGATCTACACCAGAACATCCAGATGGTTTTGTACGTCTCGCTGAATGTTCTTCTACGACCTCATGTTCAGTGAGTGTCTACCTTCTGGTGATACTGGAAAGGTCTAATCTCAAGTTGGCAAATGCTGGACAATCTTTGAGCTGATGCAGCTCGAGCTCGAAGAAGACGGAACCCTGGAATTGTGTTGTTTCTCACCAAAAACTGAATATGACAAAGTACCTTATGCACAAAAAATCAAATGTGGCGACAGTTTTGTCAACTGGAATTTTTTCTAGACAAAACTAATTTTGAATTCTCATGAGAGAGAGAGAGAGGTGAACACCAAAAACGTCAGATGTGACTCTCTCTCTCTCTCTCTCTCTCTCTCTTTCTTTCTCTCTCTCTCTCTCTCACTCACTCACTCACTCACTCTCTCTCTCTCTCTCTCTGCGGTGTTTGCAGACGGACCCAGCACACCAAAAACACCAAAAATGACGCGCTGAAACCCTACCTTCATAATGAGACTGCAGATGATAACAACAGCGATCACACAACCCCGATTCTTGTCCGAAAATTGCATCGAAGATTTTAGCGAGCAGATGTATCGCTCGAATGAAGCAGCAACTATAAGAAGTGTAGATCCGGCAATGAGAACTTGACCAATGGTAGAAACGTATTTGATGTAGTAGTGCCAGTAGATGTACAATGACTCCACTCGATAATAGTCCCATACCAAGGAGACCGGGAAGATTAGCTGAAGTTGATCAGCGTTTTGAATTGTAAACTTTAAAAAAATAATAATAAGTTATGTAAGCTCCAGTGTAAACTAGAAATAGTCCTCAAAAGCTCCTGCTCCGAAAGGACTGTGCATCAGTTTTTGCGATGAGTTAGCTGCGAGTCCCTATTTCTTCATTAATGTTTTGCGCAGTACTAAACGTTCAAAAATCAAAATGATTAGCTCAAGGTTCACTTTACACATCTGGCTTCCGCATTTGTTTTTTTGCAGTATATTCTTCTCTGAATCTGGACATTGTGGCTAAAATTTTGACCCTCTGTGATCATTCATTCACTCACCATAAAACATATTTCCACAAGAATATCGAAGGCTGCAAGTAGAAAAAGGTAGAGTTGGTTGGTTCGCAGAAAATGGAGTTGTTTCAGAGACAGTAGCAGGAAACTGTTGAGGATTATTCCTGGAATGTTAATATTGGAATTCGAAACTCGGAAAGGTTATAATAGAATGGACGATGAGTTTTGAACTTTCTTACTGTCATTTGAACTCATTCAGAAGATTATCTACTGAATGTTATTGTCAAGAACGCGAAAAGATACTTTGAAAAATATGAAGGTATTCACAGTTTCTGTGAAAAGCTTTTTCATCCTCCTGACCGGATCAGCTTTTAACACAAGTTGTCTGTATGGTTAATTCTTGCTCATTTTTCTTGCACAGTATATTGCCTGTGTTACTGAAACTTGTGTAACCAGCATATTCTTACCAAACAAACTACACAATTGTGCTCTTTCGACGAATTTCATTCCTCTTCCATGCGACGCGTTCAGGCAAGACGAGAATACTCACCGATAATACAAACAGTGGTGCCGATACCGACGATCAAGACCAGTCGGAACGCGTCAGCGTTAGGCTCCTCCATTTCACACGTATCGTTGGCTTCCATCTGAAGTAAGCAATGGCTACATTCTGTTTTGATTCAGATATCATTCACCAGAAATGTTAAGGAACTTAGACGTTTAGCTGTTAGTTAAGACGATTTTGAATGACTGGTGGAGACAGAAAACAACTATGATGATCTGATGTGAGAAGTTTTATGATCTGCATGATGTTTGAGGAGAGAGAGAGAGAAAAAATAGAGAGAGAGAGAGAGAGAGAGAGAGAGAGAGAGAGAGAGAGAGAATGGAAGTAGGAAGAGCAACCTGATTCTTTAATGTAGATTTCAAAAGCATTATTCTTGCTTTTGTTGTTTTTAATTTCAGAAATTTATTAGAATACCACTAACCAAAAATAAAAACATCATTAAGACCTACTCTAATTACCCAGATAAAGTCACCATAGTTTGAATGAGAACTGGGAACCTGTAAGTGGGTTTCAGTGTTCACAACCATATTGAGACTGGTCTCAAGAAAGTTGAACTACGTCAAACGGGCTCTCGTGGTTAACTCCAACAGGCTCTAGACATGGCAAAGTTCTCATCGTCGACATATCCAACAACAAGAACGATGAAAAAACAACATTCAGCACATAGAGAAGCACCAAAAGCCCGATAAAACGGCAGTTTTGGCTTCATGTGAATATTAATACGCGTCGTCAAAAGTTGATAGACGACTCGGACCGAAGACAATGGTCTCTTGGGTTACCCCTCTACCCGGAAACAATTAGCGACGACTCCATTCCACCGATGAATTCTTTTCCCAAAACCCACGAGGATTCGATTTTCACTGAAATGGACGGAAATAACCGGTGACTATTTCTAGAAAATCATGACTAATTTCCGTCAAAAGAGCAAAAATAGGCGAGATAAAATCCGATTCACATGAGTGGTGAAACATTGAAATGTGTGCGATTTCCAGTTGATTTCATGAGTAAATTTGTTGTTTTTCCATGTATCGGCTTTGTGAACCGAAAAGAAAGACAAAACGCTATGTGTTAACTACGATTTGAACTTCAATACGGGAAAATGTAGTATATTCTCCAACGGATGCAAGAACGTTTTGCGCCGTGTGTCCGCCCGAGAAAAATTTTGGAGATTGTTGTCTTTTCAGCTCTTTCATATTTTCCAGAGATAACCAACACAACTCTGAGTTTAGAGCTAAATCATGTAAATCATAAGAAAAAATGAGAAAAAGTGTAAATTTAAAAAATTGTGTGAAAATTAAGTCCATGGGAGACGCCATAATCTGCCGACCCTCATGCCTGTATCATGAATTATTCTCAATTTGCGATCTGCAACCAAAAGTGATTTCCTGTTATAATAAGCTTAGGTTAGGTGGGGATAACAACTTTTGTGAAGAGCCGAGTCTTGGATACCGAAATCAAGCATTTAATCCAGTAAATATATGATGCCGTGAGGGTCGGCAGATTATGCCGTCTGCGGCGGGTCTGTGAAAATTTCTCAAATGGGCGCGAACATGTGGAAAAAATTTAATTGTGTTTCAACGAGACTATAAGAGACCGATGACGATGCACAAAGTTAGAATTCGAGTAGTAATTCTTATTCAAATGAGTAACTCAATGAGCATTCCGATAGAACGCTCGTCGACAAGCTTTTTGCTTTGGTGTTCGGACGGAGCCGTAGTATGAGCTCCAGGCTGAGCCATGAACCTGGTCTAAAGGAAAACTAATGATAAAGACGTTATGTACGGACGGAGAGAACTCTCAACCACGAAGAACTGTAGGCTTAGGTCCTAAACCTAGGGTGATCATGTGGCCAACGTTATGACTGAGGAAATCAGTCGATAAAGCCACATTTGAGAACGGTTCTGTTGTCTTTATCACATTAGAAAACCTGAGAGACATCAGACCTTACAGATTCTCTGGATCTGGTAAAAACCCTATGTGAAGGCTGAACCTGAACTTCTAGAGACGAGACAAATCAGAGTCCTTAACGGAATCCCAACGCCCGTAAAAACACCCACACATCATTATGAGCCGCTTCATCAACTAACATTCATAATAAATTATTCTTCTCACTGTGTCTATCTGCAACTTCAAGCATGTTAACGATGTTCCAGTTGACAGTGAATGTCTAAAGAAGAAACCAATGACCGGTTGTTGAAGATAATTGTTGGGAGATTTTATTAGGAGATCTTGGGTCAGTTGAAAGAAGAGGCCAAAGAGAGGAAAGAGAGAGAGAGGGAGAGAGAGAGAGGAGAGAGAGAGAGAGGGAGAGAGGGAGAGAGAGAGAGAGAGAGAGAGAGAGAGATAATCGTTCTTCGGTGCTGGAGCCAACCCATCACGTATGTTTACCCACCATCAGACAACTAGAGCCGTATTCCAAGGATAATCTCCAGAATTTTCGAATTTCAACAAAGAAACCATCAAAACAGATTGAACATTACTCGTTTTTCAGTCAAAATACGAAAAACTGAGATAGACTTGACACGAAATTTGAGGTGGGTCTTGACTTGATAAAGTTAGAAAAATTCATAAAATATCTAAATGCGGAAAAAAAGCTTCGAAAACAGTGTATTCTATGAAAGCTCGATGCAATTTCTTCCAATTTTCAAGTTTATATGGATGGGTAGATTGTTGTCATCACATCTGTAGGTAAACTCAATTGGAAACAAACGAAGTGAAGTGAACAAGAATCGGTTCGGAATTGGTGGCTTGCACTACAGGACTGGGCTCGCTTTCGGGTTTCTCATTCTTAACAAGCTTGGGCACCAACCTGATGCTCAATAGAAGGTTCAAGCACAATTACCAGCTTTTTCAGAAGCCCTAGCCGAAGATCAGTCGCAGATCGTTGCCCGAACAAAAATCTAGAACTCAATCAAGGAAATTGAACACAAAAAATAAATTGCGGTACTTTTTTCTAGTCAAAAATTTCAGCTGTCGGGAAATTATCAAACACTTGACAGTAGGTTGAACCTTGTAACTTTGAGTAATGTTTGAGCCTGAGTTTTTGTTTGGACTTAAGCCTGATTACAAGAACGAGTCTGACCAAGCATCGGCCATAACTGCGCCTGAGCTTGTCCCTGATTTGATTGAGCTTGGGCTTGACACTGGTGAATTTAGATTTAGGTTTTGAACTTCAACCTGAGTTTGGGTCTGAGCTTCTGCCCGAGATTGAGCTTGAGCTTAAGCTGAACTCTGAGCCAACGGCGATGAGTTTAACCTACCCAAGAGAGGTCAAAAAACGAATTCCGAACGTCAGAGCGATTTCTGCTTCTTTACTGAATAGAGTTGTTAAAAGCCCATGAAAAGATCTTTTCTTCGACTTCTCAGAAGCAAAGAAATGACGCAAACTTTTCGCACTAATTTGAATGCTAATTAAATGAAATGAGCTTAGAAAAAAGGCTTCGAGCTCCAGGAAGTGAGTACGATCAAATTATGTGCAAGTTGCATGATCAAGGAGCAGGCACCGCCCTAAATGCCCCGCCTACTGATCGTACTAGAACAAAATTTTAGTGGAGTTTAGGCGAAAAAGAGGGAAGAATATTGATTAATAAAAAGATTATTTTTAAAACCGAACAGCTCAAACACGGCCGTCAATGCGTCTTCCGGGAATCTTACAAAATTGTACCCCACTTACGTCGAGTCTATGGTAATCGTATCCAATATGGTTTCCCAAATGATCATCATAGAATCACAGACTTCAGTGTCATCAGAAAATCAATAAATAAATGCTGAGCACAGGAGTTCATGTAATAGCTTGTCGAG
>OZ022253.1:10484521-10501299 GCA_963978915.1 Caenorhabditis parvicauda | reverse complement strand
GCGTAACTTTATTAATGAATGTGTATTTTCACCAAAGGAACGAGAACGGGAGAAAAAAAGAAGAAGAAGAAGCGACAACACGTTTTTCGTTATGAAGAAGGGTGCTTTCCATTAGAATTTTAGAATTTCATACCCTAGATTGGGTTCCTGAAAATGGGCGGGGCATAATGCAAAGGGCACATGGTCTTAATAGGAATCATGCACTGTTTGCAGAAACAGTGTGGTCTACTTTGAGTGCGTGAGAGAGGGAGGAAGGGAGAGAGAGAGGGAGAAAGGGAGAGAGAGAGAGGGAGAGAGAGAGAGAGAGAGAGAGAGAGAGAGAGAGAGAGAGACAGAGAGAGAGAGAGAGAGTGAAAGAGAGAGAGAGAGAGAGAGAGAGAGAGAGGAGAGAGAGAGAGAGAGAGAAAGAGAGAGAGAGAGATGTTTAACTATCATCTCGAAATCATCAGACCAGACCAAACTGAGCTGAGCTTTCCTCTTCGACCAATTCAAGCATGAACCTTGGCGGAAGTTCTAACAAAGCACATTGTGCTCGAGTATGAATGATTTTTTTGCAACACAAGTTGATTGAATTCTCTTGCAGAAGGAACGTTCGAAAGTCAAAAGTCTGGTAACCCAAATGTGACGGTCTGTGACTCGACAATAAATATACTCGCAAGTGTCAAGTTGGAATTTTTTGAAATTCGTGTGGTGAAGGCATATTCAGGTGAGAATTTATACTCAGTACATTATCATCTCATGCTGCAGAATTTGTAAGTTAAGTGTTCGGAAAAGTACTTGAAACAAACTAACTTGATGATTTTTCCAGTATTCGATAACCAAAAATGAACAAGAATAATCTTCGGGAAAATTGCTCGGTTGCCAAGCTAAAACAAGAAATAATATGGATACAATTTGGGAAATCGTGTTACAAACATTTCATCATTTAGCTTGGTTACGCAATGTGTTAGAGAGCGCGTGAGGGAGAGGGGCGGGCTGACTCCGCCTCCTTTGAGATCGTTACAGAAAACGGACTCACTTTTCATGATAGCTGACGTAGTTGGAATTTTCCCATATTTTGTACGTTTAGAGAGAAGGTGATGAGATGAATCGTTGAAAATGAAAAAAGGAACCAAGCGATCGCCATGGTGCAAAAAAAAGAATTGTGGTCACTAGAAAATTGAATTCTGATCTATGAGAGGGTGGTTGTGGTGTGTTGCATGATGGGTATGGATGAATGACGAGCACCTTGACTGCAAAAACAAAACATGACAGGGTTTAGGAGCGTCGAAACATCACTTAGTTCCGCAGTGGGACCGCGGCATAAATAAATAGCTGTATTAAATTTGACTAATAGTGTGAGAGGGAGAGAGCGCGAAGAGCAATAACAAAACTTCATGGGTGGTCAGTAATATAATCCCAACTTTTGAAGTTAATCATATCGGACCGATGTTCGGGCCTGAAACAGTCAATCTCAAACAGAGAGTGTGCGGGGAAAAGATGGGGAAGGCAGAAAACGCAAAATAGAGAGAGAGAGAGAGAGAGAGAGAGAGAGAGAGAGAGAGAGAGAGAGAGAGAGAGAGGAGAGAGAGAGAGAAAGAGAGAGAGGGAGGGAGAGAGAGAGAGAGAGAGAGAGAGAGAGAGAGAGAGAGAGAGAGAGAGAGAGAGAGAGAGAGAGAGAGAGAAGAGAACAGAGTGTAGTTCAACTCGATTACCAAGAAATCATCAAAAATTACACGGGACCAGGTTCAATTTCATGAATTTTGCATCGAATCCTCGCATAATTTCATCTGTGGTTGGACGCGGATTACCCGCCAAGGACACGAGACCTCTGGAGCTCTGACGATCTTGTAGACACTGGTATAGGGTTTGTAGTAGGCAAATGAGTGACGTTGGGTTGAAATTGGAATATTGAAAGTCTGACTCACAAGGAGATGAGCAGGGATCATAGACTACAAAAATGTAATTTTTGAAAAGCAGATCAATTTTAATGAAAACATTGAGGAGTCGAGAGAAGAAACGGGAAATCGCAGGAGTGGAGGTCAATTTTCATGATTTTGAAAGTTTAAAAATGTATAGAAAAGTTTTCTGCTCATTCTTGATCATTCATTGCTTTTTGAGTTTCACAAAACTGACAAAAAAGGACTATCAACAAATAAAATCAGTTATCGGTTACTCTACTTTGAATGACGATCTCAAAATTGCTGTTTTTAGAACCTCAACTAACGCTCTACACATAGCACCCTAGCGAAGGCCCAAAAATTAAGAGATGTGAGAAAAGAGTTGGAACGATTATGCTAAAGACATTATTCTGCTCGCTCGCTGATTCAATTCCACCAAGGATACTTGGAACCGAGATGCGGTGCGAATTCCAGGAGTTGGACGGAGAAAGTTTGTCATCGGGGTGAAGAACCCAAATTTGAACCTAGATCATAGGTTAGACATCGAGGCAGGATCTAAGCTGGTCTGCAGAATGGATTTTTATCTGGTAATCAAACTATGCGGAAGATCCCAACCCTGAATACAATGAAGATAGAATTTGAGTAGCTGAAACCTAATCAAACCCAAAGAACAAGAGCCTAATATGAACTCCACAACTTGAGGTTAAATCTAAGCTAACGTCTTATTCGGAGCCGGTAGTATATTCGAAGGCCGTGAGCTGAACCTTAAGACTCATAGCTTAAGTAAGTTCAGTTTTAAGTTTGAGGAAGCGCATAACCTACTTACAAAGGCTAAGACCATAAGCGATGTCAGATCACCATAAGACAGCTAATCACTCACTGAACTAATTGACCACCTAACAAAACATCTTCAAAAAGATCCTATTTCACAAAACAGCTTACTTCTATGTATGTCTGGTAACTTGAAACTCGAGTTCCTGTTTCAGAAAAACTTGGCCATGTTCTTTGTGGCAAATGTGACAGGGACGTCAGCAAGCGGGTGCTCCAGAATTCATGGCCAATGTGTTTTTTGGGGTTGGAGATCTTATGGTATCTTGCCTAGGAGCAGTTTTTGCACAAGGTGAAAACATTCTCGGAAAAAGAAGAGCAAAACTTCAATTAGAACACTGAAACTAGGGGTCGCTCTCTTTTCGAGACGAGAGCATATGATATTGGGAAGAGCGTTATATTGAACCCGAACTAGACCTTTAAATGAATCAGGATTGAAGTTTCCGACTAACATGGATCTTTCAGGGTTGAAGAGAAAGAGCTTCATACTGACGCTAAAGTGGGACAGCTAGAGCGTCATTCCGACTCAAAGCAAGAAAGGCTACAAAATTTTAAAAACTGTGATTAAACAAGGTTATTGTCAAGTCAATAACAACAACGATGGAAAAACTCAACGTTTGTTAAGCGACATGTTTTAGCTGTTAGATGGGTTGCCGAACACAAATTTACGCCTAGAACAGGCTTTTGGTGGGATTTTCAGCTCATGAGAATGAGTATGAAAAAAGATTGAAAACAGATATCTGTTCCGGTATTACTTTGGTAACGTTCAGGTATTACGACGGCAGCAAGAACACAGTGTTACCGAAGTGTTACCGAACCAGTACATACCAAAGATGTCTTTCGATACCAAAGTAATACCACTCTGGTAACGCTCCGGTATTACGTTGGTAATGGTACGGTATTATCAGGGGTAGTGATACCACAATGTTACCGATGTGTTACCGAACATGTACCCAAGACCAAAATGGCCTTCTCGATACCGATGTCATACTGATTTGTGGATTTCAAGTTTTGGAGATAAAAAAAACTTTTTTATTGTCTGTGATTATGAACGAAAGAGGCAAAACGAATGGAATAATTCACAAAATTAGTAACATACTATCGAAACACAAATCAGAAATAAGAGTAAATGCGGGTTGATTTTGAAATATTCGATGTATTTTTCAATTTTTTGCTTGAATAAACATAATGTGTCTGTAACGAGTATACAACAAACTCTAATTATTTCTTTTTTTCAGATATTGGGAAAATGAGTTTTGTTTTTGCAAAACTAACGTTGATCAATGTTGGTCATTTACTTTTGACAGGCAATGTAGCTGTTTACTGTAGCCAATCTTGAGAACAAAAAACTCATTGAAACTCACCGATTCTGAGCCCCACGAGTAGATGAGTATCTGCATTTTTCATTCGCTTTTCTGAAACTAGTTTGGTGTCTTCTGAGTTAGGAATTCATAGAATGTTAGTGGAACTTATGGGGTTTATGAGCAGACCTAGAGGAATGGGTCGATGGATGACCCAAAGATGGAGAAAATGACCAGAAGCTGAACATGAACTTGGTACAAGCCTGAAGCTTGGCTCGACATGGCCATAGCTACAATCTAACTTGATGCCTATAACAAGAGAAACTTCAAATCAGACTTAACCCAACCCAGAACCAAAGTCGGAACAGCAGCACGCGGACGCAGAAGTCAAGATCAAATGGAATTTTAAGTGAATTAGTTTCGTCCAGAGCACCGCACACAAAATAATCAGCAGGGACGAGTTTTGGGAAATATTCGAGAAGAGTGACAAACTTGAGTCTCCCTTCGTAGTCTACTTGGTCTCGTATCCTTTTTAATTCTTACTGTAAGATTTTTGATGTGATTTACGACAAACACCATCAGGTGTTCTCTTCTCACGCTTCTCGGGTTCTTAGATGCGTATCATTTTAAGAAAAAAAAACAGGGACGAGTTTTGGGAAATATTCTGGTCACAACAAGACGATCTGTCAACTACCACAATAAAAAAAATTCTACAAAAACAAGACGTGGCTAGCAGAGTTGCACGGAAGTAAAATTTTTCGAAACGGGAGTCGGAAGTGAATTTTTTAAACGGAAGTCGGAAGACGGAAGTGAAAACTTTCTCTCGGAAGTTGGAAGTCGGAAGTCGGAAGACGGAAGTGAAAACTTTCTCTCGGAAGTTGGAAGTCGGAAGTCGGAAGTGAAAAAAGGACGGAAGTTGGAAGTCGGAAGTAGAATTTTTTCAACGGTAGTCGGGAGTGCAAAAAAGTTGAAAAAACCCAGAGATATTGTATATTCGCTCATTCTCAACAGGTGAAGGTCAATTCCTGACTGAGTAGAAACGATTTCACGGTCTCTAAAAAGAGCGGAAGTCGGAAGGTGGCAGTCGGAAGTCGGAATTCCGTGCAACTCTGATGGCTAGCATTATGTCCTAAGCAGTAGATTGATACAATTGTGTCCAAGCTTTTCAGACAAAACGATTCTCGTCACAGCTCTATGTGTGTCCGTTACTGTAGTAACATCCCGAGAGCTACAAAAGTCACAGCATTGAAGAACAGAAACAAATGGTGAAGGTCCCTGGAGAAGAAAAAGGTGGAGAAGTATGACGACCCACAGCGAACAACCATTTTCTATTGGAAAAAGACTCAAAGACCATTTGAAGACGAGCTGGTATGACATGTGTGAAATATTAATAGAGCGGGTCCGCGAAAATTGGCAGCTCGATCCCGTGCTTCGGGCTCTTCTTAGCAACCCTCCATAATAAATTTGTCGCCGGAACGTCGCCTTCGTGTCGCTTTTTGGTTAGGCTAACCGAATGGCGACCGGAAGGCGACGTTCCGGCGACACTTTCAAGGATCGCCATTACGTACTGGTGACGTACCGGCGACAGAAATTGCGACGTACCGGCGACAACAATGCGATGTACTAGCGACAACAATGCGACGTACTGGCAACAAAAATCCGACGTTCTGGCGTCCAGAAGGCTACGTACTAGCAACTAACTCAGTTGATTCTAAAATAAAATGAGAAACAATAATCAACGTTTTATCATTAACAAGTGAAAAAGAATACAATAAAATGTACTTTACTCACTATTGCCTTCTTTATGGTTCACCTTCTTGTCGGCACGACGTCTTCTCGCTTGCATCCTTTTCAAATATCGACCCCTGAAAAATAAAATCAATACAGTATGACAACTGGAGCTACTGTTTAAGGTCATCGAGAAAGAATAAGAATGAGCCCCTTTAAAAATTTGCCTGTACGTTTTTCGCTAAGGTGATTGAGATTAATGAGCGCGTAACTGTTTTTACCAAAGTAACGGGTCGGAGTTCAACGGAATCTTTTTTTAATAATAATATTTTCCTAGATAATTCAATTTGAATCTCCGATTGAAAATCACGCAAAAAAAGACATGACTTTGCGAGCGAAACTTTTCGAGCTTTGTGGAAAATGATAACGATTTGTAATTTCAAGCATCAATTTTTCGAAATCTATCAGCTGGAAATCGACACCATATTTCAGAAAAACATTATCATCAACTGAAAAAATACCTTGCGAAAGTATCCCACATATGATGACCTTCATCATCTTCCTCGAGGATGCTGTACCAGGGTTGTATTCGGCATCTGAATTTGTGAATTCAGAGTCTTACGTCTATTCAATAGTAATAAGTTTTACATAATTGTGATTTGGGAGTGGTTTATGGAGTGTAAATCATTTATCGACGTGTTATGAAGAGAATCAAATGCTTGCTAAACCGATATATCTCAGTGCACAATGTGTTTTTAATCTTTTGAATAGTCTAAATCGAACTCTAAAACTCTACAAAATGATTTGACATTTCATTCAGCTAATGATAATTAATCCAATGAGGCTTCTATCAAAAACTGTAAACATAATATAAGAACGTTGATAACTTTCAAGAACGACAACAGTTCACAGTTTGGTAAAAATCATTCGAAAACTGAATTCAAAAGTGGAATTAGGATTGTTCGAAATTAATAACGAAGTTGAAGAGTCCAGAAGTAAACTTTTTCAAAACCGAAATCAAAAGCTAAAAAAATGTTCTTAACATCTGACTAATACGCCAGTTTCATACTTTTAACAATGTTTTCAAAACTAACCATTATTCTTGTGGACGTCTTCGAACGCGTCAATCCAGTACATCTTCACGGCCTTTGCTCCAGAATCACCATCAACGTCAACATAGAACTGCTCGCTTCCAACTTCTATTCTCCATAACTAAAACGTTGGATATTTGTCGACATTTTATCGGTGATTTGCAAAAATCCGACACTTTGTCTACTATTTGGGCCAAATTGCATGCGAGGGGCCTGAAATCGACGTTTTCAACGCATTTTCCCGACGCAACGCGAGTCGTTCTGGAATACCTCCGCATCTTTCTCTCTGTCTCTTACTCTCTCATCGAAACGACACGCCAGCTGACACTCGTTTTTCTTTTTTTTTTTTCATTCTGTCATCGTTCTCTCTACTTGTTTGGGTCTTTGATTTCATTTGTTTTAGTCTGTATAATCAAGAAAATAATTTTTTGAAGTGAATTGTTTCATTTAGATTTAGTAAAATCCTTAGAATCTTCGTTTTTTCAAACAAAGAATTTAGGCCAAGTTTGAGAGTTTATATTTCAGAATTTTTGATTTGTTAAACACGTCTATTTCACTATCTTGTAGCTCATGTCAAAATATCAAAAAGAACAGCATCCCCCACCTTGTAGCATCCCCCACCTTTGTTCCGACTTCTTACAGTTGTAATTTTCAGAAACGTCGCAGACCTGGTCAACCCGATAATGGGACCACTGTGACATACGAAGGAGTACGGTGGAAATGTGAAGCCGTTTAGATGGAAAAGCTGCCGAGAGAACTCACTTGGTTGAACAGGTATTTTTTGCTTTCTTCAAAATTTATATGGGAAATTGCTCGAAAATTTTGAAAACTGCGCCTCATCTGATGAATTTTCATTATTCTACCACAAAATTTTATATTAAGATGATGGATCACACAAGAAGAGAGTTCGGCTTTTTCCACAAGCTGTACAGGGAGATCGAGAGGCATATCGTTCATAGGTGATTTTTTCTGTTAATAGTTTATTATCACTCTCACGAGCCAAGAATATCAAAATCAATTTCAACCTAAGATTACGCAGATTTACCCGCCTTTCAGACATTATTACACTGCGCTGACATTGTTGGAGAATACGAAGCGAGTTTCTGATTGCTTGAAGAATCAGCAACGTAATGGTGAGTATTCTATTTGATGAAGCTAGTGATAATATCAAAACTCCGAAAAAGAAAGAGAGTGAGCGAGAGAGAGAGGGAGACTGTGTGTGAGAGTTAAAGATGGAGGAAGAGAGGGAGAGAGAAAGAAAGAGAAAAAAAGAGAGAGAGTTGGTATAATTATCAGTTTTTCTCTTTTTCAGCTTTCCTGTACCAACTTGTCGGCCGTCTCGCAACCCAATTAATGAAGAACAATGAACCAGCGCATGTTATCAGAGATGTATCTGGAACGGGAGCATCTAGCATTACCCCTATTGACTTCGTGAGTTTTTATTTGATTCTGCAAGCGTTTTATCAAAACTGTTTTTGCTTTATTCTCGGTATAATTTGCTTAATTCGTACAGTGAAAAAGTAAAAAAGAGCCGAAGTTCATCAATCCATCGTCGTTTTCAGAATCGATCGCACTATTCAGACACCTTTGAAGTACCAAAACTCTCAATCCGTCAACCTCTGAAGGTCTTATATGAGAAGTTGAAAGAGTGTGTTCACCAAAGAGTAAGTCCTTATCCTCTATGTAAATTTATTTTTTTGTCTTTCTTTCTATCTCTCTCTCTTTTCTCCGTGCATTTTTTCTGTTGTTCATGTATCTTATTGTCTATTGAATAAATGTGATTGGAATAATTCTTATTGATTGGGGGCGTGGCCGAAAACGTCGTGTGAGCGCAACGAACCCCTGGCCGGTGGATGAAAGATTGTCGATGTTTTCGCGACGTTTTCAACGCGCTATAGTAGCACGACACGAGACGCTATGAAATGTCGACAAATATCCAACGTTTTAGTTATGGAGTTGGTACTTTCGCATCTTCTTTCTCTGGTCTGAATGGTTTTATAATGTTTCATTGGGATTTTATATTTTCATGATGTTTTGAAAACAAGTAATTCCATTACGAAACTATGGGGAATAGTGAAGCTGCTAATTTTCAAAACATTAATTATTCCCGTAACAAGTGTTAATAAGACTACCTACTTCGATTCCAAGAACAATAAACTCACTCGTCACCGCCTACCCATTGCTCTTGGTTGACAACAAATTGTCCAGAAGGTTCGGCCTTGATTTCCGCCTTTCCACTGTCCGCAGAACGACTCTCAACAACCTTCGCCTTCTCGGTTTTCACGTCAACTTTATCTTCGAAGTTGTCTTCTGAAAAAAATAAAATAGGATCATACTTGAAGTTGGTGATTACTTTCAACACTACAGCGAAAAATCGGGGATCAGTAAAAATTTTCAAATGTATTTTTCGTGGGCCTAAACTAAAATCACTGTACTTCGAGTTGAAAACAACTATACATACTCAGAACATGAATGAGAATGATGATTAATTTTTTTCTATTCACTTACATTAGAAAACAAACTTTTGAGCGCAAATGAACATTTAAAAAAAGATGTAAGCGAAAATATTGAAAATAAAAATATGAAATGGGTAAGACTGTGCACCATTTGCAACAACTGCGCGCTTGCAAACCGATTTACGCAGCGATGTGTCGCTAGTACGTCACCGTCTTGTCGCCGATACGTCGCCCCCCTGGATAGGCTTCCTTATTCATTTCCATATGTCGTGAGGAAGGCGACGTACCGGCGACACGACCGAGACGTTCCGGCGACCATGTGGCGACGTCGTTGGTACGCGACGTACCGACGACAATGAGGCAACGTAATGGCGATGGGGTACGTAATGGCGACAGGAAGCCGACGTTCCGGCAACAAAATAATTATGGAGACCGTCCTAGGCTCCGATGTGGCCGGCTCGAAGGATGCCATCATCTTTTGTTCTTGTAGACGACTTTTTCCCCGAACAGACGATGTTTTTTGGTCCGAGAAACGCATTTGGTTGACCGCGTCGCGATCAAAGGCTCAAGTTGACAGACGGTAGTAATTACACCGTGAAAACGGAGTTACCGTACTCTGTATGCTTTTGAATTGTGGCGAAATAAAGTTCGAAAGTGAGAACTGAAATGTTTCTTGTGAAGAAACTATGATAAATAAATCTCACAATTGTAACAAGGGTTACCGTAGTCGTCATGAGATCAAACTGTAAACGGTTAGAACTATAGATGGAAAAGGGGTTACAGTAATCCTAACTATGACTACGATATCTCACCATGAGCAGTAAAGTCAAGCTAACTTCGTTATTAAACCTATCAGTTAAGATTACACGGTAGAAGTATGGTTACAGTACCTAAAACACTGTATCAAACGGTAAACCTACCAGAGATAATGAATCTGTGAAAAACCAAAATCTCTCTACTACCTTAAGAGAAGCTTCGTGATGAAGACTACAAATCTATATCACACAGTGGAAATTAGTTAACAGTATCATCCTTTGGCTACAGTAATCCTACCAGGAACAATAAATCTGTCAAATGATGAGATATCTCTACTACCAAACGGAGTGCTGGATCGGTGCTCGTTGTAATCCCTAATCTTTTAAGTCCTGCTTATTTTGTTAATAACGTCCACGTATGGGGAAAGAGGAGGTGAAACCAAGATTACACGAGTGATGACGAAATTTATTCCGGGCAATGTAAAGATATGCTTCTCTTATGTACAAGACAAGTTAGCGGGCGTATTTACAAAAAAAATAAATAGAAGAAACTGGCACACAATGGTTTCAATTGCGGATAATTGTCTGTTGAAACGGCAGGTCGATCACAACTTCAAATAAATTGGCAGGATTTTTCTCTGATAAAAAACATTTCACGAAGTTTTCAGTTATTCCAAGACAAAACACTATTTCCGTTTTTAACTGAAATTTCGAGAGAAAATACCGGAATATTTGACCATAACCATAGAAATCATCGATGACTTACAACTTTTCTCCGATATCTACCAGGAAACTTCAAAAAATATCTATCAAACTTGGGAAAACTGAAAATGGCCATTTTTAACCGGGATGATAGCAATCAATACAACATAACCTTACTACGGTGTTCGTAAGTCTCAGCTCATCATGGCTGCTACACGGCTTTATAGATTATGAACATCAAAAAGAACATCAACAGCACTGCGACTATCAGAAGTAGAAGTCTGTTTTGAACAGCTCTGGAATAAAGGGCATAAATTGAGAGAAAGAAGCAGAGAGAGAGAGAGAGAGAGAGAGAGAGAGAGAGAGATAGAGAGAGAGAGAGAGAGAGAGAGAGAGAGAGAGAGAGAGAGAGAGAGAGAGAGAGAAAGAAAGGGAGAGAGAGAGAGAGAGAAAGAGAGAGAGAGAGAGAGAGAGAGAGAGAGAGAGAGAGAGAGAAAGAGAAGGAAGAGAGAGAGGGGCGGAGAGAATAGCATCAGAATTCAAACCTTCTGATCATGGTACTAATAGTCTTATTAGCACGTCCTAATTCTGCACCAGAAGCTCTCATCCGGTCACGGGCTCTTCCAATCGTTTCTCTCTGTGACGCCAGGTTAGACAGAACTTCAGCTCCAATCTGAAAACGCTTCGTGTCAGACGCTTATTTTTCTACTTCATGAGATGGGACAGAGTAGAGTTACCAGTTTACTTTTTCAATTTCTCTATCAAATTTTAGTTTTACACGTGAAATACAAAAATTGGATTGCTTCTTTAAAAATCAATCTCTCAGGTACACACCGAGCTAAAGGTGATCGTTATCGATCAGACGCGTTGCACGCAAATTATATTGCACGAAAACTCGCTATAGGGCGCGTTCGCACATCAATAGTTTTTCATCCTTTTCCCCTATTTTTCTCATGTTAACAAGCGAATTTGTTTCGACAATTGCTATTGAAAAATTTCAAATCATGTAACTTTCCTTCGTTACTAGCTTTCTATCATGAATTTTGAAAAAAACGTAAGAGAAAAGTTTTTTAACTACAGTAACTGTAATTTGATCTACAGCGGTGCAGGATTTACGAAGGGGCGGAGTTTGTGCTCGTAGCTTATTGGTCGCCTCCCCTCGCTGCTTGATTCGACACTTTTCTACTGCGTTTAGCAGGGAGTGAGGTAATTTTTCTCTCAAGTCATAAAAAGAAACAAAAACAAAAAACTTGAAATTGAAATTTTCACCCAATGTCCATAGAATTCATCAGTTTTTGCACTTTTTGAGATTAATTTTTTTTAATCAGAAAATAACCTGTTCAGTGTCTGCAGCGATTCTATGTGCATCATGCAATTTTCTGGAGCTTCTTTCCAGTCTTTCTGTGCTCTCGATGAGCTTCTCTTCCTGAAAAAAGTTAATATTTGCACAACTGCTCAAAGTCTCATCTCTGAAACAAGGGAGAAATTCACTGAAAAAAAGTCCACATTTCTTGGGGAAAATTTTTTGGAAACCATGAAAATGTCTATTATTATTATTATCATATTATTATTTACTTTCCCACAAACTTGTTAAAGAAATTCATCAGACCGATTCGAGGATGTCCAGGATACAAGAAATTCTAATCTCAAATATTTCTGATCATTTCGTTTTTCTCACATAGGACTCATGGAGGACTCTTTTCATATTCTCACTTCTCACTGTAATAAACAGTTTCTGGGTTGTTTTGGCTATCGATGAATGAAATTTTGATCCGATAAGGAAACAAAGACATCTGCTGAATTCTGTGGAGACTACACTGATTTCGCTCTTTTCAGATTTGAAAAATTACCTGATCGTGTGAATGTATTGCATCATCAAAAGCCAACAGTTCATCCCTATCCGCTTCTTCTCGAACTCGTTTGATCGACTTCTCCAACTCCACATCCAGTTGCTTCTTGTCACTACGGTAACTTTTCACACGTAGATCGTACTTTGTACGCTCGCTTCTGGAAAAGGTAATTTGACAATTTGATCAGAAGACAAACATAGTTAAACAATATCTTCAACGAAGTATCATGACGATCAGTTTTTAATTCTTATTTAATGTATCTTTTCAGACAATTTTCAAGTTTTCAGACATTTTATTGGTCAAACCTGAGTTCTTTATTTTGCAGAGAAAAGTCAACTTTGTGTTTTAAAAAACCTTTTATTCGGTTTGTTACACACTGCGGCAAACGAAGTTGAAAAGTGTAAGCAAAGCAATTCGATGTAATAGATCAAATTTCGGTTACTGTAGTTCAAAATATTTTACTTTTCCTACTTTTTTCATCCCACATTCACAAATCGTAACGGAAACATGTTTGAAGTCGGTAAAACTATCGTTGGGAACAGTCCGCAACGTTCACTATGTCAAGTGAAACATTTAATAAAATAAAAACACTTTTGAAAATGAAAGCAGTCGGCAAAGCGGTTGCGAAGCGGTTATATTGTCTTATACCTGCGCCTAGGTGTGTGTTATCCCTAAAAAGTTCAAAAACTCACGATCCACTTTGTAACTCTCTGACGATCATTTCCATCTGCTCCAATAGATCTTCCACGTCGATGAGGTCTTTTCTGATCGTTTGCACCATACTGGCTCTTTCAGAAGGCAACAGAGTGTTGATCTTGCCGATTTTACTTGTAATCTGAAAACATGAATGAGAAAATCTATCCAAGCCTTTCTTTTGAAAAACTTAAGGCTGTAAATGTGATTTTTCAAAATTTAAAATTTACCTCAGCAGTTTGAACCGAATATTGTCGTTCGAAATCAGCAATCTGTCCAATTATATGAGCCATGCTGATAAAAAAAAGATATAAGTGTGACAAAAAATGTAGTTTGAGATATTTCGAATGGTCGCTGACCATTAAGAAGCGAAAAGTGGGATGAGATATTAAAATTCATATCAAAACAGAAACAAAACAGTCAAGTCTAAACTACAAACTGAACTACAATTCTTCTAAGCTCGGTAATGAGCATAAGCTCTGTTGGCTTCACACGTCTTATGTAGCTCTTGCTTGGCTTGGATGGTCAGTCCTTCGTTTTGGCTTGCTTGAAGAAGTTCAGTTGCGAGGATGTCTCTGAAAAGAAGAGTACATAATGTTCAACACGCAAATTCAACAATCTTAAATACATCAATGTTAAAATCAATACCAAGACTTAACAGGAGAAAATGCGTTAGACAGATCTACGTTTCTTCGAAAGGATAATATCTTGTGTTCAGAGAAAAATGAAGGCTATCGCTTGTCGTCACGAAGCTTATGAAATTTATTCTCAATGAATAAAGTTGAAGACTTTTTAAGAGCAAGTTGTTATTATCAAAGGCGTGCCGTTTGCTATGAACAAAAATAGATAACTGCCTACACGGTTATAATTAGGTCAATTTTCATGATGTTTCCCTCTAAATATTGACTATTCTTCGAAAAAATTCTCAGAACACATAAAAAAAATACCTGAAGTGAGTTTCACCATGCTTTGCTCGTTGTCTGCAAATGTCTCTCATCATCTTCATGGCTCTGAACTCAGCTTCTGGCTCTTCGATTGGAAAGGGGACCTGGTAGGTGGTACCTCCTGGAATTTTTAGAATTTTTTAAAACATGTTTAACTGTGAACACCCATAATGCTTCAGAAAAAAACATAAGTTTGTTTTGAAGATAATAAAAAATCGGGAATTTTTAAAAAGACAGAAAAAAACCTCTAGTAACACCCTGCAGCTTCATAAGGGGATGACAGTTCTTGATTCCTGTACGTGCGATGACAAACGGATCGAGTTCGATCTTAGCCTAAAAAATATTTTGAACGTCACGATTCGAATAATTTCAACCTTCTCTTCTTCAGTTCCAGCCTTGAGCCAGGCCTTGTACTGTCTTCTTTTGATTGTCTCCAATGCAGTGAGAACATTTTTTCTCGATGTTTCCTTCTGCCCGTCTTTAGTACAGACACGGACAAGTTTGTCAATCTCAACTCATAATGAAAAAATACTTTTGAAAACATACGACATGATCTCTATAGAATACTGGAGTCTCATCACTCTTCATCGCCTTCACGAACAAGAAATTTCGTTCATCATCCGCATCAAGTTTCTTGCGCAACTAAACACTATTTAAAAAAAGAAATGTTTCTACAAACCTCTTCCTTGTCTGTTATTGGTTGTCTGAAGACTCTTGGATCGTACATGGAAGAAACTGACGGTGTGGTGCTAATTGTTCTGCAGTTGGTGAGACTGCCAAGCTTGAGCAAACTGCGACTCATTTCTGGAAACACGGAATGAAACATTGATGAGAGTGAAACACGAGACAAAAAAATAATAATAATTCGTAAATCTACAATTGTGCAAGTTGGCGTATTGCAGACTGAACATTTTATCTCACGATAGTCGATTTGTTTTATTTTTCTTTCAGTAAATTCATAACTTACAATAAATCCACCACAGATGATAGAGTTTCTCTTGATTCCACTTGCTGCCTTGTCAGTCCTTGGAATTGAAGAATATGGTCTGAGTAAGGAAGAATGCATGGCAGCTGGGTTTGTTCCAGAATCACTTCATGTAAGTTACACGACATTTTTTCTAATCACCAGTTCAGTGTGGTAGCTGTGACAAACTGAGAGATTTCAATCTTGAGCAACTTATGACTGACTGTCAATCTTGCTGTATCAAAGAAGAGGAGTTTGTTCATGAGGTTGTTTTGTTTTCTGTTTTTTTATTTATTAGTGACTTTTAGAAGTACCCATATGCTTTCCTAGACGTCTGTGACTGCAATCTTGCGCGTTTCCCTCAGATTCAAGGTAGTTTCAGATTTTCCCGTTCTCCGAAAGTTACATAACCATGCAAAATCTTTTTTAGCATTCGTTCACAAAGATATGGCTTCTCGGTGGTATGGAAAAGTGAAAGTCCGTCAAGTTCGCGGTGTCAAGCCGAGAGTTTTACTTCAGGTAAATTTAGATATCTTCTCGAACTGTTCATTGAATCAGGGTGTGATAATAGAAACTAGACAAAAATTAATTCAGGACCACGATGGAAAAGTCCACGAAACTCTGAACGTCGAGAAGTGGGACACTGACACTCTCACAGAATTCTTCGATCAGTACATTGAGTGATTTTAGAGTCTTTTTCATACGAAACAACATACTTCGTCTTCAGAATGAGTTCGAAACATAATTTGAGAAAATTTTAGATTTTGTCATGTTTTATCTTGCTAGAGTGACTAGAAAATTGCTTATATAAGCTAACAAAATCCAAAAATTATCTCGGAGTACCCATTCTGAAAACCATCCTCTCGTCAACTATCGAACTTACCCCCTACTATTCCTGTGAAATGACTTTAAATCTGTTTTAAACTTGAGTTTCTCCACTATTGCTGTTTCGTTTCATACTGGTTTTGCCTCTTTATTATGGGTCGACTGATAAACTTTTTTATTTCTGTGTGAAAGTAGAAAGAACAGTCTGAGATGAGTGAAAGGGAATGTCTGATGCTGACTCACTCACACTTACGTAAGGAAAGATGCAAAAACAAGATTTGGATGGGAAAAGAAAACATTGACTATAGAAATGAGAGAAAGTGGTAAAATACCGTATCCTCGAGAAAATTGGGTCACACGTGAGAGATGGGCTCAATTTCTCTGGTATTGTGGGTAAGACATGGCTCTCAATCCGAACGCTCAGGTTCGATCCTTCACTGCTACAGTATCTTTCAAATTTTTGTAAGAATCACAACGAGGTTTAAGAAATTGAAGTTGGTAAGTTGCCAGCTCACAATTTCTCGAGTGATACCTCACATACTGTATGTGCAAGAAAAGTGAGTGGTTTGAACTTTTGATACTGTCTCTAACGATACTGTATAACTGTGAAATGGTTGGGCAGAACTTTTACAATGCAAAAATAATTACATTTCTCTAGGTTATGTAACTCCCTTAAGCTGAAAACTTCAAAAGGTTACTGAAGATATTTTCATTATAAATCTCTAACACAAATTCACACGTGAAATTTTTTCTGTAAAAAT
>OZ022253.1:10467021-10479521 GCA_963978915.1 Caenorhabditis parvicauda | reverse complement strand
GAAGTTACGCGCCACGAATCGAAGTGAAAGAGGCAGAATCCCTTGGATATCTGAACCCAGAGAAGATCATCATCTGGAAAGCATTGAGGTGCACCAGTGCTGCTCCGACATACTTCCCTTCGTACAAGGTTTTTTTGAGTCATCAATTGGTCATTAAGATATTCGTCGAGCATTTTCTATAGTCCAATGATCTTGCGTAAATTTTCACAAAAAGACCAAAAATCTAGATTGTGCGAGACGAAATGCAACGCGTTTTTTCTGATCTTTTCAGTGTGAATCTTGTTATGAAAGACCGGAAAAGTGCTTATCTTATCTCGAGTTTAAACTTTTTATCATAAACTCATCCCGAAAAATGTCGTCATTTTGACTGGAGAATATAATGTATTTCAGGGTCTTGTTGATGGAGCATTATTCTTCAACAACCCTTCAATAGCTCTTCTGACTGATTTTTTCAAACTGAAGAAGATTGAGCAGTTCCGAGGGATTGTGAGTTATTTTCACCTTATGAATGGAGAGATTTTTCATGTCTAGTAAATTGCTTCGGCTCTGACTCGCAAGGTTAAGGTTAAGCGATCCTACTTGGCTCATGCTCATTTTCACCCGGCTTTTTACACATGATAAACGTAGTGGACATAGTTTTCATCCCTCCAAAGAAAATATTTGAACTTTCAGAAGAATGACGACAAAATAGGGTGTTTTTTGTCAATTGGCACAGGAAATGAACCATTAACCCCGATTGGCAACATTGATGTGAACTTGTGAGTTTTTATTTTTTTAAAAAATTAATCAAGAATGAAATTTTACAGTAGCGCACTGACAATTGGTCACCATTTGAGAGAAAACCTGGCAAACGCAAAGAATTTTGTCACGTTGTGCTTGTACCAGGTGAGAGAAGTGGGCGGGACCATTGGTGACCTCTGGGAACCTCGGTTCGGTGACGGCAATTAGTAAAAGGCACCACTGACGCCCGGCACCATGACACCACACTGTGGTGCCAGTGGTGCCGGGTGCCGTGTTTTATTGTGTCTCACTTTAGTAAATGGCACCACAGTGGGGCGTCAGTCAAAATACTCTGACACCACAGTCGAACTCACTGTGGTGTCAGTTTCATAAATCTGGCACCACAGTCGAACTCAGTGAGGTGTCAGTTCGAAGAACCTGACACCACAGTCAGATGAGTGGTGTCTGGGGCGTCAGCGGCGTCTTTGGTCCTGTGTACTACTTTACGCAGTTAAACTTGGTCGTTGCCTGAGTATCAAACTTTTCAACACATGGTACTCAACTTTCATTTTCTAACCATTAAAAACGTTATTGTGATGTTTACAATGAGTTGCCGATATTATTGTTTCGGGTTTGGGAAACTCCTCTTTTTTAAATTTATTGTTTACGACTACGGCATGGATAAATTTCTCCCAGATCTAGAGACATTGCAAATATAAGCCACGGCAGTAAGAGCAACACCAACTTGTCATTTTCCCCGTTTTGGATTCACCATGAGAGATTTTAGTTTTTATCTGATATCGGCATCGTTCCATTGTAGAAGCGGTCTGCCTTATTTCCTTTATCGTCTCGAAGGTGTCGTTCATGTGAACTTTTCTAACCGACGTTGTGATGGGTGATGTGCAATGTAACCTGCATATGAGAGCTTTGCTGTAGTAATCAACTCTCATACACCGGATTTGTGAGGCTTGATATCGATAGTTTCGGATATAATTTTCATCATTTTTCATGAGAATCATAGAACTGAATAGAAAACTTCCAGGTTTCTGTCACACAAAGTAAGCATGGGACAACAAATTTATCTGACCAGTTTCTTCCTTTTTATCTTTGTTGCTAGTGAGTTCGATGGACTCTTTATCATTTCGGCAAGCTCCTCCAGTTCACTTCTTGATCGAGATTCCGTGAATCAGACTTCAGCTTCAGCTTCAGGATCTTGCAAAAAAACCGTGTTTTTTTCAGAAAGAACAGGATGATAACGTCCTTGAGTGAATGAATTTCAGTTAAACGGCGATAACAATGACAAAAAGAACTTATAATTAGTTATGCCTTTAGAACTTCAGTCTGTTGTGCTCTTACATACTCTGTGAGAAGAAAACACAAGGGCAGGATATTTATTCAGAGTGCAATTTAAGTTGGATTAGGATTCAATAAATCAAGAAGGAAGCTCCAGACGTCTCAACGAGAACCATTGTCCAACATTCATAAAGACGGAGATACCTGGAATAGATAATTGAACAATTAAAGAAAAATTAAACTCACTTTTCTGCTCGAATTGGTCAGAATCGCTGTAAATCAAAGTTCAGATTGATCACCAGCAGTGTACCAACAGGAGAAGCAGTTTCAAAAATCTGAAAAGTGAAATTCAGAAGTTTAATAGGCAAAAAATGATTAAAAAATGAACAAGAGAATGAAGATTGAGTACCATATGTTGAAAAGTTTGATACTCAGGCAACGACCAAGTTTAACTGCGTAAAGTAGTACGGCAGACCAAAGACGCCGCTGACGCCCCTGACGCCCCAGACACTCATCTGACTGTGGTGTCAGGTTCTTCGAACTGACACCCCACTGAGTTTGACTGTGGTGCCAGATTTTTGAAACTGACACCACAGTGAGTTCGACTGTGGTGTCAGAGTATTTTGACTGACGCCCCACTGTGGTGCCATTTACTAAATTGATACACGGCACCCGGCACCACTGACACCACGCGTGGTGTCATGGTGCCGGGCGTCAGTGGTGCCTTTTACTAATTGCCTTCGGTGACCATTGGAGACCTCTGGGAACCTCGGTTCATCTTTCATGTACTCTCACAATACAGTAATACTTTCTCACGATCTACTTTGTGTTGCCTCAAAAGTTCATCTGTGATAGATTCATAAAGATGAATTTAGAACAGTAATTAGCGTCTCCATTAGTCGTCATAGAGATCGTATTATACTAGATGAAGTACAGTGTGTATAAAAAAAACGTCATGTTGTGCTTTTTTGCTGATTTTCTAGGTATTTTTGAGAATGACAAAAACTTCTTAGACAAAAGTTTTTAATCACATTCAGATACAAATTTCCTGAAAAATTCAACTTAATCCGTCCACGAGCTCTCGAGTTATGTCTATTGAACGAAAATGGGCCTGTATAAAAATAACGTCATGTTCATTAAAAACCAAGATAACGAAAACAGAACACTGAGAAATAAAATTTCTCTTGATGAACAATCATTTTATCAATCCTTAGAATAAAAAAATCATGTTTTGTAGAGGTTTACAAAAAACTTAGAAGCCTGGAGAGCAGAAATTGTCATTTTTGCTCCAAAGAGCCATATGAGCTTCTTTCAGCTGATAGACTATTCAATTTTGTCACAAACTGATGTGAACATGTAACTCTACATTTCTTATAATGTTACATAATCCTACAAAGTGCCTTTCATTCTAGAAAATCAATGTTCTCATCCGCATACTGTACTTCCCTCACTTGGCACGTGTTTATCGGGCCATAGTCCAGCCCAAAAACGAAACTTCTTTGGGCAGAACATTGGAAAGGTAAGAAGAGGCTCTTTTTGAACAATTTGTTATGTTTTCACTGATCATAGAATTTCAATAAGCGTTTTATTAGAAGTCTAATATTGAACAGTCAAAAATGGCTTGAAAGACGGTAAAATTCGCATGGTTATTCTTTTCTCTGTCATTCAATGCTTGTTGAATAGCTGTGATCAGTGAAAACCTAACAAAGTGTTTGAAGAGAGCTTCTTCTTACATTTCCAATGTTCTTCCCGAAGAAGTTCCATTTTTGGGCTGGACTATGGCCCGATGAACACGTACCAAGTGAGGGAAGTACAGTATGCGGATGAGAATATTGATTTTCTAGAATGAAAGGCACTTTGTAGGGCTATGTAACATCATGGGAAATGTAGAGTTACATGTTCACATCAGTTTGTGACAAAATTGAGTAGTCTATCAGCTGAAAGAAGCTCATATGGCTCTTTGGAGCAAAAAATAACAATTTCTGCTCTCCAGGCTTCTAAGTTTTTGTAAACCTCTACAAAACATGATTTTTTTATTCTAAGAATTAATAAAATGACTGCTCATCAAGAGAAATATGATTTCGCAGTGTTCTGTTTTCGTTATCTTGGTTTTTAATGAACATGACGTTATTTTTATACAGGCCCATTTTCGTTCAATGGACATAACTCGAGAGCTCGTGGACGGATTAAGTTGAAATTTTCAGGAAATGTGTATCTGAATGTGATCAAGAACTTTTGTGTCAGAAGTTTTTGTTATTCTCAAAAACACCTAGAAAATCAGCAAAAAAGCACAACATGACGTTTTTTTTATACACACTGTATCTCATCCATTTTGAAGAATTTAAGAGCATAGGAAAGTTTTCAGTGCGTAACATCTCAAGACATCCATGTTGGTCAAGCTCGTGAATGGCTGCATTCTTTAGGCATTCCATACTTCCGATTCTCACCTAGACTGTTGAAAGCAGTCGATTTGGACACGACAAAACTGCCGGACATCTTCGATCTCATGTTTGACACGATGGTAATATTTATGAAGTTGCACATGATTTCCATTCACATTCCAGATTTATACAAGAACAACAGCCCGGCAAGAGATTATAGAAGTTGCGAAGATACTCAAAACGATTCCCAAAAATGCGAAGCCGGAACTTTACAAGTCTATGAATCAATGAATTTTACAATTTGCATGTTAATTTTGCCTGGTCATTTTCGCGCAGCATCGCGCGGATTCCTATAAAGCTGAGAACGAACCTGAAAGCAAGGTTTTTGTCACAGAGCTCGTGAAAATAGAAAAGTAGAAACTAGAAGATAACTCCTGACGTTCCACGACGACCAGCAGAGAGGATCGGTCATCTACCTTTGTACGGTAGTGAACAAGATATCTACTACACTAGAAAACCCTAAAACGTACCTAAAAAAAATCAGAAGCTGTCGAAGAGGGTTGTGTTCACTGTCACGGACAGTGATGTGCTGCTTCGCACGACTACACTTTGTTATCTTATCATAAGCAACAGTCTATTATATTTTCTCGTGCTCATTTTATTGTCCTTACTAGTTAAAAAATATTTTTGCTTTCACCTATTCTAAGCAGCTATGTTCTTGATGAAAGCAGCTATGTTCTTGATGATTCAAGTTTAGGATCTAAATATTTTTCTTTTTCGATGATGTTCCTAAAAATCATTGAATTGAAGTCGAAGTAACATCAGTCATTTTTGAAGTATCTTGTTCAGCTTAAAATGTAAAAAATTTGCTTCAAAACATATTCTGTTACATCCTGAAGCTTGAAGCTAAAGTTCCAGAACACAAAAATGAAGGAAGAAAAACTTCCCTTATTAAATCCGAAATCAAAAGTGAAGTACTACACAAACGACAATATATCATGGAGAATGAGGCGACAAAGGAAAAAGAATCTTGAAGAGGTTTGTTACTCTATCTCATTATTAAAATTTTATGTTTCAACTTTTTTTTAAATTATTTGATCAGTTTGGAAGATTTCCTTGTTTGAAAGTGATTCAACTCGTTTGCATTAAATTTTAGATTTTGTTGAATTTGAACTTGTACCGTATGCGTTCAGCTCTCTAATTTACCACACTGATCATTCCAATAATATCTTGCAGTACTACGAGAATCTAAAGAGTCTTGAAGAGATATACGAGGAGGACTTCAAGACACTGGAAGGGAAAGTTGCTCCAAGTGAAAATGAACAAGCCCCAGATAGGTTATTGGCTCGTCTTGCCGTTGGTCTCAATCTTATCCTGTTGTTCACGAATCTCGGTGCGGCTGTGATCTCTGGAAGTCTTTCTATTTTGAGGTAAGTGGGTGCTACCAATAGGGCACAAAACAGGAACGAACGGGTCACGAGATAGAGATTAACCAATCATCTACTACAGCTTTTTTTTAGCATACCCATTTGCTTTCAGCATACCCAGTTGCTTTCAGCATACCCAGTTGGAAATTTACTTGAAAAAACTGTTCAAAATTATCGTTTTTTACGACTTTGTCGAAATTTCAGTTGAAATCCTCGATTCATGGTTAAACGGATCAACTACAATTCAAATTTTACGAAAAAAAATTCCAGTGCGTTCGTCGACTCATTGATGGACGTGACGAGCGGTGCGATAATCGGCATCTGTCTATGGATGATCAACAACACGAACGACTTCAACTACCCAAGAGGACGTCATAGGTTGGAGATTGTTGGGGTGATTCTGTGTGCTGTAATCATGGGATTCGCGAATATGACGATCATCCTTCAGTCGGCCACAGCTTTGGTCACCGGTGATGTAAGACAAGAGATACCTTATCTCTATACACACGATGTTTCAGATAGCCCCGGAAATGGGTATGGTAACGTTCATCATACTTCTGGGTGGAGCTCTGATCAAGATTTTCCTGATGGTTATTTGTTATAAGAGGGGAACTTCGAGTTCAAAGGTTGGTTGGAAAAGAGAGAAAGCAAGAAGGAGAGAAAGAGAGAAAGAGAGAGAGAGAGAGAGAGAGAGAGAGAGAGAGAGAGAGAGAGAGAGAGAGAGAGAGAGAGAGAGAGAAAGAGAGAGAGAGAGAGAGAGAGAGAGAGAGAGAGAGAGAGAGAGAGAGAGAGAGAGAGAGTGAGAGGGAGGGAGAGAGAGAGAGAGATTTTAAGGTCCTAGCAATGGATATGAGAAATGACATTGCAACATCCCTAGTGGCCATAGTCGCGGCGACCCTTGGGAACAGAGTTTGGCCATATGCGGATCCTGTTGGAGCCATATTAGTATGGTAGGCATAGATCCCCAGATTCATGAATATATTTCACTTCAGTGGTGCCATCGCCATTTCATGGTTTGGACACGCAATGGAGCACATTCCACAACTTGTCGGATTCAGAGCTCAACAAGTAGACATTTCACGAATTCTGAAGATTGTCATCGAACATGACGACAGGATCAAGTGAATAACTGCCCTTTCAACGAAAAATGTAGGAAAAATTCCAGGTTCGTCGATCACATCATGGTCTATCACACGGGGCCTACAGCTCTGGTGGAAATTCATATAGTTATGGATGAGAATCTGACGCTGAAGGTTGGTAAACTCACTGGAAACGTTGAGAAAAATAAATTCAGGTAACGCACGACATTTCGCATCCATTGGAGAAGAAACTAATGCTTCTAGACTTTGTCGAAAGAGCCTTTGTTCATTGCGATTATGATTGTGATGGAGATTAAAATAAACTTTCTAATAATATGAATGGAACTGTAAAATTGCGAAACAAATAATAAAAGTAAAACGAATGAATAAAACTACAGTAACCAAAGTATCGATTTTCAAGTCAATTATTTTTTTCTTTTTTTCCAACAACTTTCTACAGCTTCCTAGTTATTTTGATAACTGCTGGTTTTGAGAATTTCAAAATTCAAAAATTCTTGACAGTTATTTGTGATTTGTTTAATCCGTCAGGTCTGGTTTTTGTAATGTTTCTTGTGTGTTTTTCATTCAATTGAATCACAATATTAATAATGTCCATTTTGAGATTCCCTCGTATCTGTTCCATCTTTCACGCAACTTCTCAACGTTTTTATTATTGACCGAAACGTGGATTACGAAACGTAAACACGAAGTGTCGTTCCTCATTTTTATTTCCATTTCATTCATTTCAACACTTTTAACTACCAGGTATGTCTGCTTTCGAGAGCGACCTCAACATTGGCAGTAATAATGTACAATCATCATCTGCAAGTCAAGGATTCAGTATGAAAATGTTCGGGTGAGTGTTCTAATCTGTAATTTTCAGTAATTTTTTTTAGAAAACCGTCGGTGGTTCTTTCTCACATCATTTTCCGCGGTGCTGCTCTCTTTGTCTATGTATTCGCGAACCTTCTGAGCAACTCTTTCATCGTCCAATTCCTTTTGATCGTGAGAAGTTTCATAAGAAAAATCAACAAAATCGACTTTAGCTCACTTTCCTTTCTATGGACTTCTGGACTGTGAAGAATGTCACCGGAAGACTTCTGGTTGGTTTGAGGTGGTGGAATTTTGTTGATGCAGACGGTAACAATCACTGGAAGTTTGAAAGTGCGAAGGTTTGAATTAAAACATTTTTATTTTCAAAAAAGTTTACTTTTCAGGACTCCACCCGATTCCCAGTGATAGATCGCCAAGTTTTCTGGCTCGGTTTAGTTCTGGGACCTCTAGCTTGGCTTTTCTTCGTCTGTACAGCTTTTCTGACATTGAAGGTATTTTTCTCACCAAAAATTCGAATAGAACGAAAACTAAATTTATTCGATCAACCAATTTTTTTCAAAATAGTTGCGTAAATACTATTTATTTTGTCTTTTCATCAAAATCTCACATACCCAGGAGTATCCATTGAGATAGTTCACCTAAGCAAGGAATCATTTCAGTTCGAATGGATGATTGTTGCACTTCTTGGCCTTTCCATGAACCTCGCCAACCTTTACGGGTACCTCAGATGCAGATGGTCCGATACAACTCAGTTCACCAGCTATCTCTCGAAATTGGCTTTCTTGAACGTAAGATTTGAAATTATCAAGTTAATTTTTTAATGCTAATTTTACATAGTTATTATCAATATTGTCATGTGTTTTTTTTTATTTTCACAAAAGAAAACTTTACAGTGTTGAGAAAAGTACATGTTACGCGATACGTTGAGAACAAGTCAAAGTAAGATGAGAATTTTTATATTTCTATTGAAACATATGAAACAAGTAGAAAACAATATTCATAGAATTTTAATAATGTTTAATATAATATTTTCAGCTGTTGAAAAGACCACCAGCACAATCTCAACCGTTCCAGGAGACTATCTAAGTGAGTATTGTTCGAGCTTTATCCCATTTTCCTCTATTTATTACATCTATCCTCCTTTGGGTTTTGTATACATTTGTGAAAAAAGTTCATGCTATTTTTTATTCGGTCTCCCGTTCTGATGTAAACGCGATCTTCTTCTGCTTCAAAAACGTGTCAACATCAGAGCACCTCTATGATTTCTATTGCATGTGACGGTTGTGTTTTTTAAAAATTTCACTAGGTCATTTATCCAGAATGCTTAACCGCTATTTTCACGATTTTAATATAAAATGCATAACGGATGTTTTATTGGAACTCTCCCGTAAATTTACAATAGACGGCTTTTTTCGCAACGATACCAAGTCCATCGCATGAGGAAATTTGACTCGTGAACATCAATTCGAAAAGATCTATTGATCATGCTGGATGCAATTACCTCTGTAAATGTACAGTAGATCGTCTCGAGACCAACCCCCCCCCTCCCCAAACATGTCTAGCGGTGTCGTCTGTCGTGTTTGTATTGTGATAAAAATGATAAATTTATTTTTACTGGAGCCATTTCCACTTTCTATACGGGTTTCTTGCTGCCTGCTCCACTGCTGCGTCTTCCTTCGGCGGCTCTTCAGTAGCCGGCTGCTGAGAATTTGATAACCGTTAGAGGGTTCATGTTAGTGAAAATGTTAGAGAGAAGGAAAGATGGTTGTTTCATTTAGCGTGATTAAAAGAGCATGAGAGACCATGCCCTCTTTTCGATAACTTTGAAATAATGGCAAAATCAACTAACCGGCTGTGGTTCATACGCAGGTGGCTGCTCAGAAGTGAACTTGACGACAGCGGCACTTCTGTCAGGACACTTGCAGTAGTTGGCGTCTTGTCCTGGTTGTCCTGGCCCACCGACCATACCAAGTTGACCGACTTCACCTTCTGCACCGACTTGTCCCGGTGGTCCTGGTGGTCCTGCTTCACCATCAGCTCCTCTTTGTCCGTCACGTCCTGGGTATCCATCGGGTCCTTTTGGTCCAGGAGATCCTGGTTCTCCTTTAGGTCCGATTGGCCCTTTGGTTCCGCGAATTCCGTCACGTCCCGGTGGTCCTGAAATGTGACGGTGTCACTATTGTACTTTCTGAACAAGTTCTGAACAACATCCTTGACGTTGGTTCAGAAACCTCATTCTCATGAAACACTCACCCTGTTCTCCAAGCTTTCCAGACTTTCCAGGTTCTCCCGGGATCCCCTGTTGTCCTGGGTATCCTTCACGACCTGGCTCTCCGAGTCGGCCAGGACTTCCTGGAAGTCCTTCATCACCAGCTGGACCGGCTTCTCCTGGGGCTCCTGGTGGTCCGCGAGGACCGTTGGGACAGACACGGCATCCTTTTGTCTGAAAATGATCGTCAGTTTCAGAAAAGACACTTTTTAGGAATGCTCGGGCACTCCAAATCTGGGTAAAGACACTTCACTCACTGGATCCATAGTAACTGGTGGAGAGATACCAGACAGTCCTGGAGCACCACGAGGTCCAGGTTGTCCAGGTTCACCGTCGAGTCCTGGCTTTCCTGGCTCTCCTGGTGGTCCAGCTGGGCAAGCGTTGTTTCCGGCACAGTCTGAAAATGTTTCGCTATGAATCCTGAAAAGTTTTTGTCCTCAAAAGTACTTGAAGTACAGTTTCACTTTCACACTCTCTTGATTTTGGTGACCAAGGCATGAGTAAGAGTTCGTTGTGTATACGTGCGATATCAAAGGGTTATGCTTCATTGGATAATTATTAGGAGCACTGGTAGATTTATGACTCACGTACGGTATCAAATTTCAATTCTAGTATTTTCAATTCTAGTATTATGGTTTCATAATCAGGTTAACTATATGAGTGTTATGCGAAATTACAGTTTCAAAATCCTCGTGCACATAGCTTTCTCTACCTGTAAAAAAGTCTGGCCTCCGTAAATCGGGTACTTCGTACCGTAGCAGTTTCGCCTTGAAATACAAGAACGATTTACGTAATGAGCCTTTAATTTCAGAATGGACTGAAAGTAAGAACAATAATTTAAATCCACAAAGATCTAACTGTCCGTTGTGAAAGTCTCGACCCTACAGTACTCATTCTGCAAAATTGAGATTAGAGCGCGTTTGAAAACGACCATGCTTCTAGCGATAAATGTGTCGTGGGTCACTAAGCCAATCACAAATACTCACTGCATGTAGAAGTACTGGCGCTCTCAACGAAGGCGTCTTGCTTGGCATAAGCCGTATGAAGTGCATAAGATCGTCTCGGAGTTTCTCCATACGCCTGTCTCTTTGTTCTTCTTGTCATCACCAACTCGCTCCAAGTGATGTCGGCAATGGCACGGAACTCTTCGCTGTCGACTTTTAACTGAACAATTATTTATTCAGCATATTCTTGGTTTTGTGTGTTTTCAATAAAAATGGTACCTTTGGTGAAACATAAAAACCCTACAAAAGTTAACTTTCACAAAAGAAAACTCTTTACTGTGTTGAGAAAATACACGTTACGCCATGGTTTGAGAACAAGTCAAAGTAAGCTGAAAATTTTAAAATTTATGGTGAAACATAGAAAACAAGTAAGAACCTGATCATTGATATTCTGAATCTTGAAGATCAATGCTGGTACGTAGAATAGACATACAAATATAGCGGAAGCACTGCAAGCACATGCTGCAAGCCCTGCTGAATGGGCAGACAGTGACTTCATTCGGAATTCACAAACCTTTACTCACCCACAAGCAAGGCTTTATATTCTCGCCCGTGGCCAGAGTGGTGAGACGGAAGGAATTACCAACAATTCACCTTCGGAACCGGATTATAACGCCTCAGAGGACGGTGACTCAAGTGCGTTAGCGAGTGGGGGAACGAGTGAAATCAGCTGTTGTGATGGGTTATGTAAGGAATGTGGTACAATAGTGATGTGTATTAGGTGTGGTATTGGAGGAGAGTTCGTTTGGACTACCAGATACTCAGAGAAGTCAACTCTGATTGGATCCAGAAACGGTCAGATTGGATCCAGAGTTGTGTTTTTTTAATATATTTCAAAATACTCGTGCTGACCAAAGATTTATCGTGTTATTTGGGTTCGAAAATAAATTTCCGGGGAACTGTAGTTATTTGAAGGGTTTAATCAGATTGGATCCAGTTCCGTCAAATTGGATCCAATTAGCAATTTTTATTCGATGAAAAATAGGCCTATATCCATGACGACACATCATGATGATTCATTCCAGAATACTTTTGTTCATGATCTATCTGTTAACTCGAGTTTCGAGTACATCTGGAGCATTTAAAAGTGATCAGAAAAGTCAACTCTGGTTGGATCCAGAAAAAATCAGATTGGATTACAGTTTTTCCCAAACTAGATGTGGTTGGATTTAATCTGAGTTGCCTTCTCTGAGTAGATATGCCTTTAGGGTTAAACTCGTCCTATCTTAACATTCAGAGCATCGGGCAGAAATCAGAGACCCTGCAAGGAACATCTTTCTCCTCTGTTTTAATTAGACAGTCGAATTCCTGTTGTTCGTACCGGTTCCAGTTTGATCGTTTAAATGACCGGTCGAGATTCTAAGGCTGAAACAAAAACACACATCAGCTAGCGTCCACAAGGCGGTCCGTCGAGCCACAAGTCAACACTGAAGCGCGACTCGCATCTCAACCGATCCGACACTGGAGCCAATCCTTTTCCTTAAGAGAGTCAT
>OZ022253.1:10442021-10462021 GCA_963978915.1 Caenorhabditis parvicauda | reverse complement strand
AGTTCATCACGGATCTCAGGTACATGTCACTAGATGCACATGCACGTCGTGATCTCGGCCCGAACAATGATCTGATTGCATTCTTGTACACGACAATAGAGTTGGGCGATGGTTCACTACCATGGACACAGACAAGAACTGCGGATGATATTCTCAAGGTGAATGGAACTCTGAAACGATTACATTGACCTCACTCTATCCAGCTCAAACAATCGTTCTCCGGAGAAAAACTGTGTGCAAACCGCCCTAAACTGGCCAAATTTGCCGAGTACATTGACGGTCTGAGCTATGAGTCGATACCGGACTATGAGAAGATGTTGGGCATGCTCGAAGCATGTAACCCACCGGATCTGACGGAGATGGAACCGTATGATTGGCAAAAACATCCGTAAGTGAGAGAGTCAAAGACAAAGACATTCCTAGAATCTGAAAATCGTAACACTGTGTACAACATAAGCAGTAAGAGACGATTTACGTACGTAGAGACAATGAAACAACGCGCGTGATTCTAATTTTCCGACCATAGGATAAACTGCTCTGTCCGAAAATGGTACTTACTGATGTTTTAGCATAATGTCTTGAAGTTACTGTGAGCTTAAACTGAAATCGTTAAAATAGATGAGTGCAATAAATCTCGGTTTAATTCATTGATTCACTTTCTTTTCTTGCAAGATCGTAGCCAGGATCATTTGAATGCAAAAATTCCATTCCAGTTGCAACCTTGATCATGTACTTCACAAACAGACGACTCATGAGAACACAGTGAGCTTCCTCTTTAATTTCCCATTAAACGATTATTTCAGGGTGGCGACGAAGGAACTAACGTGGGCGCCAAAAAGTCACCAACTGGGTCCGCGCCAATGAAAAAACCAGTCTGAATAAATGAATTCATTCAACAATTTCAACAAACACAGACATTGAATCACAGGCAGGGAAGGGGAAAAGCAGGCACTAGGTGATATGAGAATGGTGTGAATGCGCGTCACTGTTGAAGCTAGTCTTCATATACAGAAACCAATGGTTAGTTATTCGAACTAAACAAGATATCGATAGCAATATACAGGTTTGGAGGGCATATAAAGTTATTACGTTTGAGCAGATGTCTATATGATTGACACCATCTATTATCTCTTCATATAGACATCTCTTGAAGAAAAGAAGGAAGAATACTGAAAAAGTGAACGAGAGGTAATATCTAGTTAAAACTATCCCATGGGTTTGGCTGAACTCCAATCTCATTAAAGATCTGAGCGATTTGTACTCTTTTCAGAGGCGGTGCGCCTACGTTGAACTTGGGAGCGGCTTCACAAGAGCTATTGGTCCACTGTGGTTCTGGAATACATGTATTGTGACAAATGTTTTGCTCCAACCGCGTTTCATTTTTCATTTCTAACCCAATGAGAAAGAGAGAGAGAGAGAGGGGAAGGGAGAGAGAAAGAGAGAGGGGGAGAGAGAGAGAGAGAGAGAGAGAGAGAGAGAGAGAGAGAGAAGGGGGAGGGAGAGAAGGGGGAGGGAGAGAGAAAAAGACAAACTGACCAGTAAGTGTCGATTTTCTTGTTCTAAACCTTCTGGAAACAGGAAAGATGTGTCCTTCGGTTGAAAAAACAATCTTCTCTTGATTTCTGTTCACGGGATGGTCCGTATCGAAAAGCTGAAAAATTTCTTGTTAATCCAGAATCTGGATGACCTCACCAAGTAGAGGTACTTCATGGTCTCGGCAAGGAAGAACGACTCCATCCTGTCTTCCAGACTTCCATCATGAACGTCGTGAACAGTTGCGAAGCCACACTCGACTCGGGTCAGTCGATCGATATTATCCATTATTTCGAGTCCAACTTTCTGGTAGAATGGGTTCTTTGTTGCCGAGTATCTGAAATTTTTTCTCTTCCTATCTCTCTTTTTTTCACTGTAATTCTTCATTCACATCACTGATATTTTTACACTTTTTAGAAATACTTTTTTACATTTTAAATCTCTCCGAACTAATCACTACATAACAGAAAAAAGATTGAATCAATATTCAACTTATGAACTGTCGCTCTCTTCCAACTGAACTTACAGAAGATACGTTGACTCTGCGAACTCTGGCCTCAACGGGTAAAAGTTGACGTCCGGTGTTCTGAAACGTATCACTTGAAGATGCTCGAATGATATAAATCTACCTGGTCTTCCAATTGTACCTCTCTGGTAAAACACCATATTTCTTCCAGATCGCATAGTATATCGCGTGTTGGCAAACGGCTTCATCAACTCGTCCAGCGAGTACTAGGACACCTGCTAAGCTCGCCTGGAACCATTCATATTAAGAGAGAGAGAGAGAGAGAGAGAGAGAGAGAGAGAGAGAGAGAGAGAGAGAGAGAGAGAGAGAGAGAGAGAGAGAGAGAGAGAGAGAGAAAGAGAGAAAGAGAGAGAGAGAGAGAGAGAGAGAGAGAGAAAATAGAGAGAGAGAGAGAAAGAGAGAGAGAGAAAGAGAGAAAAAAAAGAGAGACCCACCTGAAGCGAGTCAATCCAAGTGTTGATGATGTCTCCGGTCCGAGCGTCGACGTTCACAAACAGTGGAGACTCTCCCTGAGAGTCGAGGCACGTTTTCCTTCCTCTTCTCATATGCTTCATGATACTTTCGAAGGCTTCGTTGAACATTTTCAGATCGTTTTCTTGCCCGAATAGAACATAGCCTGAATAATAAAAAATAATTTCCTGCTTGAGAGTAGTTACAGAACAATCTGCAATATTCTCGAAAACGTATGAACAACAACATGAAACAAAGATAACTCACTCTTCAACATGAGCTCAAAATACGAGTCAAGTCCTGCTCCGAGTCCTGAAAGATGTCCCAGCCACTCGCCGGTCTGGATGTCGATCAGGTTTCCCAGGAGCCCGGTCGTGGGGTTTCTCTTGGACCACAATGCATGGTTTGCTTTCCTCGCCACGTCTCCATACTTCGAATCTTCTACCAGTGCCGAGAGTATTCCGAATTCGAGTAAGAGACTTCCAGCTCCGGCGGTACACGTGCTCGTCACAGTTTCGGGTAGAACGCCTTTTTGTAGGTTTACACGAGTGAATGGGATTTCTATAAATTCAATTTTCTGATGCGAACTGGCAAAATGTGACTGTAAATTACCGAAAAACATCCGTTGAAGACCAAAATATCTTACCAATTTATGTTAAATATTTTCTCCACCAAAAATGTTGAAAAATCACCTGTCATTGTATTATCAAACGCAACGATCAACCGATCACACAAGTCTTGGGCCAATGTCAACAGCTCCCCTTCATATGCTTCCAGATAAAAATCACCCAGAACTCTTGACTCGTCGGTAGCTATGAGATGAGCTGATAGGAGACCTCCGATCACTCTTATCGTGCTTTCGAAGACCTTCAAAAATGTTTTAAAGTTGTCATGCCACGAATATCATTTGAAAAAGATCGAAAATAAGGTGAAAATCAGTTTTATTATTTAAAAGACAATATCGATTTGGAAAAATACCTGTACAGTTGTATTCTTGTCGAAGTCAACGTTCTCGATGACCAGTCTTACAGCTCTCTTGAACTCATCTTGATCTCCAAACACGACCAATGAATCGAGTGTGTCGATGAGAGTGAGAGAGTAGTCTCCGAGCACGTCGTTGATGTTGATGTTACTCCTGCAAGTGTTCCATAACTAGAATATGTTCAGTGTTTGTGAGAGTCATTCATAGCTGTAGCTCGGGGAACTTTCTCAGCATGTTTTTTCTCAGAATTTCAACCGCGATTCGCTGAAAATTCCTACCACTTTCTTTTCAAATTCAAATCCGCATTCTGTCGAAAAAAAAACTTCCCGTGGTCAGCTCCGTTTATTATAAGAAATGAACTAGTACTCAACAGTAGGACAATCACATTAATCACACAAATCTCTGTCCTTCTCACTAATTTTAAAATTCTGATTAATTCTTTTTTGTAAACATTTTGTTGACAAACAAAAACTCACGGATTCATATGATCAGCACTTCTGCCGGTACAATGAATGGGATCTATCTCATCATCAGGAAACGCGTGCATCAAATAATTCTCCCAACCGAAATAGAACATTTCCTTGGCCATTTCTCGTGCATCTTCCAGCTCTGACTTAGTTTCACAAGTTAATGATTTCGAGTCAAATTCAGAACGCTCATACGGTATTTTTGACAAACTTTAAGAACAAATATTACGAAAAGAGTAATTTGAAGCTTCTCAAACAAACTTGGATATTAGCTAATTTAAACAAAATTAAATCTCACCTTGTTGAAATACGCATACTTTCTTTCAATACCATCGAGAAGAAAAATGTTCCTCGTTGACGAAGTCCCAACGAAAATTATCGAAACTAGAACTATGACTACATATTGGTACTGTAATAATTAGAGGTTAATGGGGTTCATGTTTTAAAAAAAAGGGATTTTGTTTTTCACTGAATAAAATTACTTCACTGATTACTCTTTTTAAACTTTTTTTCAAAGGTGAAATACCAGATTTAAAACGTTGACTTCATACTTTAGAGAAAAAAACAAACATTTAAAAAAAAGTCAACTTTGAAGTCAATATTTTTCACAAATATATATTTCGTCATTAGAATGTTAACGATTAGCTAGGAAGTCATTGACTTCTTCAATTTTGGAAGAGCAAAGAACAATTTAGATTAATAGCAAAAGTAGTGAAAACATACCATAATCTTTTCATATCCTTCGACCTGTCAAAGAAATCGATTAGAAAGTGTTAAACCAGAGCACATGTATTAGTAGTGTTGCCTACACATCAATATCGAGACACTTCGCATGGAGGGAACAGTCTTTATTCAACAACAACAAGAAGACTCTAATCTGACTAAAAGATTGTCGACATCTATCGCAGGGTACATAGTATGATGATCTGTAAGATCTTCGGTTCGAATCGAGTTTTATTTTTATTTGACTGATTTACTTTCAACATTTTATGTTTCCAGAATTCTCACGAAACTTGGAAAATGACTATTCAATATAAACACTCGGGCTGGGAAATTGAGACCAAAAAATATTTAAGATTCTCGAATTGTGAAAAGAGCTTGCAATAGAATAACCCTCAAAAATAAATATTCGATATTTCGCTTTTTGTATTAAAAAAAAACTCACATTGACTACCTAACCGTTATGTACACTCAAATATGCTTGTGGACTTCTTCATACAAAGCCATCACAAGTGCACCACCAGCACTTCTGAAGATGTTAGCGAGTGCACCGCGATAGAGTCCTTGAATTCCTTCCTCTAAGAAGATCTTCTTGGCTGCCGAGAATGCCTTCGATGAACTGAGATGGCCCTTGGTCATCATCCTACGTCGCACTGTATCCCACGGGTAGGTGAGGTATGCACTACATACTGTCACTCCCTGAACTTTTCTGTTGGCGTTTTTTTTTCAATTTTTTGAATTTAAAATCATGCGTTTTCTTAAGGAACTTCCTACAGTATTTATGAGATCTCAGTGAGAAAATTAGACTCATTAATCTCAAAACTGGATTCATACATTGGCTGAATGTCCTTCTAGTATGTGTTGCACGAAATTTTTTCTCTTTAAATCGATTTTCATTTCGCAAAACTTCTCATTTGATCATCTATGGCTGTAGAAATTGATATTCAGGTTTTTTCATTACTTTAGAGCTCTTTTAAAAGTTAAAACATACCTGGGCAATAGCAAACGAAGTATAGAACGGCAGTGATTTTTTATCCGGATTTATCGAATGTCGGATGGCATCGTATAAACCAAAGTAGACAGATCTATAGATGAAGTAAGTCTGTAAATGCAAAAGTCAGCTCAGAGAGAAGATTAGGCGATCGGTCTTATGTCACCAGACGATTTCAACGATCAGAAACGTCTATGACGATGACAATCTCGATGCGTGAATCAAACAATCGTCACTGCCGAGTGGGTTGAAACCTTTTTTGTGTTAGGTAACACATGTGAATCACTGACACTGCGCTATGATGACTCATGGAAAAAAGTGTGAATTGATTTGAATATGATGTCACTTTGGAAACGTGTACGAATACAATTGTACTATGTCGCACAAAGAGATTCGCACACTACCCTTTCACTCGCATAGGACGGGAAATAAGTGATCGTCATGTTTTCTATAATATTTGTCGGAAAGATAGTTTATCCTTTTAGAGTGTGTTTCCGAGAAAAATGTTAACTTTTGAGGTCAACGTTTAAAATAAAAGAAACCTGTAAGGAAATGAAGAATCCTCTATACAAAGTAGCGACACCTTCGCTCTTTACTGTCTTCGATGCACAGTCGATGAGTCCTTTGTACTCCCTGTTCTTGTTGTGGCTCACGTCAACAGACAACCTTGTTCGTAGGAAATCCAATGGGTAGACAAAGCAGAGTGAAGTACAACCAGCAAGACCTCCAGACGCCATACTCCGAGCACTATAAGAAAAGAAATTCTGTAACGTGAAATCGTAGTCATTTCAAGAAGTCCTAACTCACATCTTCTCTCCGTATGTTTTTGAGAAACAATGATCGGTAGAAGTCATTGAAAGCGAAGTTTAAAGCCTGATTGTGAAATTAAAGAGTAGGCAGTTTTAGTTACCTGTGTTGGAAAATATCTCGCGACATTCGTCATATTCCCACGCCAAAAGGAGAGAAAACCTTGTTCCTTTGGAACCCTAACCAGAACATCTATTATGCCTTTGTATCGCTTGTCAACAGCGATGTCTTTGTGAGAAGCTTGAACCTGAACGTTTTATTAATAAAGAGAATATGCATGAACTCACTTGTAAGAGTAATTTTACACGCTCAATCGGAGCAACAACAGTTTTAGACACTGATGCTGACAAGCCGCCAATGCAGAGATCAGTAAGGAATTTTGTGGCATCGGTTTTCTTGTGAACTACTGCGGTCATTGCATCACTAAGTTGGTATCTTGAGCTGAAATGAGAAAACAATCGATGAGAGAGTTGACAATAACAGAACCTTCGAACATCGAGAAAAATCCACGACAGAAAACCAATTTAAAAGACCTACATTTAACTTTTTAAAAATAAAACTTGAATTTAAAATTATTGTGGATTTACGGGGTATGGTCTAAAAAATTAAATTTAGTAAAGTCAGACCGTCTTTTTATTTCCAAAAACCTCCTTTCCTAATTTCTTCGTTCATAATAGCTCTTCTAGTTCTTCTATATATGAATTAGTTAAAATCAGTGTTTGATGTTCATCTTTTGGAATCTGAACGTATTCTACCTTTCTCTTACGATCTCTGTTATTGCGCAATGTTACAAGATTATTCAAGCAATTTTGCAACGTCGCGAAGCTCTTGATATTGAAGGAAATAACATACATCTGTTTTTTCAGACAAAAATGGTACTGGATATCGATATGTTCCGTGAAGAGAAGGGTGGAAACCCTGAACTCATCCGTGAATCGCAGAGAAGGAGGTATGCTGATGTCTCTCTGGTTGATAAAGTTATTGACTTTGACAAACAATGGAGAAAGGGTATTATACTACTCGTTGCACCGATTCATAGAAACTTACAGAACGTTTCTTTGCCGACCAGCTGAACAAGCAGAAGAACTTGTTCAGTAAAGCTATAGGAGAGAAAATGAAGGTAATCAGTTGACTTTAAAAGTTTGAATCCCGGTATTTCCAGAAGAAAGAACCACAAGGTGACGATGACACTATTGCTGATGGCATCACCGCAAAACTCGCCGAGCTGAAACTTGACGATCTTAGCGTAATAGAAACTGATTGCAATAGATAATTTCGCTTTCAGGCCTTGACTGTTGTTCAAATCAAGAAACTTCGCGTTCTTCTTGACGAGAAGGTTGCTGCTACTAAGGTTGTTCTTGTTTTTTTTTTCGAAAAATTAGATTTTTCTTTAAGACTGAAATGGAAAACTTGGAGGTACTCCGTGACCAGACCCGCGCTCAGATCGGAAATTTCATTCATGATTCCGTTCCAATCTCGGATAACGAAGACAATAATGTGACGGAGAGAACTTTCGGTGATGTTTCTGCCAAGAAGAAGTACTCACATGTATGTTTTTGTAGTGAAATGATTAGAAATTGATGTAAAAATCTAGTGATTTAGTTATTACATTTTTCAGGTTGATCTCGTCGTCATGGTTGATGGTTTTGATGGCGAACGTGGAACCGTCGTAGCAGGAGCTCGTGGTTACTTCCTGAAGGGCCCTCTCGTCTTTCTCGAACAGGCTGTTATTCAACTCGCTCTGCAAAGGTTTCTTTCAAAATCTATAATTATTTTACTAGGTAATTTCTCAAAAATGAACATAAATAGATCAGTTTCTTTACGATCTGTTTGAGAACATGATTTCGAACTATTCAACGCCCAAACTGAGTACAAACGGACATAAAATTCTTTTTTCTCACGAAAAAGTACACAAACACTACACAATTCAATATGGAACATCGATCCGAACAGTTCACTAAACCAAACCAAAAAAGAAACGGATAAAAAAAATCAACTTTTACAAAATAGGAAGTCTAAGAAAGTCGTTTTCAGTCTTTCAACCAAAGACTTCGTGCCTCTCTACACACCCTTCTTCATGAGAAAAGACATTATGCAAGAAGTCGCTCAGCTCAGCCAATTCGATGATGAGTTGTACAAGGTGACCGGAAAGGGTTCGGAAGTCGCCGGTGATCAATCAGTCGATGAAAAGTACCTCATCGCCACCTCAGAGCAGCCAATTGCCGCTTACCATAGGAACGAATGGATTAAGGTTTGTACATATTCGTTAAAATAACGTTTTCAACGGATAACTTAACAGGAAACCGATCTCCCATTGAAATACGCAGGAGTATCGACGTGTTTCCGCCAAGAAGTCGGAAGTCATGGACGTGATACAAGAGGAATCTTCAGAGTTCACCAGTTTGAAAAGATTGAACAGGTTTCCTTTTTCGTTTGAATTATTAAAAAATATTTTTAAGTGGTCAATAATTTATTTCGTGTTAGAAACACAAAAAAAGACTCATAATTTATCTTCCTCGAAGTTACGTTATTGAAAATATGAACTTTTTAATCGAACATTGTTATGCGAGAAAAGTTTCCATTCGAAAAATTCATCTGATATTTCACGAATAATATGTTTCAGTTGGCTGAAAAAAATAAATGTGTGTAGATAAATGTTGAATTCGTCTTGATCGTCTTAGTGTGACCACGGTTTTCCTGCACGAAAGATTTGTTTAGTTAATCCAACAGCTCGGCATTATGCCATCTTCAGGGATACAATAACCTGAACCTAGGTTTTTTTTATATAGTTCTTTTGTGCAAGAAAATTGTGGTCACATTAAGACGACCTGTCATAAACACGAGTCTAACCAACGATGCACAATTAAACCCTCCGCAAGCTACAAAACTTTTTGATTAATGCTAAATTTTAAGTTCGCTCTCTGCTCGCCAAACGACAACGAATCATGGGCTCTATTCGACGAGATGATCGGAAACGCTGAGAACTACTACAAGGCCCTGCAAATCCCGTACAGAGTTGTCGCAATCGTCTCAGGAGAACTCAACAACGCAGCATCTAAGAAGTGAGATTTTTGATTGGAAAAAGTGAACCTCATCGATTTTGGCGAATCGTGTGTCGTTTTTAGTGAACTGCGCCGAAATTTCCAAAACTGTTTAAACATCATTTTCAGTCGTAGAATTATTCAAAAGCAAACTAAAATTGGATAAAAATTGGATTTTCTTAAAGAAGGAAGTAGGATAAAATCACAAAGTAAAGATAGGACGAATTGAAGTAGATGGTTTGGGTCGGACACTGGAAATTTGCAGATTGGATCTTGAAGCATGGTTCCCAGGATCGCAGGCATTCCGTGAGCTCGTCTCATGCTCCAACTGCCTCGACTATCAGGCTCGTCGACTCCGCGTCCGTTATGGACAAACGAAGAAGTTGGATGGTGAAGTGCAGTACGTGCACATGTTGAACGCCACCATGTGCGCCACCACCAGAGTTCTCTGCGCCATCCTTGAGAACTACCAAACGGAGAATGGAATCGTCGTACCACAGGTGAATTTTCTTTCAGTAGTTTTCAAATTTATCAATCTGAAATTCTATCACGAAGAATTTTTTTAACCCTATTCGCTTATAATTTTTCGAGGAAATTGTTGTTTTTTATAAAGTATGAAAAAAAAATTAAAACAATTTTCTTGTTTGATAATTTTATTGAACGCGTGTTTCCTTATTCAAAATTGCCTCTATAAAACGATGGTGTCCACGGTAGTTGAATGCTCTGTTCTCCCCTTGCTTGATAGACCTCAAACTAGGGTAATTAAACCTTTATTCAGAGGAAATAATGAGAAAATGATAATACAATGATTATACGTAAGCAATGAAACATAATTATCAGAGCGAAGAGTATTTTGAAGAGAAATGGAAAAAAGATGATAAATAAAAGGTTTGCGTCGTCAAGTAATGCGCGCGAAGTGGGTTTGCACTGCGAACGCACTTGCCGACGCCAACCTCTCTTATTTCCCTTCGCTCTGTGCGAACACTGGGGCCTTCACAAATGGGGGCTCACGACATGTCGTCGTGAGATTGGTGGCGTCTGACACTGATGAGTGTAGCGTGCTGTAGAAATATCCGAATGGTCTGTTGACTGTTGGAAACGTCGTTGCCATCTCGCTGTCGCTCGGTTGTTGAAAGTGTCGTTCTTCATGGAGCGTCTCAGATACCTTAGAGACTTGACCGACTCTCATTCTTCTTGAACTGGCTTTCATCTTCTGACCCCCTTGGCTTTGTGCTTGTCACCTCCTCTTGATCCTTGAGGGTACCTTATGAACTTGCACGTGCTAGAATTACCAACTTTATCAGTTCCTTCGTTGGGTTTCGCTCTTTCTAGTACATCATAGCCTTGGTCTTGGTGGTGGATGGAGTTGACATCGAGGTTTACTGTAGACAACTACCCTTCGTCGATCATTTCTTCTCCAGTCGCTGGTCGCTTCTTCATCTTGTTTCTGACAACCCTGGGCCCCTCAGGTTGGCTCCTGCGATGGACAATGTTGATGTAGGTCTACTGATTTGTGTAGACTGTTTGGGCTTTTCCTTTATTTTTGGAGATGAATCTATACGTTTTTTTTGGCGTTTTCGCTCTTTTATATATATATTTTTTCTTTTTTTTTTGACGTTTTTTGTTTTTTTTTTGCAAAGTTTAAATAATCATGGACGTTAACATGAATAACAAAAATTTAATACCATGTGGGAGGGGGGGGGGGGGGTGAAAACATACGTAAGTATTTTTTTGTTGGGGGGGGGGGGTGGGTTGTGATACGGTAGACTTTTCTTCCTTCTAAACGGGCTGACGATGTGTTGTGGTACCTTGCCCGAGGTCTTCAGGCGGTTCTTCGACGTATGGATCGGGTTGACTGAAGAGTCTCTCCAGTGCCTCGATCGGTGTGACGTGTGTAGAACTGTAGTTTCGAGAGTCTGGAACTCGAGATGGTGACGTCCCTAGTTTCTTCGACTACGGTCACGATTTGTTCGATTTGGTTGCTGATGCAGTACTCTTCTGCTGCCTCGCGAAGTTCCGTCAGCATTGACATCTTTGTCACAGCCGTGTCGATTCTAGCATTGACGTCATCAGTTTCTCGTCTTTCTTCTTCGTCTGTTAGGTGGTGGCGAACACTCAACAGTGCATTGTCCAGTCTCGACAATTGCTGTCTCGTGTCTTCTTCTCTGGCGTCGCACAACCGTCTTACGTTCTCCCAGGGTTTGCACTGCGAACGCACTTGCCGACGCCAACCTCTCTTATTTCCCTTCGCTCTGTGCGAACACTCTACAGCTGAGTTTTTTCTCTTTTTCTAGAGTAACTGTTCTGAAAGTTGTTGGAAATTGCGTTTTTTTAATCGTAAAAACCGAACACTCATCTTCGAAAATGTTGATGTGGGATAAGTTTGAAAAAAAAGAGTTTATAAAAAGATGAAAGTTACATGTTATAGGAATATTTCAATAAATAGTGATTTTGAAGGTTCTGCAACAGTGGATGCCCCCAAAATACAAGGAACTGATTCCATTCGTGAAGGCAGCTCCAATTGAAGAAGAAGCAAAGAAGAAGGGAAAGTAACTCCCACCACCAGGTTTCCATTTTTGTTTCCCCTCCCGCTTTAGTCGTTCTTATCTCCCGGAAATTTTTTATTTATTCGCCCCTGGTTGTTGGATTATGCTTTTGATTGTTTTGGTAATGAAAGATGGTTAATAATCATTTTCTTAAGACGGTATATGTGGCGCTTTACGATCGAGTTTTGAAAACTTCAATGGGATTTCCTTTTTATATTCCGAACAGAAACGAAATTGATTGTGTATGAAACTAAAGTTACATTAACCAAAATTGTTTGTAGATGTTACTTGAACATGAACGAACGAGTTTCACACTCTCTCCGCTGTACTCATTTTAACATGAATTTTTGGCATTTAGGAAAACACTGACATGCAGACCATCTCTTTTTCTAGGCTTAGGTAAGGTTGGGACCCCATTTTATGTGGAAATTAATCAGCACTATTTTTAGGCTTAGCTTATGTTCAAACAAGGGGTCCCAACCTTACCTAAGCCTAGAAAAAAAGGTGGTCTGCCGGTGTCCGTGTTTCCTTAAATGTCTTAATTTTTACTCTTCGGAAGTGCTAACAGTCTCGAAACCATTACATAGAACGGTCTCATTCTAGGCGGAACACATAACTTGGGTTGTGTGAACCTGTTCTCTGACCGCAGTTCTGAGCCAAAAAGTTCCCTCAACCTACTCCATGTGAACTTGTCGCGGCTAGCTGGCAACAGGATCACCTAACCCATTGTCACTTTCGCGTGCTGCAACGTGTCACAGATTGTACTACCCGATGTCACGTTCTGTGTTTGCGTTTCATGCAACAGAACAAACAGACTGTATCCATTACGAGGGAGAGGGTTGGGGCAGCTAAGAAAGCTGGGGTTTAGACATGATGGCAGATGAGACCACTTGAACTGTGATCCAAGGGGATTTTCGGTTGCTCACGTGGTTGGAGGGTAACAGGTTCAAGTCATGGACTAGAGCAGATATCTAGCAAAAAGTCTGACCGATTTCAAACGCGCGCCAGCCGCGTTTTTGTAATATGAGTACGGTAGAGTCGGGACTCTCGCAACGAACCGTTAGATCTTTGTGGTTTTAAATTATTTTTAATTTTCAGTCCATTCTGAAATTAAAAGCTCATTACGTAAATCGTTCTTGTATTTCAAGGCGAAACTGCTACGGTACTGACTACCCGATTTACGGAGCTCAGACTTTTTTTACAGGTAGAGGAAGCTATGTGTAGAGGAAAGGAATCATCGGTGAAGCAATGGTTTTGTTCCTAACACCGGCGATAGTTTTCAATTATTTCCAATACAGAAGTGTTGTTTTATGGAGCTATGTTTGGATGAACTTCGCAAGTCAACTTGAGCAAGAGGGTGGAAGAGAGAGAGAGAGAGAGAGAGAGAGAGAGAGAGAGAGAGAGAGAGAGAGAGAGAGAGAGAGAGAGGGAGAGAGAGAGAGAGAGAAAGAGAGAGAGAGAGAGAGAGAGAGAGAGAGAGAGGGAGAGAGAGAGAAAGATCATGATTCCGTCATCAGCTCATATTCTGAAACAGAGCCGACAACTTGGATTTTTCTAGGATGATAGTTCACAGTCACCGATCATTTTCCTGAAAAAGACAGTAAACCTCGTTGTCAGAGGTATTTTCGAATGATCTTCTGATCGTATCCCGAGATTGACCATCGAACAAGTTGATGCAAATGCCGTGGAACGAGACGGATGATGAAGATGGGTCAACCCTTATTTGTATCTTTAGAAAGTGAACGTGTCCACGGAATACTCTGTTGTGTGTGTGCGCGCATGTGCCTGTGTACCTCTCTCCTCCCATCACTTTGCGCGCATCGATTCGAACGAAGAGAGAGGGAGGGAAGGAGAGAGAAAGAGAACACGTCCCTGTATCCACTCGCACTGTATCTTGCATCTCCAGGAATTCGCATCCTACTTACGACTTTCGACGTCTTCTTCTCATACCTTTTTTATCATGCTTGCAGTCATCTTGGCAACAGCTCCGATTAATTTCATCAAGTTTCACACATTTCAAAGTTTCCCATTTTTACTTCGAATCAAGATTAAATTATGTATTTCTGGTAGAATCCTTGTTCCCCTTACTCACTAGGGTTTCAGACATCAGGATAACTTTGAAAAATCAAGACCAAAGGGGAGATTTACAGTAACCTACACTCGTATTCACCGAAGTCTCCGAGCAATTAGAATCCGTGTCTCAAAATAGAAACTACTACAGAGATATGTAGAAAAGACTCTCACCTACTTCTCAACATTGTCTTGGACATAAAATACAATTCCTCTAAAGTTTCGATCTGGTTTTGGGAAGTTTATCCTAACTTTCTTTCTATAAGAAAGTTTGTGTTTCAAGTCTCCACTATGAACCGCTTGAGTAAAAACTTCAGCAGCTTTGTTCATACAAAAATTCTCTCTCTCTCTCTCTCTCTCTCTCTCTCTCTCTCTCTCTCTCTCTCTCTTTCTCTCTTCCTCTCTACTTGTTCACAACATCTCTTAATGAATCTAATTAAGTTAGGGTTTCTCCTCTTTGTGATAACTATTCCATCATTTCTCGAACCGGTACAGTAATGCGATTTGGACTCCTTTCCAACCAGTTCTCTTATTCTTCATAACTTTGTTCAATCAGGAGAATGACCGAAAATGAAGAATCAGAGTTGGAACATTTGGAGAAGCAATTGAAACAAGAACGAGAAGAGAGACTCCATCTGAAAGTTTCATTACAGGTAACTCTAAAACATTTATCGCGGTCATTAGCTGTGCATGCAGCTGGGCATAAGGCTGGTGTGAAAAATAGGTGTGTGTATTAAGCTGTGATAGCTCTGAACGATGATGAGCTGGGCATTGGGATGTGTATCAGATGTGCACTGGGTGGGCATAGGCTGTGATAGCTCTGAACGATGATGATCTGGGCATTGGGATGTGTATCAGATGGGCACTGGGTGGGCATAGGCTGTGATAGCTCTGAACGATGATGAGTTGGGCATTGGGATGTGTATCAGATGGGCACTGGGTGGGCATAGGCTGTGATAGCTCTAAACGATGATGAGCTGGGCATTGGGATGTGTATCAGATGAGCACTGGGTGGGCATAGGCTGTGATAGCTCTGAACGATGATGAGCTGGGCATTGGGATGTGTATCAGATGGGCACTGGGTGGGCATAGGCTGTGATAGCTCTGAACGATGATGAGCTGGGCATTGGGATGTGTATCAGATGGGCACTGGGTGGGCATAGGCTGTGATAGCTCTGAACGATGATGAGTTGGGCATTGGGATGTGTATCAGATGGGCACTGGGTGGGCATAGGCTGTGATAGCTCTAAACGATGATGAGCTGGGCATTGGGATGTGTATCAGATGGGCACTGGGTGGGCATAGGCTGTGATAGCTCTGAACGATGATGAGCTGGGCATTGGGATGTGTATCAGATGGGCACTGGGTGGGCATAGGCTGTGATAGCTCTGAACGATGATGAGCTGGGCATTGGGATGTGTATCAGATGGGCACTGGGTGGGCATAGGCTGTGATAGCTCTGAACGTTGATGAGCTGGGCATTGGGATGTGTATCAGATGGGCACTGGGTGGGCATAGGCTGTGATAGCTCTGAACATTGATGAGCTGGGCATTGGGATGTGTATCAGATGGGCACTGGGTGGGCATAGGCTGTGATAGCTCTGAACGTTGATGAGCTGGGCATTGGGATGTGTATCGGATGGGCATATGGCGTGTACTGGGTGGGCATTAGGCTGTACTAATCGGCGAAACCCGTGACAGGTCAACGCAAGGATGGAATGATACAGCGCGCACATTTGATCGGGTTAGCTTCGCATCTCTCTTCGAAAGATGTTGAGCAACTATGATCATCTGATCATGGGATGCAAATCCCACCATTTTTGGAACTGGCGAGATCTACATCTCCATGATCATCTGATCATGAAGGTGTAGATGATCATCCGATCTACACCGCCATGATCACCTGATCATGAAGATGTAGTTGTAGATGATCATCAGATCTACATCCCCATGATCACCTGATCATGAAGATGTGGATGTAGATGATCATCCGATCTACATCCCCATGATCACCTGATCATGAAGATGTGGATGATTATCTCATCATGGGGATCGTGATGATGTAGATGATCGTCCGATCATGAGGGCGTAGATGACACTATTTTTGTTCTGGCCTACGTTATAACGGCGAGGGTTACTTGTTATAACGGCGAGGGTTACTTGTTATACCGGCGAGGGTTACTTGTTATAACGGCGAGGGTTACTTGTTATACCGGCGAGGGTTACTTGTTATACCGGCGAGGGTTACTTGTTATACCGGCGAGGGTTACTTGTTATACCGGCGAGGGTTACTTGTTATACCGGCGAGGGTTACTTGTTATACCGGCGAGGGTTACTTGTTATACCGGCGAGGGTTACTTGTTATACCGGCGAGGGTTACTTGTTATACCGGCGAGGGTTACTTGTTATACCGGCGAGGGTTACTTGTTATACCGGCGAGGGTTACTTGTTATACCGGCGAGGGTTACTTGTTATACCGGCGAGGGTTACTTGTTATACCGGCGAGGGTTACTTGTTATACCGGCGAGGGTTACTTGTTATACCGGCGAGGGTTACTTGTTATACCGGCGAGGGTTACTTGTTATACCGGCGAGGGTTACTTGTTATACCGGCGAGGGTTACTTGTTATACCGGCGAGGGTTACTTGTTATACCGGCGAGGGTTACTTGTTATACCGGCGAGGGTTACTTGTTATACCGGCGAGGGTTACTTGTTATACCGGCGAGGGTTACTTGTTATAACGGTGGGCATGCATATTTCGTCTGATACACAGCTAGTGACCGCAAAAAATGTTTTAACAGGAATTGACTTTCAGTGTTATTGGGATCCAGAGTTGAGACCTAGCCAGATGTTTTAAGCAGGTCGAATAATGAAGTTTTCATGTAGAAAATTTTTGCACGTTTTTTGTTACAAGCGAGATATTTTAATTTTAAAAATCACTTTTTAAAGCGGTACACGTTAACGCCACAGGGCCTTTTTTACCTCACGCACAACACAATTGGATCTAACCGTGAAATCAATTGGCGGCGTGCTCAGAGAAGGCAAATCAGATTGGATCCAAAAATCGCAGATTAGATCCAGAAATCGCAGATTGGGATGGACCATCCTAAACTGGATTTTTCTGGATCTAATCTGCGTTTTTTGGATCCAGTCCGCGATTTCTGGATCAAATCTGCGATTCTTGGATCAAATCATACTTTTACGAATCCGGCCCTGGTTTTCCGGTTCGAAACTTTATCCATTGAAATACAGTATGTTAAACAAATTTATTCATAAATACAATGAAAAATGATTAGCATTTGAAAATTTCTTTTACTGATCCCCTGTTCTGGGCTGAAGCTGCGGTTCCGCTGTTTTAGGCTGACGCTGCGGGTCCGCTGTTCTGGGCTGACGCTGTTGTCCTGGTTTGGCACTGAGCGTTGCCCAGGGTTGACGCCGTCCGATGTGGTGGTAGCTTCAGTGCATTGTCTGAAATTTGAAAATAAACACAATTGAGAAATTAAGTAACTTCTTGTCATGACATCAAGAACATTGCCAACATAATGTAACAAAATGTCAACTTGAGCCATTTTTCTCACACCCTAAATTAAATTTTCGCGCGTTTCACAAAAATTACTGTTCTGATGGCAAACTCTGGTGAAAAGATGAAATTTTCACTCTTCGTTTTATCTACGTAACACTCTCATCAAGCATATCCCTATGAGTAACACATATCCCAACTAATGTACTCTGATTACTGCCGGAAATTCTGATGACACTCTAATACAGTTATTGTTTCAAAGTTCGGAACTACGTAGAAATTGATTGCCAAAAATTACCTGGTTAATTTGCTTTTCTGGATCCTCTTCAGGGACTCATCTTTTTCGGAAGTCGTAGGCCAGTCTTCGAAGCTAGGAACCGTCTGAATGTTGATATTAATTTCGATGAGAGCGTGTAAGAACAACTTCTTTCCTTACTGGAAAACACCGGTTGTTCTTATATATCAGTTCTTTTCTTTATGGAAACTCTTCGAAAAGAACAATAAAGGTATTTTCTAGAATGTAAGTGCAAAGAAACTCACCGATCAACTGCGGTCCTGATGATAAGATGTAGTTCATAACCCGTCACGTTCGTTTTATCAGATCCTAAAAACGAAATAATTATCAGAACAAGGAAATTGGTGGATGGAGGACATCAAAATAGGAAAAACTTTCGAAAACCACGAGAATTTTTTTGGAAAAATAGTTAGCAGTCTCAAAAAGGAATGAAGATTTATTTCTACTCTTGTCTACCTCATATAACAAACCATGGCCTAAAATTTTGTGAAAACTTGAGATTTTTGTCTAGTCAGAGTTATAAAATACTGATGGAGATACACCAAAATTCGAACATAATATTAATATAATTTTTGAGAGAAAGTTTTCCGTTTGAAAATACAATAACGTGGAAATAGAAGAATGGGAGATGAAAAAATAAAATAAAAACAAGTTTGGAAAATGTATGCACCATTTGCAGTTTTTAGCGCGCCAGTTCAAAAATTTGTTATTTTTATTTTTTATTTTCTTGATAAAATCACGTTTTGATGTGATATTCGAACACTCACAATCTAAACATTCACAGTATTTAAAAAAATACAATTTGTAAAACTTTCACAGTCTTCAAGTAACTGGTGTATGTTTTAGTTCTGGAAACATTGCTTTTAAAAAAAATGAGTATAGATAAGTAATAAGCTGCATGTGAAGCACTGTTCGTTTTCTTCCCAATTTATCAAAAAATAAATGTTACGTAGTTTTTACATACAGAAGTCAATTATATTCAATTACTAGGCTGCTACGCCCCACACAATAAATTCCTTGGTTAGCTGGTACATGACAGCTGGTACAGTGAAGTCACATTTAGTCGAGAATATAGTGTACACTGGGCAGTCTAGCCACTTAGCGTTTTCCATCTCTACAAAAAATTCCTGTGTAGCTGTAACGACGAAAAATAACTATAACATAATAAGCCTTGACGGTGCTTATATGTCATGAAGTCTCAACATGTCTGTGGTAACCTTTCTTGTCGACAAGGTTGGGGTCTGTGAGACACCTCGCGGCGTCTGCACAGAGACATGGAATGATCAGGGCAAGATCTCAATGGGCGTGCACCAGGGATTTACATCCAAAAGGTCATAGTCATGAGAGGGTGTGATACGCAGGGTGATAAGATGTTATATAACATGTCTAGGAGCAAAAAACGAGTCATAAAAACACCATGGAACCGAATAACGCTGAGGTCAATACAGAGATTTTGAACATCTTCCCTGTAAGAAACTATAGTCTTACATATAAAAAAAATTTGCAACCTCTAAACAAGGTGTTCCGATGGTCAGTATCGAAATACTCATACAGAGGGTGCCTAGATGCATACTATATTATCGAGGTGAAGAGATGAAAATATTCTTCACTCTGATCGAAGGGTACCACCTCGGATTCAACCTGCGTTTTCTGGATCCAATCGGCGTTTTCTGGATCCAACTTGCGTTTTCTGGATCCAGTCTGCGTTTTTTGGATCTAATCTGCGCTTTCTGGATCCAATCTGCGTTTCATGAAAACGCTTCCCCTGCTCCAGATTTCACCATAACTGATTCAAAACCACTATAAACTTCAAATTTACAGCGAAGAGTCAGAATTGAAGGATACAAAATGAGTTTCCGACAGTTTTAAAAAAGCAGATTAGATCGAGCGCTGGATCTAATATGCGCAGTCTGGATCTAATCTGCGTTTTCTGGATCTAATCTGCTAAACCATAAAAACGTTAATAACTTCTCAAAGAACCATTTTCTCGGAATATCCGATATACTGGGTGATTATACATGTCAAGACGAATATTTTGTGATACTTTTCATC
>OZ022253.1:10434521-10437021 GCA_963978915.1 Caenorhabditis parvicauda | reverse complement strand
TCTTTCTCTCTCTCTCTCTCTCTCTCTCTCTCTCTCTCTCTCTCTCTCTCTCTCTCTCTCTCTCTCTCTATCTCTCTCTCTCTATCTCCCATCTCTCTTATTTTTTTAAAATTATTTCATAATTTCAGACGCATAATACGCTACAAGCCAGCACCACGCCAATCATCCACACCAAAACCTCCATATTCACCCAACGGACGACCTTATTCTCTACATCTAACGCCGTCCTTCGATCGCAGAGTTCCGCAAGCTCTGCCACATCGCAACGCAACATACACGTCGTCGGTCCCGGTACAAAGACCATATCTGCCGGTTAGAGGTGAGATTTTGGTTCGTATGGGTGATGATATTTGTGTAGCCGTGGAGCTTTTGTAGTTCAGTTTACTGATTTTGCCAAGTTTGCTGTATACTTTGGAATGCAAGAGGATCTTAAATAGCTTGTGTGAAAAAGTATGAACTTGCGACACATCTATGGAAGGTTTTTTATTTTCTCTTTTTATTTCATTCAGTTTTGAATTTGAATTTACCGTTGAACAAACAACAAGTGTACAGCTGGACGTGTAGAACCTTCCAATCACTGAACTACAAAAATACCTTTCACTACCGTATATCATCACCCATACCGCATGTGACTCTTGCAGTGTGTTTAAATTTCAGAAAATTCCCTATCCTCTTCGCTCCTGTCATCGTCGAACTCACTACGACAACCGTCGACGAGCTTCTCACACTATTATACTAATAACTGTTGGTTGACCCTCGTCTTACGTTGCAACATTTCTGAGTTTCAGCCACATGTAGCGTGTCGTATCCAGAAAGAAGAATCACGACGACCAAGGAAGAAGATAGCGATCAGGATACAGCTAGTGGTGTGTTGCGTTGCACTTTGGGTTTTTTGAGTTTTCTGCACTGCATTGAGATTAAATGGTCTTGTAATTTTTTTTACTCTAAAAATCTATTATCCTTTTTTCATTCTATGCCTTCTCACAGATAGATGACATTGGTTAGTTGTTTTTAATGTCTTTGCTGCATTCTGCATTTCTCTATGTATAAGTTAATATATTGGAAAATGTACAGAAATTTCTAAACGAACTTTATCGAAAAAACTGAAACTCATGTTGTTCAAAGTGATTCCTCAATGACTTTATGTATTATGTACACACGAGTCTCTGCGCCGACGTAACTGAAATTATACTTCAGCTTGTCACTCTTATCAAAGCAACCGTTTCCCAAAACGAGATCGGGTACTCGACCTCGACGACTCGATTAGGAGAAAGGAGTCGAAGGAGATTCTCGGGTCGACGACTCAATGTCGATGGATGATGGTTCCGCGTACCGCTGTTCAGCTCTGTGGTGGGAATGCAATCGGAATTCTGGCTGAGGCTTCTGTAGCCGAATTGGTGGTGAGTTGGGAAGAAAGGGAGAACTGAGCGAGAGAGAGAGAGAGGGGTTAAAATTCCAGGAAGGAGACCTCATTCTGGAGATCGACGAGTTCAATGTCAGGAACGCAACATTGGAAGATGCCCTTGACGCATTAAATGCTACCAACACAGAGTTCGCACTATTGTTGATCCAAGATGGTACGGTAGACGATCAGATTACTGTACCATGACGCTTCCAGGTGGTGACAGACTGAACCGCCTTCGGCTTGGCGCAGACGGTGACAGCTTCTATGTTCGAGTGAACGTTGACAGACCAATTGAGAACAAAGACGAACTGGATTTGAAAGCTGGTGAAGTCCTTTTCGTCGACAAGACCATGTTCGCAGGGCAGAGAGGAAGGTTTGTAACGTTCTCGTATAAGATTCGGTTCTGCTTACTTAAAATACTCCTAAGCTCTATATTAAGTAAGTAATTATTCTGAGAACTTACGACATGTCTTGCTATTAGAATTGCCAAAACCTATCTCTCGATTAACCAGCCTAATTTTCAACGGAAAGAGAATCACTTGATAACTTTCTGGCCATTCAAGTTGTTTCGAAATGATAAATAATTTCACATTTGAAAAATTTACACTGTAAGAAGGACAGAGAAATCTAAACTTCAGATGGAGAGCCTGGAAAGTCGACAAGGAAGGACGTCAGCGTGAGAATGGAGTGATTCCTAGTACGGAAAGTTTGCAAGCCTATCTGAAAACATCGAAGAGGGTAAGGTAATCTGTTAATCATAGCGAAACGATTGTTTCAGAACCGCAACCTTCTTGCTTTCACGAGGAAAGTCTATGAGAAAGTGCAAAGAGTGAGCCCATCGGTGCGCCGACCAGTAATTATCTATGGACCCATGTCAGCCCCATTTATACAGGCATTGCTGGATGATTCCAAGAAGTGAGTTGATGGTAGTAGAGCATCTGAAAAGTGTCTTTAGTTTCGTACAATGCGTATCCGAGTGTAAAGCACTGACTGACGACGAGGTGAAGAGCCTTCTCGATTCTGGAGAGCTTATTGAAGCAAAGAGGAGAGAACGTCTGTATGATGTCGTCACGATAAATTGTGTCAGAAATGCGA
>OZ022253.1:10392021-10432021 GCA_963978915.1 Caenorhabditis parvicauda | reverse complement strand
TCTTGAGAAGGCTATGGATCAAAGTAAGTGCGGGATGAGTCTGATTTGCTGTGTTGACGTCTTCCGAATCACAATGATACAAAGTATTCGGCTGATACAAAGTTTTGAAAGGTATCGGCACGATAGCCTTATACGAATTATGCAAAGTTCCGAGTTGATCATGATGTCTTGTTTTAATTGATGTAGAAACATTGTCGGCATCATTTTTTCGTATGACTCAAAGCTCGTATCTCTGGTGATAAAAATTCCGTTTTTCAAGGAGCTTTACTACATCAAGAAAAACCCTCCAGTGCTTCCAATATCATTCGTCCTGTTCGCGACTATTATTGCATCTATTCATGCTTTCAATGCAGTAAGTATCCAATTAAATACACCTTTACTGTTTGCTACTTCCAGCAACCAGGCGAAGATATACTGAAGAAAAATATATATCAAGTAGATGAATTGAGTTTGGCTGAAGTGATTTCTAATTTTATTGTAAGTCAGTCAACTCAATCTTTGTTAGAACCAACTCTGCAGCTCATTTTTGAACCTACCGTGACTACGGAATATAGCTCGTTTCGGAAGATTTTGACCATGGTCAACGTCAGACATCCTAATTTAAAAGTTTCATTCGATAGAGACAAGGCGTTAAATGACCTACGTGCAGGGAAGTATGACGGTGAGTTAGGGTGAGAGAGAGAGAAAGAGAGAGAGAGAGAGAGAGAGAGAGAGAGAGAGAGAGAGAGAGAGAGAGAGAGAGAGAGAGAGAGAGAAAGAGAGAGAGAGAGAAAGAGAAAGAGAGAGAGAGAGAGAGAGAGAGAGAGAGAGAGAGAGAGAGAGAGAGAGAGATAGAGGGCAAATTAACTGTTACAGTCGGCCTATCCGTTTACTCATACGCTCCAAGAACTGCTACATTACACTACTACATTTTTACTAGCGCAGGAGAATTGAATACGTAAAATGTCTTCTGGAGATTGTAACATACAGAATAATTCAGTCGATTTTGTGAAGACTGTGATGCTGTCAAAAAACGAAAATGGAAGACGGCAATCGAAGCGCAAAAATTCATAGAGAGGTGATTTTTTATCAACCATCACACGAGCTGATGGAAAGTGTTTGAACGAGAACGGAAGGCGAATATCTAAAGCGGTTCAGTTAAGGTTCTATTCGTTGCCGTTAGATTCGTGATAAGTTTGGTTTGTTTGGATGTCTCGTTTCAAGCAAAAGAGACAGTTATCCGGCAGTCTCATTCTCACATGAAAAACTCAGTGAACAAAAATGTTCAACTAGTTCAAATTTAAGACTCTTTATCCTTCACACCCGAGACTACCACGGCGATGCGAACGACGAGAATTTGAACTTCATACTGATCGAGAAAGCCATAACGTGGCGGTGGTACGAGTACGTACAGGGAATGTACATGATTATGTGGATTGTGATTGTCCCGTTTTTGTTCAAGTTTATGGATGGATGGACGGACGACAGAACGCAGTACTTTCTGGTAGGTCTGACAATAGTCTTGTTGTATGGTTCATCTTCCAGAAAAACATTGATCAATTACAAATTCGTCGAAGCACGTATCACGTAGCGAAATTTGTCACCGCTTACTTCTATGTAGCGATACCAGTTATCATCTTCTGGACACCGTTATTGATCCTGGTAAGACTGAAGAAATGCGGAAAATGACCGTTTTCAATCAATTCAAGCATTTTCTCTGCCAATGGCGAGTCTTGCGATAATTTCAGCTGCTTTCAAATGATAACGATCAATCTTTTGAAGATTTATTTGAAAATGGCTCCAAACTACTGAACTCTCTTGCCGGTCCATCTGATTCTTTTTTTTCAGACGAATGCAGACCCAAACGTGTACGTACCTTTTTTGGTGCTATACACTGGTGGAATGGCAGCATTTTCGTTGTTCGTTGCTGCCGTTTTCAGTCCTGCCAAGTACTGTGCCAAGCTGAGTGAGCGTCGTAATGAACTGTATAAATGATATCCATTTTCAGTCACTATACTAATGCTCTATGCAAGTCATATGAACTGGCACGGTTACGACTACTTTGGGGTTGCATTGTTCTGCTTCTCAGTTCACAACTACAACCACTTTGGTTTGTGTATCAAAAACTCTTATTTCAAGAGTATATTTAGAAACGGGATATTTCCTAGTCAACAGCGATCTCTTAATTCTTTTATACATGTTGCTGAACATCATTATACTCTGCGGACTCGCTATTTACTTTGACGGCTTGTATAGTCCGCCGTTTGGAGTACAACGACCAATTTACTATCCATTAATGGTTGATTACTGGTTTCCAACAACACGTGCACCAATTTTCGACATGTTTGAAGATGTGAGATTGATAGGAATATGTTGATCATTTCTGATTCAGATTCAAGTCATCAGCGTGGACACAATCAACAAAGCTCTGGACAAAAACGAGTTGTCGAAGATTCTGACAAAGAACTCGGAATCGCTCGCAGATCTTGTGGTGCATCTCCCAGCTCTAGCTGTTGACGGAGTTTGCAAGAAGATGCGGAACACGTGGACCGTGAACAGTGTCTCGTTCAGTGCCAACTTCAATGAGGTATGTGCTTCTTAATACCTTCATGAAATACATTTTGTATGTTGTATGTTGTAGGTCACTTCTCTATATGGCCATTATGGTTGTGGAAGTCAAGAGTTGTTGAACATAATTCATGGAAACCTGGTACCCGAATATGGAAATGTTCTGTTCCCAACGATAGGGGATCAGGTGAGCTGCGCTATGCTCTTCTGGGAAATAATTTCGTCTTGCAGTCTCTGACAACTTCACTGACGATGAGTGTACCCATCGTCAACTACATGACAGTCTTGGACTACATTAACTGGGTTAGTGAGACTAGGGGAGTTGTGATGGACAAGGACAAAATCATGCGGTGGCTTGATGAAACGGAACTTACCAAGACTGCGAATCGAACACTGGACATGCTGTCAAGGTCACAGAGGCAACGGTTGCGGGTGCTGACGGCGTTCGTTGGTGAACCAAACGTTGTTCTAATCGATGTGTCAGACACGGATTCTAACCTTGAATACCGTTTCGCCGTGCAAAACTTTATAGCAAACCACAAAAGAAACAGGTAGGATAAAAACAGAAAAAAATCTTTTAAAACATTACATAATACAGAGCAGTCATTGTATCAACATTTGACGCGAGTGAAGCTGAATCGCTGTCAGATAGAATAGTTCTGTTGAGTGAAGGATTCATTGTACTGAATGGAGATGTTGCAGCGTTTTTGAAGTTGTGAGTTGAGAAAAATAAAAAAAAATGGCAAAATGTAAACCGCAGAGTGTCCGCAGAGCGCAGAGCCGCAGAGTCAATTTTTGTTTCTGGTTTCGGAAAATTTCTAATAACACGTACGGTTCCTAAATAGGCTTAGGTAAGGTTCTAAGCACAAGTACGTTCCGAAAATGGGGGTCCGATTTTTCCTAAGCCTGATATAAGAAAAACTCTGCGGTCGCTCTGCGACTCTGCGCTCTGCGGTTTACATTTTGCCAAAAAAAATCTAAAAATGACTGGTCTTACTGTAACATTACAATTTTTTGATCTTCATAAAGTACAGTAAGAATTTTATCGATTCTTTTTTCTCTCATACTTTAATTTTGTGATTTTCGTCGGCAAATTGTAAACAGCTGACTGAACGCATTCCCTAAGCATAATGTTAAGAACCGTACGTGTATTTTGAAAATTTCCGAAGCTTGAAAAAATGGGACTCTGTGGGTTGCGTTCTGCGGTCAGTCTGCTGTTTACGATTTGCCATTTTCGTCGTTTTTACTTCATTACTTCACGGAAAATTTTTGTTTAGACTTCACCGAAGATTCAGTGTCGAAGTATGGCCATCTTTATACTTTACTAAAGATCAGCTGAAAAATGTCAGAGTGAGTTTTTTTAAATTCAGTATTGCATCTAAAAGTATAGTTTTTTTCGATCTATTCTTTCAGGTTAGGTTATGTGATCGAGATAATACTCGTCATGTTTTTCACGTTTAAAAAAATGGTAGACGACTTGATATGTTATGCGTTTCACTGCATACCGTTGTCCTTCGAAGTTTTAGTTGTCAAAATACAAAAATACCTTGAATATATCCGATTTTTAGAGAGAAATCAGTTGTGACAATGCTGAGATGGAGAAAACTATCAAAGTTTACGAACACCCGAATGGCAAAGTGAAGTTTTCCATCCCAATTATGTACCTGGCGAAGTGTGTTACATTTCTGACGAAGAATAATTTGCCTTTTAAGACTTCCCGATCTGGTAGACATACTGAATTATCTGCCTGAAAATTACGGAGTCGAAACCTACGAGTTCAACAGATTGACCATCAGTGATATCTATGCGAAGTTAGTATGTTTGATTATGGATCATGGATCATCTACATTTCTCCCTAACGTGTGAGAATTTCAGCGCGTGTTACGAAGAATCTCAATACAGTGCGATGAATAGGTACAAGGAACTGGTTGATCATTATGCTCTACGTGAGTTGCATTTGGTTACAATAAAAATCGAAAAGTGAATTACAGAAAGGCAAGTCAATAAGACGATAAATAGGTTCTCTGTACTTATGTCATTCCTCTTTCTTCCCGAATTCTTCATAGCACCGATTATCGTCACCGTGATTTGTGCGGTTCTGGTTGTGTTCATACCGATGATGTTCGAGCAAACCTTCCCAATTATTAGTATGTTTTTTTTTAAAACTTTTTTCTCCTTACTCAATTATCTCTTTTCAGATCAGAGTTCTCTACAGACGGTTCTCTCATTCTTCCCGAAGGTCGTCATCCATCTAGGGAATGTCAACAGCTCACTGGTAATATAGATTTCTTCGAAATTGAAATTTTAATCTGTTAAGGTCCAAGTACATCCTCGCATTAAATATCTCCACGACGGTGTATTACAACTTAATCCGGTCTCGATCAGCGAAAATGTGGCTGCGCTGTCGTTTGATGCTGCTTCTGTACCATTTTCTATGGTGACCGGCTACACCGTCTTCCATATGCTCGTCTTCAATATGTTCACGAATATTCGTCTGAAACGTAGTTATCCATGTGAGTTTCGATCTTCTTCTTAAATAAAAATATCGAATTTTTGTTTTGGATGATTCTGGATTTAGAAGGTTATAATAAGTAACTTCAGATGCCAACGTTTCTGTAATTCTAGAAAACAGCGACTACAACACCTACGAGTCGGCAGGGTTTACAATAATTTTCGCGGACATCAACCAGACACAGATAGCAGACATCATGTGAGATTGTACTTACTTCTTCTCATATTATTCCAGTCTCATGCAGATCAGACAGTATCCGAGTGCTGACGATCCTCGGAATCCTACAAGTCTACGTCCTCGCGTGTGCTTCCATTTTCTCAAGCAAGCTTCACTATTACAACATCAAAGCAAAAAATCACTTATTCCCATGGGGAAGAGTGCTGTACCACTCGACCATTCTGTTCAAGAATTTGGTACTCTTCCTGATTGTCGCATCTGCATTCATGCTTTATGTGACTGTGGCTAAAGAGTTTCCGATAAGTGGCCTTCCGCTGTTGTAAGTTTTATAGTTTTTCTTTGATACATCGATGTGCGTTCATTTGAAAAAGTAATCAGTAATCAAGAGTTAGGTCGATGGCCCCCTCTTCTGAATAACTTTCTTACAGGAAGCTACTCGGGTACTGGTTGGCGTCTCATCTCAGTGTCTTACCTATCGTCTTTGCCATATCGTCGAATGTCGCACGTCCACTTGCAGTTATCATGTTCATCATGATCATCTACACGTATCTCTCAATGCTCCCAGTCGTGCTCAGTCTCACATCATGGGCGTGGGACGTGTCGATCGATGTGAGTTCATAGAGCCAAATGATTTTTTTCACACTGCGATTCGAGAAATGAACGATTCTTTTAAGAAACACGAATAGATAGTTGCGATTTCAATTAATTACAGAGCCAAATGCAGCTTCTCAGTTTTGTCATCATGATCAGTCCTCCGACCGCTTTCCAAGTTCTTGTAGCTGTCATCGACTCGGAAAAGAATACGGGCAAAAATTTGTTAAGTAAGATTTATCTTTTTGGGACTAGCCTTTTATAGAAAAAATTCTAAAAAAAATAGTTGAAGGTATATTTTGCTACTGTTTGATTTCAGCCCAAAGTCGTCTGGAAACGGCATGTATTGTCCATCTCTGGTTGTTCATCATCTACCTCATCTACGTGCTGCAACCGGGTTACAGTTTCATCCAACAGGTTATCTTCAAGATCAAGTGCCATGTTTTGTCACTTTTCAACTGGGAAGCGACAGTGGTGACATCAAAAGAGATGACGGAAGACAGTGGTGAGATTTTTACCCAAATGGAAAATTTTATTCCAATGAGAAAAAAGAAAAGCTTATCTATATTTCTTTCAAGTGTATTCTCATACCACTCGAAAGTTAAGGAAAACAGAAATCGCTATTTATTTTAAAACTAGCACATTTTTTTTCAAAGATGTCATAATCATTTTGCTGATATAGGCACGTGCTGAGTGTGAAAAAGTGAAAGCTTTTCATTAAAACTAAATAAATACGAATGAACATTTTCAGCACAATCACAATTACACGCCACTGGATCGCAGTCAATGATGGGTGATACATCGTGCCGAAGTCGTGCACCCGGACGTGGTGACCCAGAATCACCTCATCGTGAGCTCTCGTTGATGTCAAAGTACGAAGAGAATCTGATGATGGACGTGGCGACCATGAAGTCGACATCGGGCAAGCAACACATTGACGTGGACAACAATGTGACCTACCTGGCCGGAGACACACCCAAGATGATGTCATCGTTGCTGCAAACAGTGTCTGTGATCAACGATGATGGGAACATTGCGTACGTGCCGTCCGAAGACTGGCTGCCACCTTTCTACACTGGAGACGAATTGATGAGAAAAGTTGCACGATGCCAGGGAATCGCAGTGACCAAGGAGCAGCTCGACTTTCTATTTGAAGTTTTTGACATGGCCGAAGCGAGACATGTTCTGGTCGACGAATACACGTTAGTGCTTCATTTAAAAAAGCTTGTTTCGACTCCTTTTTAATTTTCAAATCCGTTTTTTCTTAAAATTTTTCTCTCATACTGAAAACAGAAACCAGTCCGAATATTTTCTTTCTCAAGAAAAGTCAGATTTTCTTTCTTTGAAGTTTTATGAATATGAAGTTTACCCGATTTCGACAAAAAGAGTTTGCAGACCATCTGAACGACACATCCTCATGTTTCTATGTAAGATTGTACGGAAACCGTCAATGGTGATTTTGGACCAAATGGACATGTACCTGGCTCACGCGGAAATGATCACAACATGGTCACTGGTCAGCAGGTTCCGAGACTCTGGTGTCCCAGTCCTGTTCACTTCACTGAACGCTTGTGCCGCAGAAACAACGTCAACTCACTTGGCGCAAATCAACAGAGGACAGTTCGTGCAGGTTGTCAGCGGTGCACACGCGAAGAAATTGTGAGATTTTTTATTGTGATAAAAATGTGAACATTATGCATCGTTTTTTGGTTATTTTTAGTAGTTATGTATAGAGTTGTTGGAAAAATTCTCTCGATTCAAAATACCCTTTTCAGAATGAACAGCGTCATCATAGAAATGATTTTCATGCCCAATGTCGATCTGGTAGCAACGAAACAAGCAGTGATGTACGGAGTAAGTTTTTATGATCAATTACGTTTCTTTCCTAAACACGTCCTCACTTCAATTTAATACGAAAAAGTGTACTGAATCGTTTCTATCAAGAGTCATTTTTTCATTCATCTTTGTCGACACCTCAAATTTTGGCTTAGGTAAAGTTCAAAGCACTAGTTAGGTACAATGCTAAGAATTGATCAAAGTTTAAACTTGATCATCACAAAATTCACCATTTTCAGCTCCCAGCTGTTTTCGCATACCCATGTGCTGGAACACACCGACTGGAACTCCTTCTTCCCAACTTCACGAAAGACAAAATGAAAACGGTAATTTTAAGTGCCTAAAAATGTATGAAACCAAATTATAGGTCTTCTCTACTTTGAAAATGGTGGAAAAACAAGTTGTATGGTATGCGATTCGGTCGGCAACGTATGAAACGTTCATAGCATCACAGCAAAAGTAGATGAATAAAATTTTTTGAAAGAATTTCCAATGTGTTTGGAATAAGTCCAGAAATTTGGTCAAACGAGAACTCAAAGAATTCTCGTAAACTATCAGATGTAAAACTTTTGATAAGGATCTTCTGAAAAGTTTGAACCCGTAACTACTTATGAGAATTTCATCGAAAATCGGGATGCGCAGTTTTATGAAATTCCGACTGCAAGGACATTTCCACTGATCGAATGATCTATTGAACATAACATGAATAGTATCCCTCTACTTCAGCCACACTTCTTTTGGCGATTCAATGAAGTTGTTTGGGAAAAATAATCAGCCTTGAGACTGAATTTCACCTGTCGGGCAGGTGAATCCAATCAGGCTTCTTTCGTATCCGCCATTTCAGTGGTTTGACACTGCTTTATGCTCACTCAGTTTTTTTTCATTTTTAATTCATCTAGAAGAAGCTTTGTATTCAATCTGTTTCCACTTCTTTCCCATTTTTGTTACATCTAATGATATGGGCGAATGTTATGATCACATTGCGTTCATTTTAAAGCGGTATGCTGAAGTTACCTTATTTTCGTACGACTTTGATCAATTGTTTCAGACAATGATCGAGTAACATGGGATTTCAAGAATTCAATTGGAACTACATAGCAGACGAGCTGCAGCCCGTACAGCCTACAGATGACTACTACACCAACCAGGTGAGCTAATGCGGTATACGGTAGTTTACAGTAATTTAAGGTCACACTGTATATGTTCGTGGGCGGCGGGCTGATAGATGCTGCTTCGATTCTGATTGCACTTGGACTCGCTGCGTTTCATTTACTTGGGTTGTGTTGCCCGCGATTCTGTTTGACACAGGTGAATTCGAGTTGCAGTAGACTGTAAATGAAAACAATTGAAAGTCGTATGTACAAAAAATGTTCGATAACTAGAAATCAATACGAAGAGCAGTGACTTTGAAAAAAAAAACTTACTGATTAGAAAAAAGTTCAGACGTTCATAACTATTCTGGCCATCGAGATAGCTGTCAATTGTTGTGTACGTCTGGCAAAGTTCCTCCTTCTTTATCTGGTTGCCTACCCAAATCACACCCTCCTGTTCATCATCACGGATATCGAGACTGTTCTCCATTTCACTCTCTTCCTACATTTCACATCCTCGTTCGTCGTCTACACTTTCCTTAGAACTACTAGGTGAGTTGAACGGACCGTCTATCCTCTGAGCCCATCATGGTTCCATATAAAAGTTTCAGATACACCATAAAGTACCCATCGATCCTCTTCGGTGCACTCTTCGCTGTCTGTTTCTTCGTCTCCTTCCTAAACCTCAACTTCATCAAGGCTCTCAACTATATTCCCTTCTATCTCTACTTTCTTCTGTTCATCCTCTTCACCTTGTCAAACATTCTTCTCCTGGTCATCTCGATCGTCTACTGGGTCAAAGACAAAACAAGTGCACGATGGATGCACCTGAGACTGGCGCTGTTCGTAATCATTTCGTGCCCACCGATTGTCTTCAATTCGGTTCTCACCTTTCTCGACTTGATCTACATTGTTGTCGGCATCCAGACAAGATATCCAATTGGTAAGCGTGTTTTCTTCCGTTGAAAGTTGTATTACTAATGTACATTTTATAAAGTTGATGACTCATATTTTAGTGTCTGCTAGGAAAATTCGCAATCATAAGCAGAACTCACTGTGTCATGTCTCCTTTTCTCAGTCACTTGAGTCTAGTGTGAACCTACTAAAGTAGTTCTGCATGTTGTTTTTTTGAACCACGCAGTTTTTCATTTAGTAAGAGAATCTATCCGATCCAAGCGATTGAAAGTTACGTAGGAAGAACACAAACAGGTTATCTTAAGCAAAACATTCGTCAACATTTCCAGCTTACGTCATCCTCACCACATGGAGATACTACTCGTTCGAGCTGACCCCACTGTTCATTCTGATTGCGTTCTTCCTGCTCCTACCGGATGCCAGGTATGAATAACATCTAATCGACGCTTCCACGATAACGTTCAGGAAAGTCATCGACACAATCGTCGCTGACTGCGAAACCGCCAGAACCCGCCTCAGCACTGCCAACAGTGAGAAAGTCGTCACCACGGAAACAGTCAGACAACCTGTTGTTCACCAAGTCGTCCAGAGACAACCCGTTGAGAACCAACACCAGCACATCGTCACAGTGGAACAGCCACATCAGCAAGTACAGCAAGTGATTTATCATCAACCCGCTGCACACCACGATGTGACCATTATGCATAGTCACCCTGAGCATGTCCAGCAAGTTGTCTATCATCAACAAGTGGTACAACAGCCTGATCACATCCAACAAGTCATCGATCACGACATCTCGATGATAAAGCAACCGATCGAGCATCTGGAACAAACGGTCTACCCTCAACCCGTTTATCATGAGGTCAAAAAAGCACCGCCACCCGAGCACATTCAGCAAGTTGTGTACCATCAACAGCCAGTACATCAGCCTCTAGCACATCATCAACAGGTCGTCTACCATCACCCTCCACCGGCTCCAGTCTATCCATCCGTCAAGCACAACGCCCCGATGACTACAATAACTGAGGAAACCACCACTGTTACTCATCATCATCATCCTGCCCAACCACCACCACCACAGCAACCGCAAGCATTGCTGGCCGCCAATCAACCTGCTTTGTATTTGGCAGAGGGCATACTACTTCCGAACGGTGGAGAAGTATTCTTCGCACAAGAAGAAGGTTAAAAATCTGTTGAGAACCAATAAATTGTTAACAAAATGTTCATTTGATGAAAGATAACAGAAAGTTGAGTCTGTGAATAATTTCGGACTTCTTGAATGGCAACTGGTTCTTCAATTTTTCGGCCACTTCTTCGAGATCAGCGTTTTCGTTGTTCATCGTAGTTGTGAGAAGGAGGAAATCTGCCTCTTTATTCCAATCCTGAACTCGTTTTCTTGTTTCGGATCAGTCATAAATATGGCTTATGTACCCTTGTGGACCTTGCGGTCAGTCGCTCATCTTGTTCTAACAAGATCTGCAAAAGTCTTATTGACAAACTCACTTTCTTTGGTCCTTTCTGATGAAGGACCCTTATCGGTGTCGAGCTGCCCTTTGCTGTTGACCACAGCTGGCCATTCTTAACCATAAGCTTGTCATTTCCTTTGTGTTCGGAGGGACCGAGGATCTGATTCACATCATCGATGATTTCGTAGTAGTGATCATCCTGAATTCGTCAATTTCTTGTGAATTTCAAGTGCTACTAACTTTATCGACGACACTGCACGACTCTTTGGTCATGTCAATAAATTCGAAATCTTCTACAGGATGACTGAAAATACTCCTTTCAGTTCATCGTTTCTATTCAACTCACACAACATCGTATGGAAGGGAGTGAAAGTTCTTCTTGAGTCTATTCCATAACGGCCCTTCGTTGTCGAAGATACTCTTGAAGTGTTCGACTGCTTCTGAGGGATTTCTTTTGTCCAACGCCGCAATATTTTTGAATATTTGTCGCGTTGATGTTTTGCCTCGTCTAATAGTCGCTTGGCGGTATGTCTGAATCGTGAGCATTCTTCTATTGATTTGGATATTTCTTACATAAATGTCAATCATCATGTCAATGGCCTGTCGATATGCTAATCTGGTCTTGCTATTGAGTATCTTTGTTGGAAGATGATCTTCTGGTGCGTACAAGAGTACCAATGCCAAAACATCTGGCAGAGAAGACAAGGCATCGATCAGTTTTCGAACTTTCTCGCCGATTGAGATTCCTACAAGTAAAAGTTCACTGTGGTAATCTGTGATTACCCTAACCTTCACTCAGAATTGTACAAAGTTGCTTCCACATGTCTTGATGCATGAACAGTCTGTTCTTGACGTCAACACAGATTCTCCTAGCGATCGCGTTGTGAATTTCGTTTCTGACGTCTTCATCGTTCATAGCCGCTTCACCAACTTGCTCTCTTGCAGCTTTCGAGAATCGTACCGGCAGTTCATCAGATTTCAACTGAATTCGAATATTTCAGCCGCTTTTGAGTATTCTCTTGTAATTTTGATCTTTCTGGAGCATTTCTTAAGGGGGGAAGATGCAGGTGAATCTAGTGTGTTATTTGTAGTTAATGTTGCCGTTTGAGACTCAAGAATCATTCAATTTTTTTTAAAAATGATCACTTGAATCGTTGAATGAAAACAAAAGGTTTCAGAGCCAAGATTCTAAGATTATTGTTAAAGTTTGAAAATACAGAACACTAGATCTTACCTTCTTCGCAGGCGGTGGTTGGATTGGCCCTGGTTTCTTCATTTCCTGCAGCTTTTTTCGATTTTCGTTCAATAGTTCAGCGAAACTCGAAAAGTCGGTTGGTCCGGCAGATGTAACGGAGGATGCCGTGGCGTCACCGCTTTGGTAAAGACTCTCACAGGGAAAGTCCATCAAGCCTGTACACGAGTCTTCACGGGGTGTTGGCGTCTTCGGCTGGAATTTTCTATTGTGATGGAAATTTTGAGAAGGTCTTGAAACTTCAAAACTAGTCCCATGGTTTTCGCCATAGTTTGAAGAAGGAATGAGAAAATCGCCAGTCATTGGCTGACGATTGGCTATTCAATTGGCGAGCGCCTGGAGTAGCTCTTTCTGAGCCTTCTCGACCTTGAATATGGTGTTGTTCAGATGACATCATTTCTCCGATTGAATAGCCAATCGCTCGCCGATGCAATTGGCTCATGAAAAGAGGATAGCCAATCGTTAGCCAATGACTGGCGATTTGCCCGTCCCTAGTCTAAAGACTAGTATCTCCACAAGAGTTCATAATATATCGTTTCCTCATACTTAACAACTCACACAAGCATGGAACGACGTGGAAGGTATAGGATCCGCTCTTTCCAGGAAACTGTCCGAGGGGTCTGGAAAGATGGTGAAATCATGGTCCTCTCTCGGCTCAGGCGTTTTCGGAGTTTCGTTGAGAATTTGTTCAATTGTAAACGACTCATTCATGTCGATGGCAGTCGATGTTGAGGGCAATGGAGAGGTCGATAGATTCCATTCTTGTGAGATCTGTGGTATGGCAGTTGACGTTGAAGATAACAGAGAGAAGGATTCTGGTGTATTCAAAACGTTCGGTCCTTGTGCCAACTGAGTGATGGCTCTTGCAGCTTCCAACTCAGAAACAGTTCTTGGAGCCGTCGAAGGAGCAAGTTCGACGTTGATTAGCGGAGGGAGTTTTATCTGCAAATCGGTATAATTGATTCGATTTTGTGAATTGTGAAACCCAATGAACAAGAGCTTACCATTTGTTCTGGTTGAACCTCAGGATGCTGTATCTGCTGCTCGCTTCCGCGCTCCTTTGTGTCGTTCATCTCGATTCTGAGCCCTGGCATCATCTGGTTCAGTGCTGCGATAACACTTCTGTAAAAAGATCGAGTTGAAAAAAATACTCGAAAACATGTGGGAGTATAAATTGATGTAGTCACGAATAGAAGTCTCACTGACCTAGTATCCACTAATATCGGCCGTTCGCCCAAATTACCGACTTGCAGAAGACTTTCTGGTATCGTCCCGGTGAGCTTTTCTGTCTCTTCGTCTGCATTAGAGGTGATAGCGCAGACTATTGGTTCATCGCGTGGATTCCTTTTACGAAGTGAGTGCGATGATTTCATAGCGAAGGTGGACAGAAATGGCTGGAATTCGTAATTTATTTCATAATGTGGAAAATCTGGCTGCACTTTACCGATATTACACGCTATTAGTCTCAACAACTACTCAAGAATCAGCTTCTATAAAAATAGACGGTACCTTGTTTTAAAGGGAATAGTGCGCTTTTGCCGATTCGGCTTGGAGCTGTTATAGAATACCGTATACCAGGGGTCCAGATATGAATCCGCAAATATTTGATAAAATATCACAAGAAGATTTTTTCTCTCGTTGTGAAAATTTTTTTCACAAATTTTCAGGTCACTAATCGATTTTTTGCTAAGAAGGTGGTAATAATTTTATTTCAACTCTTGCAAACTGATACTGTTTCAGTTCCCACATCTTAAATTTTTTGAATTTCAAAAACAAGCACGCTTGGCCTCTCTTTCTCTCTCTTTCCATTACGAATGAGACCGTAACTAATACTAGTTTCAAAAATGATTCAAGAATAAATAATTACCTGAAACCAGTAAGGTTGTTGCTCCGGAGGCCAATCTTCCATTTTAGCCACTATTCTGACAAACTCTTTTGGAGTGAAATAAAAATTACAGTCGCCTCTCTCTGCTTGCTGAAAACTTCAATGGTAGAGGATAAATATAGGTTTTATTTATGTTTCCTCTTGATAGAATATGAAATCAAACTCTACCGTAATGAGCAAATGTGCTGGATTCGAGCTTCCCGAACTACGGAAATTTTTCATATGATTTCTGATTTTTTCTGGAGGTCGTGATGGTAGACAGTTTTCGTGAATTGCTGTGTATCTGAAAATTTTTCAAAATGAAAAACTTTCATTTATCATAAATAAAATTCTGATATTGAAAGCCCAGCCGAACAAAAAACAAAAATTATATTCTCCTCGAAGTGATATTATATCAATAGTTTTTAAAATAAAAATTACCTGTCCACAAGTATTTTCTCCTTAGTCCTCGGCAAATGGCAAAACTGAAGCAGTGCAACAGCCAACATCGCGTCTTCGGTTTTCAAAAACGATCTGACGGGAAACTCGAAGAGTGCCGGCTGTACTTTGGGAACCAGATAAGGATATAGGATCGCTCGACTTCGACTCAACAACAACACTGCTTCGGGTCTCGGTGCTACGGATTTCACGAAACTGCTGTAACTGTGCATCCAGTTGGCGTCTTCATCAGGCAACTTGGTTACTTTTATACATTCATGGCAAGTTAGGATCGATTCGCCGAGGTTTGGAATGTTGAAAAAAGACCTGGTGCCGTTCTGCATGAACTTGGTGTCTATATCATTCTGAAGATGGTATTTACGCTGAATTGAGAATTATCTGAACGTACGAAGGTCGCAAAAGTTTAACGATAAAGTGTTGGGACTCGCTACAGTCATCGCGATATTTTATGTTTCACTTCGGTTAGTTGCCTCATTTGCTTCCACACAAATTGACTATTAGTAAATGCCACACTCACGATCATCTCTTGGGAAATGTTCTTGATATTCTGATGATTTTTGTCGTAGTAGGAGAGGACCACGTTCTGGGTCAGCAGTTGCACGTGCTGTTCCAGCTGTATACACAGCTGGTCCAATTCTCGGTCCAAAAATTTGACTGGTCCTTTGAGCAGAGAACATGAATCTGTCGGTGGTTGTGCTTTCATCTTTTCAGCGAATCTAAAGTTGTTCCTTGTAACGTCAGTAAGCCACACATTTTCATCCAACAATACAAAAACTCACCTTTCTCCTTGATCGAGGTGTTCTTTGGTTACTTTTACGGGTGTTCGGTGTGTGAAACTCTGATTATGGTCTGGTGGTAACGCAGAAGTAGGCACATCTTGTCCAGTCAACACGTCCAGAATCAGATTTTTCAATTCTTGTTCTAAAAAATGAAAATAATATTTCCAAAGTTGGGAACAACATACTTGGAATCATCGTTGCCCTGTCATTTCTTGTCTCATCAATGTCTTCCACGTCCAAATCCATTCCATCCTCCATCACATTGTATTCTTCATCTTCTGGGTCGTCTTCATCAACTTGATTCGAGTTTTCTGAATTTAACTTTTCAAGCCCACTTATTGATCTTCCAGGGCGTGAAGATCATTTTATAAAGAAAGTATGGTAAATTACCATCAGGGTGTTGAATAGAGTACAGGAAGTCAAGATAGTCTGAGCTTGCTGGCCGTTCTTGCTCTTCGGGTACATCAAAGGTCAAAAAGTCGTCATTCTGGTGGTCAGATGTTTCGTTGAGGTTCCTTCTGAGACGAGACTCGGACCTCTCTTGGAGATAGTCTTCACGATCGAGAATATCAAAGGGATCATCGCCAGCTGTTTCCAGTTCTAACTCTACTTCTTCCTCTTCTTCTTCATCTTCTTCGCTCTGTTGGGAGATGCTTTGAAATTTGTCAAAAAGTATGAAAACTTTTAAAAACAATGTCTAAAAATTCACCGATTTCTCTCCAGGCTCATAATCAACGTCGTCATCATCATCTTCATAGTTTTCTTCTAGGAATGACTTCTCTCCGTCTTCGTGGACTCGAATTGTCGCCTTTAAAGACATACTTTTCAGGATTTAAATAACGAAATTACCTCCTTTGAACTTTTCGTCTTTGATCTTGTCAATGTGACACCTGGTATCTCACAGACTCCGGTTTTCAAGCCCATTAATACAGATATTACGTGCGGGTTTTTAATCAAATGCTGAAAACCATGGGGATTACGATATTGGAGTTGCTTTTTCCTACATGGAGTATGGATTTGACATTGATGGCAGTCAGATTCAATGAATTCGCTTTATCCTCCAACTTTTCATCAAGATCCTTCCACATGCTAACGATTTCATCTTTCTCCCCTTCATCGTTTCTAAAATATAGTTAGTCTTCGAGATGATATGACCGTAAATCACCTCTGACCAGCACCCGTGCTTGTAGAAGGTTTATTGGGATCAGACATCTCTAAATAGTCTGTCTGTGGAAAGTATTACAACAAAAGGAAAATAAATAAAATTTTGAATTTATTTTCTGCATTGTTGCGTGGTCCCTAGTCTGCGGTGCATACGCGCAATTTCGTTAATTTATTTTTTTATTTGCTGGAAGTAAAATCGATTCTGTTTCCCATGAACTATGCTACGAGAAGCAGAATCCGCTTTTCACATTACAAGTTTCAGTATTCGTGTTCACGAGAAAATATAGAACTCTTCCGTCCAATAAACTCTTTTCTTTTTAATGCTGATGCCAAATTTTCAGAACATGGTTCTCGGCCGGATAAAAAGCCTCGTTACACTCGGTTGGACATATCTGTGGGCTTTCTGGCTTGTTCTCGTGGTTTTCATCATCTACGCACTACGAGGTCCTCTGAAAATCACGGAGTCATTGGAAAGCGGTAAGTTCAAGTCAAAGTAACATTTCATGTTTCCATTTTCAGTAGCTTCATCCTATTTCAACAACTTGACTCCCAAGTTCTACGTTGCATTGACAGGAACATCTAGTCTGGTATCCGGCATAATTCTCATATTTGAGTGGTGGTATTTCAAAAAGTCAGTCTTTTCCCAGTTTACTCGGATAGTTTAATTTTTCAGCAACGTCCACGAGACGAGCTCAGAAGAAGGTAGCGACAACGAAGATAGTGTAGAAAGCTCCAAGAGCATGCCAGGTTTGTCAGAAGTTTCATCTGGATGATCATCGTGAAGACGGCTCCGGCCGTTATGTTGTAATAAAGAATGTAACCTGTGTGCAATGAACATTGTGTCAAATTTCGAGACGATATCGTCACGCCATGTCTATTAACAACTATGAGCATACTAATAAACTTACCACCGAATGAATAATTTCTTAAGAATTCAAAGTATGGCGGAACCCCATGGCTCTTTTCCGTGGATCCGAGTACGCAAGAGGTCGGCAAGTTCATAACATGGAACCGCTAACTTACTACGACATGAATTTATCTGCACAGGATCATCAAAACTTCTTTTGTTGTGAAGAGGATAGTGGAAAAACCGAATATGAAAGTAAGTTTCTTCCTTTTGCACTGTTTTACTAGTTACTTTTTTAGTTATGCAAGTCGCCTGGAGGGAACGAGACAGCACTTCCCGCATTGCTGCAGCACGTGAAGTACTTATGATCAACCCTGATTGCGCACCGGCTCTCGTTATGCTAGCGGAAGAAGAGTGTGAGACTGTCTTGGAAGCGGAAGTTATGCTCAAGTGAGTTTTCGTCATAGTTTAATCCTTTGTGAAGAATTTTCATATAGGATTGATTTGACTCACATTAATTGAAATGTTGCAGAAAGGCCTTAAAGATGACAGAAAACTCACTGGCACTTAATTCTTCAACATGTCAACTATCACCTTACACATACCGACTTGGAGATACGTATCCAAGATTCGCAAAGCGTGAGATTTTATTTCAAGCAAACTGCTAATTTTTTTTACTGGAAAGACTGTGAGATTGAATTGATCAACTCCGAAACGGTCATATTGAAGACACGTTTGAATTCGTGAACTAATGTGAAGGAAAACCTTGGTCGCACAGGTTCCAGCTGTTTTCTTCTCAACGTCTTCCTCACTGAGTTCTCAAAAAACCCAATGACATTGTTCAGAGAGAGACTGCACTATGCAAGCATACATCAAACGGCGGATTGCAATGTGTGTCAGAAAGCAAGGGCGACTGAGAGAAGCGGTGAAGATGTTCAAAGAGGTAGATAATTATGAGGTCGTTTACATGCTCACTATTTCCAGATGTCCCGCGACATTTCACTCGGTCACAACCTATACGTTCATGAGAATCTCATCGAATCCTGCCTCGAAATGCAAGCATATGCAGATGTTCAAGCCTTGTTGGTTCGGTTTGATGGTTAGTGTGTTCAAAGACATCATCTCATCACATTTCATTCAGATCTCAGAGAGCCTCGTTCAGCCGTCCTCAGCTACACGTCGGCGTTGTTGAAAGCTAGAGCAGTCGCAGAGAAGTGAGTTTTGTGTTTTTGTAGCTGTTTACGCCAATGTTGTATCTTGTCGTTTTGCTATTTCTGTGCATGGAGTTCCAGTTGTTAGACGTGTTGTGTTGAACCTCTGTGACTGTTCTAGTTCTGACGTCTGTCAAAATAACCATAAGACTTCTGATTATATTTTTGTAGTTTCCGCTCGAGCATCGACATCAGCCTCAGAAAAGGGCTCTCATCGGCTGAAGCAGCCGCCATCGAAGCAATAACCAGGGCCATCGAATACAATCCACATGTTCCACTGTACCTTCTTGGTATGTTCTAAAAAGTTCATGCTTTGTGACAATTCAAGTTTAAGAAATCCGCCCGATGATCTTCCCACCAGAGCATTATCTCAAGCGTGGTGACACTGAAGCTCTCTCGTACGCATTTTCTCACATCCAGCACTGGAAGCGAATTGATGGAGCCCTTCAACTGTTACATTTGACCTGGAAAGGAGGTGAGTTGCTGAGTTTTCACTATAAGAAGTCCCTATCTAGGTGGAATACAACTGATTTTTAAAAACGCTCTTATATTATGAAGAATTCTCAAAGTTTTATAACACCAGGTTCCATAACTTCCTCACTTTCAGACTTCGCATCGAGGTACTCGATGAGCGGTTTCTGTTACCAATACTCGCAACAACTCGAAGAATCAGACCGTGAACTTCTACCAGGTAATTTTTATCAATATCAAAAGTAGACTCATGTTTCAGGATTCCACGAGACTTCCAACTACCCGAAAAAAGAGAGTGCGTTCATCTCACTGATGCAGTCGATTGTCTGTGTGATGATCTGCCTGGCCGCTCTCGTCGTTCATCATTACCCCAACAACTCGACACAAGTTCTAGTCAGCGTGAGTTTTTTTTTTGAAAAGCGTGATTTGTAAAAAAAGTTTAAGTGTGTAATTCATAGACCCTAACGAGTGATTGATGTGAAAAGTAGGTTGCAACTAGTGATTTTTCAATTTCTAATTTTTAAACAAATTCAAACCGATTGGAAACGACATAGTATCTCTGGAGGCAAATTCTGTGTGCAGTATATGAGAGGAAAATATTTATTGAGAGAACAAAATAAACAATCATTTGGACATTTTCCCTTACAGGCGATCGAATGGTGGCTGAAGTTCTCAAAAAGCTCTTACGAAGCAATGTCACACTGGTGGCCAAGCAACCTGATCAACCTTCTCGCGTCGAGGCCGTCACCCGACAAACTGTGATGATCATCACATCAACAACGTTCCAATAACATATCTAGTCGTTCCTTCCCCCTTTCCATCCCGCTTTTACTCCATACGCATGATCTCACACAATCAATCAGTCAGTCCATATTTATTTTTGTAGTACTCTGTATCAAGCGCGCATTGTATCCATTTCTACCATCCCGATCAGTTTGCATAATAAAACAATATACTTTGTATGTAGTCAGTTGTGTCGATGTTGTCGTGATCAATGGTCATCATATCTGTGGTAATGAGCTTTCAGAAAAGTAGACTATAAATCGGTTCAGATGTCTATAAGTGGGTCTATCGACTCGAAAAAGTTGGTAGAAACCCTTCTCGGAGACTTGCGACTCTTGTCGACAGAGTCCAAAAAGAAGCATAATCATGTAAAGGAGGTGAATTTTGAATTGGAAGGGTGGAAAATCATGTAACTGTATTTTAGTGGTTTTAAGATGGAATGCTATTTATTTCAAAGCTCGTCTGGTACGGATCGTGTTCAGCGATTCTTGAAATTTTCATTTACTTTTCTGAATGGTCGAAACTGTCTTTCGAATCAATTTACTGATCAGAAGTTCATTTTTTGATCACAATTTTCGGATAAAGCGCTATTCAAAATAATAGCTTATCAAAAAAGTGTAATTTTCCTTTTCCTCTACTTGTCCAAATCAGTCACTTCCAGGCGGCCGAGTCGGGAGTAGTACGTATAAGGAACATCAGCACGGCGTCAGCTGATCACTCATTGCTGGCGAACCTGCGAACAGCATGTACAGAACTATTGCATCCCCTAGTTCTAGCATGTGCGACGAGGTACACGCGATTAGTACAGATTGCCCTTCAAGGAATTCAGAAGTTGATTCAACATAGGATTCTGACATCGGTGAGGTGTTGTCAGATTTTTAGTAGACACATGTTGGAAATATTTTTATACCATTAAATAGAAGTCACTCCAAATTTTATCTAGAAAACGAATCATTTAAAAAAAAGATTTTGAATGAAAAAATAAGAAAACAATGAGGTAAAAATAAGAACAATAATTCAGAGTGGTTCCAGTATAGTCGTCAACGAGTTGTGGGCATTGGTAGAAGATGGGTGTGAAGAACTGCGAGTCCTTCAGACGGTTCCTCCACTCGTCTCATCCGATCTGATTGTTACCGGTAACACACTAGCAAAATGCATAGTCATGTGCTTCCGTCTTCACTTTGCCAAAGACATCATCGTGATCAACACGGCGTCGGCTGCAGTCAGACAACTCATTTGTGGAGTTTTCGAGAGGGTCATACAGGTCAGTTTTGATTTCATAAGGCATTCAAATGAAGGCAGAAAAGTTAAGTTGATAGTCGATTGAATGTTTTGTCTGACGGGAAGTGGGAAAATGGAGCAGAGTCATGATCATATTGGTTTGCCAATTTGTATGCTTTACGATGATTCAAGTTTTCCAGTTTTTTTTATGACTCATTACATTTTAGGAAGATGGTATCTTCTCATCCGAAATGAAAGTAGTCCCACCAACGGGTGGCCGACCCTCGCCAAGAGCCGCACCACCGACGCTCAGGCCGTGTGCCGCGGATGCGTACATGTTGTTCAAGGTATCATTTTGTTTTACAATTACGAACGAAGTAATCTATTCAGGACATTTGTCTTCTAGTCAACGGGGAACCGCCCGTCTGGCTAGTAGGAATACAAGAAATGACACGAACGTTTGGTTTGGAACTTCTTGAGTCTTTACTGAAAGGCTTTCCTTCAGTGTTTATCAGGGTTCGTTTTCATACATCTTCATATCGAGTATTCACGAGCGATTTTGTAGGAATAATAGCCAAAGATTCGGCAACAGAAAATTTTTCCTAAACGCTACTAATGAATATTGACATACAGTCGCACGGAATTTTACGAAACTTGTTTTTGAAACACAACGAAAAGTAGAGAACATTTTGCTTTCAAGAAAGATGAAGTTTCCAGCACACCGAATTCGGAGATTTGCTCAAGAACGACGTCTGCCCATTGATAATCAGGCTGTTCTCGCCAAATGTAAAAAGTGTTAATGTGAGTTTTTTAATGGCATTTCATTTGCTTAATATTCGTATCAGAGTGCCATATCTCTCACTCTCTCTTTCTCTGTCTCTCTGTCTCTCTCTCTGTCTCTCTCTCTCTCTCTCTCTCTCTCTCTCTCTCTCTCTCTCTCTGTCTCTCTCTCTCTCTCTCTCTCTCTCTCTCTCTCTCTCTCTCTTTCTGTCTGTCTCTCTCACTCTGTCTCTCTCTCTTTCTCTCTATCTCTCTCTCTCTCTTTCTCTCTCACTTTGTGTTCCTCTCTCCACATAAAAGAAGAATATCACCATCCAGGCCCAACAGTCAAACGGACGGCCGACAAGCTCGTCCGCGAACGATAGACCAAATTTCCAAATATTCATGAGACTTGTGAGGATCGTCACTCTTCTGGTCACTTTCTACCACAAAATTCTGGTAACATTTGACATTACACAATAGAACTGAATTTTCGTTCAGACAACAGAATGTGAAATCTTCATTTCAACTTTGCTGAAGTTTATCGACGGCGATCGGAAAGGATGGCACCGGCCGCTTGCATTGGAGTCTCTACACAGAATTGTTGCTCAAGCTGATATCATTAGGTTTTTTTCGTGAAAGTTTTTAGTGAAACACGTTATTCACTATACATACCAATTATTTCGAAATTACATATTAAAATTTAATTGTGATTACTGACGGTCGTCTTGTTGTGACCAGAAGAAGAATCGCACAAGATATATTTATTTCCCAAAGGTTTCCTAAAATTTTCCAATAATCCAATGGAAAATAATTATATCTTGTGCAATTCTTCTTCTGGTCACAAAAAGACGATCCGTCAATAACCACAATAATCAACACCTTGCACAATAACATTCTACATCACTTACAGTTCATTAAAATTCAAGTTGAAACAAATAAAATGTGTTTATGAAAAAAATGAGCACTGCTCGATAACTCAATCCGTTTCTTGGAAACGGTAATTTCAGATGGCTGTGCGAAACCTTCGATATGGTGCCAGAATCAATGAACATGGTCAAATCGATTTCATCGGCTCTTGAAAACATCATATCGGAAAGTCTTCTCGGCAACACGACACCAACCGAAGACGATATGGACCGGAGTCAGGAAGACGTGGGACCAGGATTTCTGCACAGAGGCCATTGGATACCGTTCGTCGAGCAGTTGACTCCGAAGAAGTCATTAATGTGAGATTTTTAAAGAGATATTATAGTGTACATTCAAGTCTTGAATATAGTTCGTTTTTCATTATGAGGAGCAATTTTCATGACAGTGAAAGTTCGATAAAAAAAAATTCGCATCGCTTTTAGTGAATTTTCAGAAGTCAACGTAAGAAAACATGCTAGATTTAATATTCCAGGCTCGACTCTCTGGACAGAATAGAACCGATGGTGCTTCCCGATGGTTACATCCTATCCCGCGCATGTGGAGCTGTTTGTGACCTAGCTCAATCAGTATATGTCTCGACAGATGCCCTTTGTTTACCAGGTTATTTTCAAGTTTCATAAAAATCTTTTTCTTACCAATTGTTCAGTTTTTCTCTAACCTATTTTGATTCGTGCGGTTCGCCATGAATTAAAATATCTTAGTGTTCAAACGTTCTTATTCGGAGTTTGTTTGCCGCTCGACGCCATATTTCTGCTGTTGACTTGATATCCTCATCGATAATCTTTCCAACTTCCACTTAAGAGTTCTTGATAACAGTGAAATTAAGATGAAAACGAGCAAACACCGAACGAAAACTTGCTAGTGGCTAAGGTGCTCTACAAGCACTCTCAACCCGATCTCTTATCGTCTGTCGGTATTCTTCTGCAATCAAGGTAACTGTTTTGTTGATTTCGATAAAAAGTGAACTTTACAGTTGTGATGAAATTCTCACCGACACGCTGTTGCGTTGTCTGTCGACGTTGATTTCTGTTGGAGCGAGGTTAGTTTTGAGATTTATCAATATTTTGTGTGAAATGCAATGTATGAGGCTTGTCAAAGATCAAAGAAGGGAATGCGATTCACAAATTAAGTTTTATATTCTCCGAAATAATAAAACTTCCCAGAAACGTTTTGTAGATCGTTATTTTTCTGAATCTCAGCGTTAGAATTTGGTAGTGCGGTTTTCAGCTTTTTAAGGCGAAAAAATCAAGTTTTCACTTCTTAATATTGTTCTGTGTTTCTTAAATTTTATAAGATGAATTTCTCGAAGACTGATCGTTGGGTCATTATCTTGTTGAAAATGTATTGTATCTGGTTTTGCTAATTTGCGTTCTAGAATGTTTATTTCACAATTCAACCCCATCCCGTAATAAGACCTATATTATCAAGAATACACAAAATTACACAAAACATCCGAAGGCAGTCTTTAGTTACCGTTATTTCAGAGTGAATGAGGAACGCGAACTACATCAATGCTTTTTCGTACTCTCTTCGATGAGTTTACCACTTCCATCCTATCTGACTCAGTATGCTGGTATTCGATCACCGTTTGAGAACTCTGGTAATTTTTTTTCTACTAAAGATTGAGAAAAATATTAAAAAATGCTTTTGAAAAATCATTCGAAATTCACCGCAAACGTTAAGTTTATTCTCATGTTCAGTACCCTACCTTGATTCTGATGGTTGGTCATCAACACCGCAAGTCTTGGCCACCGGACCACCATGCCCATGCCCAGTCGTCCCAACCGAATTGTGGAATCGTCAAGTCTTTCTGACAGCGAAGAATGTGCAAGCGAGCAAAGCGCTACTCAGCTCAATCTCGGCTCATGTTGGCAGTATACATTCACTTTGGTGAGATTTACTCTTTTTTAAAGAATTCACTGTCATCCCTTAACAGTGTTATCCTCTCTTGAGTGTTCTTGCTACTCACTCATATGATGTAGCTCATATTTTGAAAATCGACATTCTGTGTTTGAATGGGCGAAGTTCAATGTCGTCTAACCTTTTAAGGGTGAATTCTACTCCAAAATTAGAGGAATTCTAGTCCAATTTCGGGCTTTCTTCAAATCATTCATCATAGGTACCTCTGTTTGATATCGTGTCAACATCTCACGTGGCTACTCAACATGCGTCCCACTCAAATTGGACTATTCACCAGAGAGACCAGGGAAGATTCCCAAGGTGAGATCATTCACAGCAATCGCATTAGTTACATTCAGGAAGCTCGCAAGTCACAGTCACAACAGCAGCTCTATCAGATATCGCGATTTTGGCTGCAGTAGTGGACAAGTTGGCGCCAAAATGTGTGGAGATGAATGGTGATTTTTGAAATTGAAACAAATTTGTAGATTTATACATACAGTCTGTGTCAATGAAAGAGGACCACCTACTTTTTATCCTCTAATTCCGCGCACAATTAATTTTCAAAAAACTTCTTTTGGTGATACATTGAGTTCCTTAAACTATAACAGTATTCAGAAAATCAGATGAATCGGTTCATCCATTTCCAAATTGTAAGCAAAAGTATGAAAAAAACGGTGTGTCAGAAAAAGAGGACCACTTTTCATACTATACTTTTTGAGTTTTGACTCGGCCAAAAGTTTGGTATTTTTTGTCAATAATGTTTTCTTGGCTCTAATGCACAACAACTAAATGAAATAGTAGGTATACACAGCGTAAAATTGAGAAAAAAAGAAAATTTCCTGAAATTTCCGGAAAATGACAGAAAATGGCTGAAAGTCAATGTGAAAATGTTAGTATAGGAAAAATTGTTGACAGTAACCTAGAAAAAAGTTACATGATTCCAAACTGAGAAGAGTCAGTTAGTCAGGCAACTTTATGCTTTTGAAAAGACGAAAAAATACTGAAAATGCAACAAACTTGAAGATGTTACCTCGATTGTCGTTGCACAAGTCCACGAATTCCGAAGAGCCAACTGATTTTTTGTCTTCGAATATTACTTCTGATATTATAAAGTATGTGAATCTTTACTTGGGGCGACATCCTCACGAATAACGCGAACCCGAGTTGATTGAAGTTTGACAACGAGTTTGAAGTAATGATCTTAACCGAAGTATTTTGTGAAAAACGAATAGATCCAAAAGCATTCTGAATATCTTGACTTTTTGAATTTCAGAAAAATTTGTAAATATTCGAAATATTTTTAGAAGTAAACTTGGAGAAATTGCTAATGTTTGCACAAAATTATGACCACAAACATAACTCACTAAATTTTTCATCGCTGCTATAATTTCTTCGAAATTTTCAATCAACTTGGGTTCGCGTTATTCGTGAGGATGTCGCCCCAAGTAAAGATTTTCATACTCTATAATATCAGAAATAATATCTCCGGAAAAAAAATAATGTCATTTAAATGTTATGTGTTAGGCGTAGTTCATTTATGTATCGTGTGGCACCTAGAAATTTTGCGAAATATTGGAGTGACCTTAGTGGGATATAACATTTAAATGTCATTAGTCACACATTATTAGGTTTCTCTGCATAGCTTGAATAGTGGCATTATAATGTTATGTGTTAGGCGTAGTTCATTTATGTATCGTGTGGCACATTATAATGTTAAGGAAACATTTCAGTAACAATTCGAAAACTTTCGCATTCGGTCAGTTGTTTATTTTCTTTCAATTTGTTTCTGTTCTCTTTTTTTTACAATCTTCTTCTTCAGATGTATGAAATTGTTGAATCCTCTCACGAACGTTGACTTTTCGTACATAATCTTTCAGAACGTTAAAATACGGAACACCATTATAATATTATTGACATTCTACAAAAGCCGTGAACTTCCCAACCAACCGAGAGTACCAACTCGCCGTGCTCAAGATAGGTAAAAAAAAATGTTCATTTGACTCTCACTTTCAGTTTCCAGGAATGCTTCCCACGGCACCTAGAAATCACTTTTTTTTTCCGGACGTACGCTATAGGGAAGATTATTATTTAATGTGAGAAAGAAGTTGGTGAAGAAGTGAAGGTAAACTCGTGGTCTGTTTCCACACTCCCTTAATGTTTTACAGCGAAGCCTTGAATTAAAAATTTCTCATATAACTACAATTGACTATTCCATTGATGAAGCAACTGTTTACAGTAAGTGATGAATCGGCGTATTCCTACAAGTATATTTGAGCTTATCAAACGAGAAAACGTTTTTTAATTTTCCAGTTCCCAAATCCCTAAACATAATAGAAAATCGATTCTCGCACGAAAGCAGAAAACCATAACAGGTGATTTTTAGAAAGTTATTGTATTAAATAAATATCTAACGTTCATTAAACATGTTTTACTGGTGAATAATTCAGATTCACTGATCGGAAGTATCGAAGTTTTGTACAAACCAGATGATTTATCCGACGCTCGAGTTAACGCCTTTTTCACTTCAACGTTCACATCTCACTTATCAAACTTGATGTAAGTGTTATTTTCGTATCTTCAAGACATTGAATGTTTCAGTAACACCAAACGACATGAGCAGACGGTTAACAAACGTAATGGTGATGCAGAGATCACAATTCCAGAATATATCAAGTCATTCAACCTCCCCCAGTATCAGTAAACTACATGTCAGCCAGTCGCAGAAGAAGTACACGAATCACCATGTGTAGTTCGATAGTTCAACATTTCTTCTATGATGTTTTAATTCAATAATAAATTTTTGTACTTAATTTGATTCGATATCGATAAATTGTTTGATGAAAGTAAGGTCATTTCAAGGTACCAGCAAGAAATTATTAGATGGGAGTAATGTCATTTCAAGGTACCACAAAGAAATTTTTAGGTGGGAGTAATGTTATTCCTAGGTGCCACAAAGAAATTTTTAGGTGGGAGTAATGTTATTCCTAGGTGCCACAAAGAAATTTTTAGGTGGGAGTAATGTTATTCCTAGGTGCCACAAATACATTGACGGTACATTTCTTAATGAAATTAATGTCATTTCAAGGTGCCACCAAGAAATTTCTATGGACTAGCAATATTATTATTGGAACTTCGATAATGCTTCCCACAGCACCTAGAAATTACATTATTTTTTTCCGGAGATTCGAAGACAAACAATGAGTTGGCTTTTCGGAATTCACGGACTTGTGCAACGACAATCAAGGTAACATCTTCAAGTTTGTTGCATTTTCAGCATTTTTTCGTCTTTTCAAAAGCATAAAGTTGCCTGACTAACTGACTCTTCTCAGTTTGGAATCATGTAACTTTTTTCTAGGGGACTGTCAACAATTTTTCCTATACTAACATTTTCACATTGACTTTCAGCCATTTTCTGTCATTTTCCGGAAATTTCAGGAAATTTTCTTTTTTTTCTCAGTTTTACGTTGTGTATACCTACTATTTCATTTAGTTGTTGTGCATTAGAGCCAAGAAAACATTATTGACAAAAAATACCAAACTTTTGGTCGAGTCAAAACTCAAAAAGTATAGTATGAAAAGTGGTCCTCTTTTTCTGACACACCGTTTTTTCATACTTTTGCTTACAATTTGGAAATGGATGAACCGATTCATCTGATTTTATGAATACTGTTATAGTTTAAGGAACTCAATGTATCACCAAAAGAAGTTTTTTGAAAATTAATTGTGCGCGGAATTAGAGGATAAAAAGTAGGTGGTCCTCTTTCATTGACACAGACTGTATTCATAGTTGTGAGTGTTACTTTGAAAAAAAACGGTGTAAAAGTTCTACATCTGGTCATAATGTTTCCATTCTCTATGAATTCTATCCCCATTGTTTTCAACGAGTTCTTTCTATGTTGCAGACTTTTTCCCAGTTTGCTGAAATCATTGTGTTTGATGAGCTCCTTGTTTACAAACATCTTTCCCGAGTGAAATGTTTGAATGCTGCTTCCAGATGAGAAACTGCTCGAAGTGGTTGAAGCGCTGATCCGCCTCTCCGACGAGAATTTGGCCGTGGCAGCGACTGGCCGCGAGTGCTCGCAGTTCCCTCTTGCAGTTCTTCTGAGAACGACGTCGCTGGGATTGAGCAGATTAACGTTTCTTTGGGCGAAAGTGTCTGCACACTTTATAAAGGTGATTTTTCGTAGTGAGTACTAGAAAGACGGGAGTGAGGAAGTTTACTCTTTGAAAAATTCCGCCACGTATTAATCTCAATCTGCATTCTGCAGCCAAGAGCCTAGTCTCGGAAACGCAAGTATATGGAGTAATTGAGTATTTTATGATGAGGAAACTTCCTCACACCCGTCTTCCTAGCACTTTTTTTCCGTTCAGAAAAGAACAGAAAAAAATGTTTTTGAAACCGGAGCTAGTCAACGTACTGTACGTGGTCACATGCCCTGGAGGCGAAGAAAGCAGCTGTTGCTCTCCTCTGCATATTCACACGGTATTGATTCCAGGTTTGCAATCATACATCAATCCCTCTCCGCGACTGGGCAGCAGTTGGTCTCACAAGTCTGGTGAAGCAAGCGATGAAGATCAAGACGGATATGGAGATTCAGGTATGGTTTTTTTTTTTTGAAAGGATATTTGACGAATAACATGGAAATTGCTAGTTTAGTCGTAATGAATTCCTTGTTTTTTGGGGTGGAATAGATTACAAGCACTATAATTTCATGTGAGATAGATTTGTGACCAGTAGGTCGAAAGTGCTTTGGTGTGTTTAGATTCAAATAAGATCGATTTGGCTTTAAAATGGTACCCTGTATCGTATAGACGTAGGCTGGATATGAATCATGCTTCATGAGTCATATCCTCGCAAGAATTTCGATCCTTCTGGTGATGACAAATTCCAAAAAAAAAAATGCTGATTCATTTTTATCTCCAGGCACAACAAGAAATGATAATCGGCTCTCTGATGTCGTTGTGTTCGATTCCACACACCCAAGTCAGAAGACGTCAATTGGATTCAGTCATGGCGATGCTCCAGTCCGAAGGAGCCCAGTTGTTGCCTTCACTTTGGCCAACAGTCATTCACATCGTCTCGGCGGTCCTCGATAATGAAACTTGTGGAGAGTTGTCGCTGGTCAGACAGGTGCGTGCTTTTCTTGAAAGATTACTCGGAGAACTTGAATTAATGTTTTGAACGCTGAATTTACGAACTATTGTTTGAAAATGTCGAATAGTTCATATATTTTTGCGAACTGATAATTTCAACAATTATTCAGGGATACCTAGGACTCAGGCTGATCTCTTCGGATTTCCTTCAGTCAGTCCCGTTCTCATCGATTTCCAGCCTGGTCGAGGCAATCTCACGCTACAGCAAGCAAACGACCGAGCAGAACATTTCTTTGAGTGCCTTGACGTTGCTCGTAAGTGTTTTCCCACGATAAACGATTTACATACGGGCATTATAAGTCGTTGTAGTTTTATGCTTCATGACTTTTGTACTAGATGAGCCCTTTGTGAATGAGATAGACCCATCAAAATTCTCTCATTTTCTTTATTCAAAAGTTCTTATTTTTCTTTCATGGGATTATTGTTGAATGCGATCATGGGATATTATGGCCAATCGTGACATTTCTTAAAGTTCAGAAATACTCTCGAAATTTGTTTTCAGTGGACCATCTCCGACTTTATCTACCGCAAAATGGAGGCAGAAGGAGCCGACGCGTCTGAAGCCATCTGGACAGTCCTGTACACGTGCTTGTCAGAATCTTGTGTAGACGCTCGCTTTGCCGTCAGGAAGTCGGCTTGTCAAACACTTCTGCAAACAGTTATGGCCCACGGTCATGCGTTGCGACCGGTCGCGTGGGATAGGATGATTTGGCAGGTGATTTTTCATTCAGGAATCGTCAAGTTATAATTTTTACTGTAGCAACAGTAAATCGTTTAAAAGATATAATAAAAAGAACGATAAAACCTTACTGAAAAACTGGTTGAGAAGGGTGTTCCCCAGCGAGGGCTTGGAAACTTCATGAGAAAACTACTAGGTTGAAAGAGTAGAAGACACTGAATTTGATTACTAGAGAAACTCTCACAAAAGAGATTATTGCGGATTTCTCTTGTATAAAGGAAAACGCAAATTGCAGATCATCACTCCGCTGTTGGACAAGGTCAAGTCGCAAACGAAGTCAGCATCGACGGAGAAGACCAGTGGAGACTTGATCATTCATCATTCTAGAGACACGGAACAGGTCAGATTTTTTTCTCAAGATTTTGTGTACTATAAAAGACACTTTTGCAAAAATAAATTTCTACATCCTCTCGTAACAACTTAATGATTCGATGTACACCTATCAAACTTAAAAATTAAAGATCACAATTTACAGAAGCAGTGGACAGAAACTTGCAACCACACGCTCTCGGCGATTTCGAAGATTTTCATCTGTCAGAGGAAATCTCTGCTAGCCCTGGGTATGCTTTGTGTTAACCTTTTTCATGGACGAACAGTATGAATTTTGTACTGGCGTTGTACATAATGTTTTTGAGGTTTCTGAGATTAATTGCGCCAGGAAAGCAATTAATTGTCGAATGTGGTTTGAATTGAATCCGTCCCGATCGGATTATTAGAGAAAGAAAAAGTTCCATACGAGGCACGGGCGGACTTTTACCACAGAATTATGTATTACAGGTGACTTTGGTGACGTTTGGAAGGCGCTTCTCTCCTACTTAGAATGGGCTGCGTGCTACGAGAACGCAGAGTTGTCGCTGTCGGCCATACGAAGTTATCAAGAAGTGTTGCTGGGGAAAGTGTCAGCACAGACGTTGAGCATCAACATGAACGACCGGAACAGTGTGTCAGAGTTTCTCGACGCATCGCCGCCAGATCTGCCTCTCGCACAGTGGGAAGACTCGTGGCAGGTAAGTTTTGGTTGAATTGAAAGGAATAATCAACCAACTCAAAAACATTTTCGAAAGCCCCGTAATATTTCTAATTTCCCAACAATTCTACGCGGGAAAATTTAAATTATAGCTTTTCAAGTCAGAATCTTTAAAAAAATTAATTCGAAAACGTAATGCAATTTAGTCATTTCACTGATTCCACTTGTAAACTCAACATAAAATATATTTTCTATATCATAAAAATTGCTTTTTGGGTAACGCATGGTTTTTTTAAAATCGAAATCAAAGTTCTACTCAGGCATGGCTTAGGATCGCTCGTGGACTCTCGAAAAGAGGTCTTAGTGGCAGCTTGTCAGCTAGTAAATGTGAGTCTTCTTCTTTTCTAAAATTAAAACAACATGAATTTTGCAGTAGACGCAACCGCTTTGCGTCCTGTCTACACACCAGGACCGTCTCATATAACAGCACTTCTTCACATTTTCCCGCCACTCTTCGAAAAGGTCTCCAAGACGATTGCAGTGCAGGATTTGAAGTATGATTGCTTGCCGACAATTCTTGAGGTTTTCTTGTGATTGAAAAATTGCTGATGCTCGAACCACAGAGTCTATCGACAGTGCCGCTACCATCTGAACAGGCACCCTACGTGCAACCGTCATCTTCGACTAGTCTAACGCCGACACAAGAGGCGCTTCTGGATGCGGTGAAGATTATCTATGTGGTGAGTTTTTATTATGAAAGACCAACAAATCTATAAGAAGGTGTAGAAATAAGTGTAAAAATCCAGTTGAGACCGTTAAAACACCGGTAAAATTTTCAAAAATATTGAATTTCATCATTCTGATTTTGATTTTCATAGAAATTAGAGTAAAAGTGTTCATTTTACCTCCATTTTTTACCAGACGTCTTTTCCGGTAGCCGGTATGTTGAGAATCTGAACAAAATAAGAGAGATTTTTTCAAGAGATCAAGTGCAGTTCTCGATTAATTTGCTTGAAAACAATTCAAGTGCATTGAATACGGAAGAACAAGTTTTTTAGGAGTGCACTCTCTCTGGAACAACCCTTCGAGAAGTCATCTCGGATCAGATACGATTGCTCCTTCGGTTTGCTTCGATGGCGACTGTGCGGAATCTCAAGAAGCAGCCTCCAGGAGGATTCAAAACTTTTGTAAGATTTGGCCCTTTTTTTAAAGTGAAACTTTGGTATTGAAATCTGAGAAGACAAAAGTCATTATGACAAGGACTGTAGGAATTTATCAATTAATGCTTTCAGAGAGACTATGCACTCGCGTTGATCGTCCCATTCTCAGAATATTCGCTCCGAATGGCTATCGAGTTCTACACGTCAACTGCCAGTTACCCAGAACTGACAGAGTCACTGGTAGTCAATCAGATAATCAAGGTAATTTTTCATTCCACCTTTAGATCTAACTAGAAGCTCTGAAAAAAAACTCACTTTCAGTTCCTCGGCGAACCACTTCATCTGAAGTACACATGCATATCACCAACAACATGGAAGTTAGCAGCATCATCACTTCTGACCGTCATGAAGACGTCGATTCCAATCGCCAGGCAGAACCGTGAGTTGTTTCTTGTTGTACGAGATTTGGACTATTGAATTCCAGTTGAGTGCTTTTCATCATTCTGGGCTGTGCTCTGTGATACTATCGAAAAGTATCTTTTCTCCCCAAAGTGAGTTTTCTTCCCTATTTCAATGGAGAAAAAACTATTATGGGCTTCATTTCGGTATTAAAATATCACTCTTCGAACGAAAACGAGAGTAAATTTTCATAATTTGTTAGGACTTGACTCTAAATAAAACTTCTTCTTGTTGAGAAGATTGGTTTCAATTTTTAAAAGCTTGATGCAAACTTGAATAGTGTAAAATTAATTATGTTGTTGTGATCAGCAAAGCTTTAAATTGTTCAGTGGTTTCGATCGACTAGCAGCCGACGAAAGAAAACGAGATGAGCTGGTCGAATGCCAGGTCATAGATCTCATCAGAACCGAAATCCTGCCACACGCATCTAAATTGCCTCAAGACGACGTTCAACGCATTATTGGGCTCTTGCACAAGGGATCCGTCTCTCAGCTAGACCCCACTGATGTATTGGGTGAGATTTTGTCTTCATGAAAATTTGATGTAAAAAATTTCGTCCCGGAAAGAGTCTACAGTTTATACAGTTTGAAAAAAGTTGTGCTGTTTCTTTCTGATTTTTACTACTGTGAATCAGACTAGTTCTGATGAATCGTTTGGACTGTTTTTTCAATGACGTCAATGATTTCTCCAAATGCTTCTTTTGTGAAACGAAGTGTGATAAGGAGTAGTTTCAATACATTTATCAGACGAATCTCACAGTTTTCGAATAATTTTAATTATGGTTTGTTCATGATACACGGTATAAAACTTTCGGCCGATCGAAAAGTGGGCGTAACGGGGGCGGGGCGATTGAGATGGGTCGGTCAAAAATCGCCTTGAAAAACTTTCTAACCATGCTAATAAAAGTTGTACAACCACCCCATTCCCTGGTGATCCTAACTTATAGTACCATCTACGTATCATCAAACATACAAATTATGAGATTCATCATGAAAATACTGATCATAAAAAATGAATTTCTTTGTTATGCAAAAAAATCACCAGTTTTATAATTAAAACTGTCTCTTCTTGTACACAGGCGCAGTTCTTCGTCTTCCAGTTTCGAGTATTCGGGGCTGAAAAAACATATTTTAAAAAATTTCAGTTTGAACACGGCCTTATATCCAGTTTTATATTACGTCGAACCGGACGAATGATTCACTTTAAATATCACATACATATTCAATACAGTCCTTTTCAAATTTTCGAAGAATCATCATGGTTGTTGCAACTATTCATAACAGAGTGACAAACCGCTTTACAATAAGTTCAACAGAATTTCATCTAACTACAAAATTCGCAGAGAATCAGAAAAAAAACATTATGGAAATTAACTCATTTATATACAAAACTCGTAAAAACTCTACAAAACATTAAATAGAGAATTAAGTTTGAAAAATACCTTTTGTGATCCTTGATTTTTCTTCATGAAACGGCCATCTCTGAAAAAAATCAATTGAAATAATTATTAATAAATTTGAGATACAATGGAGGAAAGTAGATGAATGGAAGTGTTTGGAAAAAACCATTTTGAGTTTCATATAGTTCAGCTTTTTTGTTTAGTTCTTTTTCAACTCATTGGAAATTCAAACTTGAATGAAAAAAGGTTTTCGAAAAAATGAACAAAAAACCTAGTCCGAAAGATTCAAACGCGACCTACACATATCTAGCAAAAAGTCTAACCGATTTCAAACTCGCGGCAGTCGCATTTTTGTAAACTGAGTACGGTAGGGTCGGGACTCTCACAACGAACAGTTAGATCTTTGTGGATTTAAATTGTTATTCCTACTTTCAGTCCATTGAAATTAAAGGCGCATTACTTAATCGTTCATGTTTTTCGAAGCGAAACTGCTACGGTAACTAAGAAACCGATTTACGGAGGTCAGACTTTTTTGCAGGTAGAGGAAGATATGTGCCTAGGTTTCGATGAGTTACTGTAGTTTTGTTACAGTATTTTTTAAAATTTTTATTCATTCAAGAAAGGACATATTTAGCAAGAAAATGTGCAAAAAAGGAAAAAAAATACCAAAAGGTGACTGCAAAGCGGTCATCCGGAGCGTTAAATAGAATGTATTGATTGGGTCGACTGATTCGCGCCTTTTTTTGAAACCCCGCCCACTCGATTTTTTTGATCTCGTTACTCCGTGTGATAGAATTAACTTAAAACTTGTTTTACAGCATCCGACTCTCACACACAAAGAACAGAACTAGCGAAAGTCTGCTTCGACGCTCTTCTGTCCACATCATCTGGAGAAGACGACGAACAACTTCGCCACGTGGCGGTGACATCACTGCTCAAACGATGTGAACAAGTGATGGAAGAGTTTATGAGAGACTGGTCAACCAGCGGCGACTTGAGATTGCCAAGGAGCAGAATTGGAGAGATGGTTGCAGCACTTCAGGCGATTGACTCGCTGATCTCGAGACTTGCAAGGTTGGTAGATTTTTCCTGGAGAAAATACACACCGCGGCAAACGCAGTTGAAAAGTGTAAGCAAAGAAAATCGATAGAGTAGATCAAATTTCAGTTACTGTAGTTCAAAAATTTTACTTTCCCCTAATTTTTTTCATCCCAGATTTAAAAATCGTAACGGGAAAATGTTCGAATTAGGTAAAACTATCGTTGGGAACAGTCTGCAACGTTCATTATGTCAAGTAAAACATTCATTAAAGTAAAAAAAAAACACTTTCGAAAATGAAATCGGAGGCCTGCAAAGCGGTTGCGAAGCGGTTTTATTGTCTTTTTCCTTTGCCTAGGTGTGAAATATTCTATTTTTATTTCTTTTTAGTTGGGTTTTTTCTCACTTCTTTCATTCTAGACGGGTTCAAGAATATTTATGCAGTTACTGTAGGCAGTAGTTACTGTAGATAGCTGAACCTTCATACACAGAATTGTGACTTCCGGTCTTCGTTTTGTGAAATTTTATTTTCGTGCAACTCTGGTCCATACCACGAGTTTGATTTTCACATGAAGTTTAGTCTTTACTCTCCATGTTATATCAGTCTCTTTTTCTACGAAAATCTTCAGCTTGGATCACCCAACTAAACATATCATTACAGAGATCCAACAATGCGACAACTCCACTCCCAACTCGTATCACTATTCCCCAAAGTCGTCGACGTTTTCCCTTGTTGCCGTGCCGATCAACAACTTCAATCTCAGTTGATAAAAACCATGAAATCGTTCCAGACACTGATGTTTCTCACCAGCATGCAGTAGTCACCATTAAAAAGTGTTGTGACATTAATATGTGATGAATTACACCACCCAAAGTGCATTAAAATGTGGCCATTTTTGTTTCAATGGTGTAATTCCCACCCCCACCAGGTTTCATCAAACGCAATTCTTCCACCAATCTTTCCACCCCCAAGTTCACTTTTTGTAAATACCCTCCATAGAAGAGTTTCCCTTTTTGATTCCATTCGCCCGGCATACGTTTGTAACATTCGGGTGTCTCCCTTGGTTCCATCTAGCTGTGATAAAATAAATTTTGAAGTTTTTTCCGCTTTGAAATGATCGCTTCTGGATTTCCATACTTGCTTCTATACCTAGGGGGTACTGTAGGTGGTGGTGACTGTCTCTCCCTTTTCTCTCTCTCTCTCTCTCTCTCTCTCTCTCTCTCTCTCTCTCTCTCTCTCTCTCTCTCTATCTCTTTCTCTCTCTCTCTCTCTCTTTCTCTCTCCCCCCCCTCTCTCTCTCTCTCTCTCTCTCTCTCTCTCTTTCTCAGTCTCTCTCTCTCTCTCTCTCTCTCTCTCTTTCTCGCGCTCTCTCTCTTTCTCCCTCTCTCTCTTTCTCCCTCTCTCTCTCTCTTTCTCTCTCTCTCTCTTTCTCTCTCTCTTTCTCTCACTCTCTCATGTTCCCCATTCAATATCAGTCCTCAGAATGAAATCAGTGAAGTTCGATCGCTTCTGGTCCATTGACCGTGCTTTTGGACTCGTGAAAGAAGACGATGCAGTCATCTCAGAAGATTACCTGGTCTTTCCCGGAACTACCACAGACATGGGTGACTATAGTTGATTATTCCACTGAAATAAATTCTTCAGACGTCGAAGATCTTCAGAATCGCACTGTAGAAAAAGTGGCCAGAAGAATTATGGAGAATTCGGGCTCTTGGAGCTGCTTCTATTACTCTGTGAGTTTGAGCACTCTGCTTGAATGGTAGTGAACTAGTGATCCGGATTAATTTTCCATCTTTAAACACCCTCGATTATGATCGAAGAGACAACCGTAAAAGGCTAAACTGTGAACATTCAGAAAAGCCTAGACACAGTTTTCATCGGACGAGACATCTTTGGCAGACAATCACTGGTAGCGGCGATAAACGACAACGAACTGATCGTTGGTTGTAGAACTCGAGGTGGAGGTGAATGGCAAGAAGTACCGTATGGTCAGGTGACTGCAATCCATGGAAAAGAAGTTACCGTATACACGTATCTTTTGAAGTACCCTGATGTGAGTGAACATGTTGAACTATGCCTCGCTACGCTACTGAGGTCGCCCGAGTAATCAATGAAAGATCTAATTCATTGTCTCACGATAGTGTTTCAGGATGGTCTAGAAAACTGGAAATCGCTACTAAACGTGTCGAAAGTTGCTCATGTTGAAGAAAAACAGAACTTGTTACATGTAGGTTTATCGGGAGAAGTCGTTAAAAGTCTTGATATCAGGTCTCACGAAGGAACGACGATCTCTCCCCAGCATCAGAGGAGTTGTTCAGAAGGACAGTTGAAGGCACTAAAAGACTTTTGAGACGTTAGTTTTGAACTTTCTCTCCATCCCCCTCTCTCGCTCTCTCGCTCTCTCTCTCTCTCTCTCTCTCTCTCTTTCTCTCTCTCTCCCTCTCTCTCTTTCTCTCTCTGTTTAAAAGGCGATCAATCACTAAAGCACTTTTCAGTATTGCCCAATGGAAGCAAAAATGTTGGAGTGTGCCTTTCCGGAGGCGTTGATAGTACTCTTATAGCTCATGCTGTACGACAGTCCCTAGCTGACGACTTCACTATAGATCTGATCAACGTCGCTTTCGGAAGTGATAAGAAGGTAAAGACTGTTGGGGGAGAGACAAAGAGATTGAGAGAGAGAGAGAGAGAGAGAGAGAGAGAGAGAGAGAGAGAGAGAGAGAGAGAGAGAGAGACTTCAAACAAATCTTTTCAGAACTTCTCCCAAGCACCAGACCGGAAGCGTGCCGAGAAGGCACTCGAATCATTCCGTACCCGATATCCTGAAGCCAAATTCCGTTTGATTCTGGCCAACGTCGACGCAAACGAGCTGAACGACTGTAGGCAGAAGTACATTGCTGCAGCTGCGAGCCCAGCAACGTCCGTACTGGACGACTCGTTAGCCTGTGTTCTATGGTTTGCGGTCAGAGCGAAAGGAATCGATTTCGATACGAATGAAGCTGTGAGGTATCCCTTTCCTTCTCTCTCTCTCTCTCTCTCTCTCTCTCTCTCTCTCTCTCTCTCTCTCTCTCTCTCTCTCTTTCCACTTATCAAGGAACCTTTTCCAGTTCGCCTGCAAAAATTTTGTTTGTTGGGTCTGGAGCAGACGAACTTTTTGCTGGATATGCGAGACATAGAACACGATTCGAAAAAGATGGTATTCCAGAGGACGTAGCGGAGGTGAGTGAGTGAGAGAAAGAGAGAGAGAGAGAGAGAGAGAGAGAGAGAGAGAGGGGGGGAGAGAAAGAGAGAGAGCGTATAAAAATCACAGGAATGCGAGAAAGAGCTTCTACGGCTAGGTACCAGAAATGGCGGACGAGATGCTCGTGTAGCGGCCCAGCTGGACAAGATTCTACTGTAAGTTCCGAACCACCACAGTACCTCAGAATGAATAATGCAGATCACCACTACTAGAAGACGACCTAGTTGAGTGGGCCAACGACTTGGCCGTCGGCCAAAAATGGGACCTGAGCCTACCACGTGGTCAAGGCGAGAAGCGAATTCTGAGAGAAGCTGTTAGATCCTTGGGATCACCTTATGACGCACCGAAACAAGCCATGCAGTTCGGGTCGAGAATGGCCAAGTTGACAAATATCGGAGGCGATGTGAAGGTGGGTTCTTCTGTCTCTTTCTCTCACATGGCAAACTTTCAGGGTTCTGATAGATCCCCACATCTCGTACATGTATGAGGACACCGTTCTTCTATGAGATATCTCGGATTTTTTTCAAATTGGTATGTATGTATATTGTAATAAAGCTGTTCTTCTTCTTCCGCGCAAATCTCCATGCTTTCTCTCCAAGCTGTGAACGGTAAGTAGAACACCCTCAAGGACCAATGCATCTGAAATGATGAATATTGGGTCTAGCAAATTCCTGATCTTTTCGTTAACCCAATATATTGGTCTCACCACCAAATGAAGCTACGCGATTACCTACATGAAAACAGCGACATCCGTTAAAACCACATTATTTATGAAAAAATATAATATTTACAGAGAATTATAAAAACATCTCTTGTAGATGGGAAAAGGAGAAAACTTCTTCAATCGTTTCTCTTCGCTTTCAGTGTTGCGGGACTGGAACCAACGGTCGAATTGTCCTTCAGAATCGACTCGCGTGGACGGTAGAACGACACTCTTTTCTGAAGGAAAACTTTCACATAGAAATCGATCAAAGTTGGCTGCAGATTGTAGATCGAGATTAGGAAATGATACGGGATTTCGAAAAGTGAATATTAGACAAAATCGTGGGACTTGTATATTAGGTTGTC
>OZ022253.1:10359521-10387021 GCA_963978915.1 Caenorhabditis parvicauda | reverse complement strand
GGCGGTAAGCATCCAAAACTACCAACAGTAAAATTGAAGATGAAAACATGGAAGGATGACGGACTAGCAACAAGAAAGGAAACGACCAGAACACAGTATGAGAACAACAGGAAAAGCAGACGTAAGAATCACTACGACTTAGAAGAAACCGACCACAACCATTTAAAAAAGTTCAAAGTAGAGGATGATCTTGCCGGGTGCAATTTTGGAATCCTTTCTACCATGCGACGTATCTTGCTGGTTCAGAAGAGGGGATGTAGTGGCCAACACGCCACTTTATAATCTAGAACAGTATTATAATAATGAAGTGACGTGACGTGAAGGTGACAGGTCAAAATGCCGCCTGAATATAATCAGTCCTCGACTCCCCGCAACTCCGGGCCCGCTACAACACAAGACATCTCCAATACAAGACTCCGCACATAACTAATAAATACTTCAACTTTCCTGATTCTATTACACCACTAGTCCCTATCAATAGGCGACTACAACTTTTCTACTCGGCATCTCTCCGTGTTTTTGATGTTAAATAAAAAATAAAAAAATAACATTTTAATGTTCTACAAAGATATCTCAGATACATTTAAATAATATTTGGCAGGAAAAATAATGGCATTTAAAGATGCCATAAAGATATCTCCAATGTCTTTAAATAACATTTGAAAAAATAATGGCATTTAAAGATGCCATAAAGATATCTCAGATGTCTTTAAATTACATTTGAAATATCAATGGCATTTAAAGATGCCACAAAGATATTTTAATGGTCTTTAAAGATACTTGTGCTAACTTCAAAAATACTTCAAATGACATCTTTAAATCACATTTATTCTTTTCCGGAGGAGGATAGTCCACTCTAATGTTGTACGGAAGACCGCTTGTGTAAATGCCGATTCCCCTGCTCCAGACATTCCCAAAGCTGATTTTCATGGCAAAAAATGATGCTCTAAGTCTGATGGTCCGTTCGTGGTTTAGAGTATTGGAAGATCTCAAAGGCTAGTACTACTATAAACAGTGAACTCTATGTTCGTCAGCGACGAGCCCTCATAGCTCATCTCATTTCTACTCGCGGAGCCGATGCAAAAATCTATCTTCAACACGACAACGCTCGACCCCACGTCGGCAAATTAACCAAGACTGAGCTACTCGGTTACGGTTGGATCGTCTTTCCCCACCCACCCGATAGTTTTGATCTAGCCCTATCTCATTTCTATATGGTCTTGGCCTCCAACGATATATAGATAGAAATAATTACGTTGATGTAGCCGAGGTCGAATCCGCGCTCCGCAACTTCTTCCAGTCATACGGCGAGACCTGGTATCGCCATGGCATTGAGAAGCTACCCCAACGTTGAGAACAAGTCATAGATAGTGATGGCCAATATATATACAGGGTGAGCCATAAATATATTAACGAAACTTTGCGTCTTCGGTGCAGCTCCTGTGCGGTAGCAAACACCGATTTTTTCATTTATTTTTGTTTGTTAAGTATTTCTTGATATTTCTGCTGATTTTCATTGTCTTATGTCTAGTTTCCAGGTAATGGTGGCTCCTTCTTCACATCGAGCTGCGATTGGAAGAACGGATGGACCAATGGGGACATTGCGAAAGAGCTCTTTGTATGTCGAGAAGTGGTTTATCCCACTGTCAAACGGTTTCAAAATACTGGTATGCTTTCTGATCGTCAACGAAGCGGTCGTAAGGTCACCGTAGGCACTTCTTCAGTGGTGAAAGTCGTCCGAGAGCCTATTCGTCGCAACCCCGAGAAAAGCATGCAAAAGTTGGCTTCAGAACTCGAGTCAGTCCGCAATCGATCAACAGAATTGTCAAAAGCAAGTCAAAACTGACTTCTTACCATATGCAGACTGACGCTTCTCTCACTGAGCGAAACAAGAAGTTGCGGGTTGAGAAAGCGAAGGCACTGATTCGAGGCACGACGGCTGGTTCGCACCTGAGTATGCTGTTTACAGATGAAAAAATCTTCACTGTGGAAGGAAACAAAAACGGTCAAAACCACAGGATCATTGCGAATGACTTCCAATCTGCCATTGAGAAAGGAAATATTGTCAACAAAACATCACATTCATCATCCGTGATGGTTTTTGCCGGGCAATGCGCTGATGGAAGATGTCCGTTGGTTTTCATTGATCCTGGAGCGAAAATCGACCAAATATACTACAGGGAGAAAATTCTAGAAGCCGTCGTTTTTTCCTGGTCGAGAACGCACAATCAGAATCGGCCATTGGTCTTCCAGCAAGACGGAGCACCGTCACATCGTGCAAAGTTGACACAACAGTGGTGCCAACTGCATCTCCCCAAGGTTTGGCAGCTTCAGAATGACACGCTTCCTCGCCTGATCTCAACCCTATGGACTATGCCGTTTGAGGGTACCTCACCGAGAAGATCTCAACAAACAATTGCTCAAATTTGGAAGGCTTGAAGAAAGCTATTCTGAAGGCATGAGATGATCTAGACGTCAACTACCTGCGTGCCGCAGTCGTTGCGTTCCCCAGACGACTTCGAGCTGTCATCGTAGAGAAAGGAGGAAGAATTGTGAATTGTTAAAAGGATTCTATTTGTTAAATATCTGAATAAATGTTGTGAAGAAATTTCGAAATTCTGCTTTGATCTTCTCAAGTTATGACGGTTTTCTCGTGTTAATATATTTATGGCTCACCCTGTAATATCACCATTGTGCACTGTTGAGATAATGATAAAAGAAATTTTCTACAAAAAATTCGGATACTTAATCGACAACCTAATAGTTTATTCCGTAAGGTGGATAAAATGAGAATAAGAAAATGAGATAAAAACGACTGGAGTATCTCCAAGTTTATCAATCGATTATAACAAAGTGTTAGATGATGGTTCAATAACTAATTCTCACAGAATGGATGAAGATTTTGCTGACATTGGACTTGGCGGGAGTCTCTTTGACCTGAATAGGTGGATGTAGATCAACTTAAGTTTGTCGGTCAAATTTCCCCTTTTAATTTTCACTCATTGTTATGGATTGTTTCAGTGCGATTTTCTGCACACACGGGTATTTCATGGAATAACCTTAAATAGATCAATCGGTAGCACGTCCACTTTCTTTAGTAGAATTTTACGGATAAATTTTAGGTCTGAGCATTGTCGACGACGGTGTAGACTATCCAATTTGAGGTAAGCGCAGCGATGCTCGTACGGAAACTTATCCTCTAAGTTAATTGAACCATGGACTCCGAAGAAGACTTTGCGAGTGAAGTCACGCTGAACTGCCGCGATGGCCTTTTAATCAACTTTACGGTGTGGGGAAGATACAGTGGTCCCGTATTCGAGTATGGGACGGACGTAGGTTGTGTACAGGGTGGTAAGAAATGCGGAACGATTGGAGGAGAAAGCTTTGAGAATCATGAAGGAGGTATAGCGTGCTTCACGAGTGTTTTTCCCAGTGTAAGGAGAAATTCAAAGAAGGGGTGATAAAGAATCCAAGATCCTTAACCATGTCTACTCTGGGAATGGTAGAAGAGGCGATGAAGTAAGATGTACTGACTTTCCTTGGGTGCCAAGGGTAATGAATTGAGTTTTTGAAAAAGAAAGGGGGAGAAGGTGGTTCGTAGACCACTGGTGGATCCACTTTATGTCGTTTCGAAGTTGAATGGTGTCAGGTACTCTTTTTAAGAAGAAAAATCTTAACATCGTCTGCAAAGATGAGACAGGATATTCGGAACGCCGAGGAGCAGGCGTCGATTTCAGCAGTGAAGATTGAAAATAGGGTAGGTGACAGGACACCACCCTGTGGGACTTCGCTGGGGGCATAATGAATCGACGAGAAATATGTTCCTTGGCGGACTACAAAAGATCGTGAGGAGAGAAAGTTGGAGATCCAGGCAATTATGTGAGAATTGAGTCCGACGTTTTTCGTTTCTCTTCGCTTTCAGTGTTGCGGGACTGGAGACAACGGTCGAATTGTCCTTCAGCACCGACTCGCGTGGACGGTAGAACGGCACTCTTCTCTGAAAAACTTTCACATAGAATGCGATCGAAGTTGGCTGCAGATTGCAGATCGAGATTAGGAAAGGATGCGGGATTTCGAGAAGTGGATATTTTTCGAAAATTTGGACTTCATGTTTTTGGATAAGTCAAACGGATCACACTACTGTTCGCTGAGACGATAAAAGACAGGAAAACTCAAAGCGACAGTGTACACGATTTTTTCGTGTTAGTTGAATAAGTAATGTTTTCAAAAAGAAAAATTACCCCAGTGTCCTGCTGATTCTCGTCGGACGCCAATTCGCCCATGTTGAACAGCTTTCGAATTGTCGGCGGCACTGATGCCTCTGTGAGCACGACATTCTCGAACAGCGATCGACGGGCAACTTCGACTGAATATTAACTAATAGTCGCTGAACACATCGGTAATTCTCACCTTGCATTGTAACAAAATGAGCCGCATCGATCTCTCCTATCAACTCGTTGGAGACACTGGTTAACTTGGACTGATGGTCGGAAACTGCCGTACTCTTCTGTCACCTTTTTCATGGCCATCCTAGTCACTTCTAGCTCATTAGCAAGTGCTTCTCGCTTTTCCGTTGCCGCGATCGTCGTTACTTTGGTCACATCGTGAAGGAGAGACACCACGTTGGTCTTCTCGGTATTCAACGTCGCTTGGACTTCAGCGACCAGCTCCTCGACACCGCCAAAAGCTTAATCTACAGAGTCCGCATGGGCCATTCCGACGGCTCTTTGCTTTGAGTTCTTCCAATCGTTTTTGCGACTCTTGTTGAACATGTTCTCGTCGATCAACGTCCTGAAAAATTTGGCAGATTGGAACGTTTGAAAAAAACAAAAAAACTCTCGAGGCATGAGAAAACTTACAACTGCACTGATAGCGGTCATCAGCTCTTCCAACGATTCGAGTAACATCTGAGTCACTCGGGTTGACGTAGCCATCACTGTGGCAAACGATTCATGAGCCCTCGGCTGAAAAAAAAACATAACAATCGTTTCTGATTAGGAAAACTCACAATGGCGTTGTGATACACAGGGAAGATAATCATAAACAGTAGAATCAATAAGAATAAGTTGTCAAACTGTTTCTTTTATACTTCTGAAATAACGAATATTTTGTCGAAATGACGAATGTCGGTGCGTTTTACTAAATGCCTTGTTTTTTACTTTTGTCAGCATTCACCCCTTCGGCAATGGTATAGTTATAGAATAACTGGACCTTTCCCCCTAACGTTCCTACATTCCCCATGTCGACAAAGAAAGTGAGCAAAATTACAGTTACTTGTTTGGCCTACTCGAGTCCGAAGTTTTGGAGGGAATGAGCACAATTTGAAAATCTAGGTCATTCATTCTTTTTTCATTTTTTCTCAATCATTCTTGTGAAATAGTTTCTAGTTGTCGTTCATTGTTCACTATTGATACATTTTTCGAGGGTTTGGAAAGAACAAGAAACACATTCCCGATGTTCATCTTATCATGTTAATTTGAATCTTTCTGTCATTATTATTTATCCATTTCTCGAAGTTGGTTTTTATTATTTCCGTTCTAAGAATTCTTCTCGTCTTCATATTAAATATTCAGGTAATGTCATTTGATGTTGGCTGTCGAGTAGAGACAGGTCAGAAAAAAATAGATTAAAAATTAAGCTTTCATTTCAGCCAGTTATGGTAAGGGAACAGTTGCGTTCTTTGGACTGACGAAGTTTTCCGACGGTATGTTCCAGTTATTTCTCACCATAAACTATTTCTCGCTACACTCGGAAGTTCTATTTTTATGCGAACGTGCCAAAACATTCGGTCCAACCTTCTTTCACTCTTCCTCTCTCTTTTGAAATATAAGAAAACCTATGGGTCAGCTGTCAAACTTTTCTGAAGCCTACAGTCATAATCATAACACAGCAAAATTTATTCTTATTTCAAAAGAAATGAAAAAGTCATAAGAACATGAAAGAAAACGCTTTATTGGGCGCAAAAATATTGATCACGTGAAGAAATAAATTTAACGTGAGGACTCTCATTTTCCGCTCTTTCTAGCGCCCATCAAGTGCACATCAGAAATAAAAATGTTTCTTTTTCTACCAGATGTGATGTGCACATTAGAAATGAAAATGTCTCACCACAAATCGGCCTCACGAAAAGTGGGCGGAGCAAAGGAGGCGGCCCCCTTGTTCTATTATTAATATGATTTTAATTTCAGGAGAATGGGTTGGTATCATTCTTGACGAACCGCGCGGAAAAAACAACGGAACAGTGAAAGAAGTCGAATACTTCAGCTGCGAACAGAATTATGGATTGTTCGTTAAACCTGGACAAGTTTGGTTCCAATTTTATGGTCATGATTTTTATGCTCACAGGTTTTCAAGGAAGGCGAACTCCCCAAGTCGGAATTGAAGTCTACAATTGGTAGTAGAAAACCCAGCATGGTTGACTTCTCAGCAGCCGTAAGATTTTTGACGAAAAACTATTTTTACCAGAGTTTCGAAATTTTCAACAAAATTTCTGTTTGTTGGATAGTAAGGAAGACGTAGGTGTCGCTTTCAATGTCAATTTTTGAATTTTTCTCAAACCTGACCATGTTCATCTCTGCTGAAGTGATAAGTACGTCCCAGTCGTACGAAAGTAAAGATTTGCAAAAAGAAGGTGTGGGTTTTTGAAACCTTAATCATAATTTCAGTCGAGAATGAATCGGGAAGCGTCAACACTCTCCCAATCCTCTGGCACATCAAAAGGTAGCGGCATTGCAAGAAAGTCGATTGCTCCACCATCCTCTATAACGGAGCCGAAGAGAAAACCGTCAGTGCCAGTCATGACCACTGGAAAGTCTTCATCGCGATCAATCTCTTTCACCAAAATGCAACCACCAGCTTCTACAACAAAGATAGCCGCAAAAACTCCACTCACTAAAGGACCGTCTCCTCCAACGAGTGGTAGAGCTTCCATGACGCCAACACCCCCAACGGTGTCAAAACAGGCGACTCCGGAGCCACCTGTTGTAGTTGAGGTTTGTTTTGATTGTTCAGCTTGAGTTCAATTATTTTGTGACAAAAATGTTTACTTAAAAAAATTAAGTTGAGTTCTTTTCAAAAACCAGATTCAATTGTTGCTTTTTCCAGCAAAACGTAGAAGAAAAAGAAGAAATCGTTCTACCACCACCAGATCTTACAGAGTCTGTTTTGTCTCGTGCCAAGAAAATTGATGTGAGTTTTATTTCGAATGATCATATAAACAAAGAATCATCAATCTCTAATTGATTTCAAGACGTAAAATAAACAAAACAATTCGAAGAATACTTTTGTTCGAAAATGTTCAAGAAAAGAAAATTTTCAAAAATCGGTTTCAGAGAAAAATTAAAATTTTTTACTCTTAAGGATGTTATAATAGAAGAGAACGATGTGATAGACTGCAGATCAAGATCCTCGTCTATTCAGACTGTTGTAGGGGCGAGTAACGCATGAGCTTTTCTTTATGGGCCGCCTGTGTTATTTTGGCTAACATTGGAGCACTATCTAATTACGATGATTTAAGCAAATTAATCACGATGAAATTATTAAGTACTTGACTTGTAGACTCTTTTTATGAACAGTGTTTCTCTTGTAGGATCGATTTGGTGCCGTCTATCTCTCTCTCTCTCTCTCTCTCTCTCTCTCTCTCTCTCTCTCTCTCTCTCTTTCTCTCTCTCTCTCTCTCTCTCTCTCTCTCTCTCTCTCTTTCCCTCACTTTCCCTCACTTTTCTGTCATCTCGTTGAAGAACTCTTTTATTCCGATTCATAAAATTTGCCAATTTTGGTGTACCCTAATACTCATCGTCCATAACACGTTGATAGTGCTCTCATGTGAACCCCTTGTTTTTCACAAGACGTTAATAGAACCTCGTTAAAATTCGCATTTTCAGCAGCAACCGAGTGCCGCAGCCTTTCCGGATACTCCCAAGATTGTTGGCAGTAGCGATCAGTCACAGGAGCTCGAGTACCTGAGACTGCAAGTCAAGGAGCTCACCGACAAACTGGAAAATTTGAGGTTTTCTCAGCATATCAAATTCCACTAATGCATTGTTAAAGTTTCAAAACAAAAATCAGTTACGATAATCAAAGTTTTCTCATGAATAGTCTCAAAAAAAAAAGAAAAAAGTCAAAAAGTGTTTTTGTTTAGATCGTAATTCGAAAAATTTGCTTCTTTATTCGAGATAATAGCTCAATGTCTGCTGAGATTAAGGTAATTGAGTTTTTTTTATTGTAATTTCTTTTTCTTTTTTTTTTTTAGATAGTTGCACAATTCTCCCGATTACTATATTTTTCTATAAAACGCAAAACCATAAAACAGTTCGATTTCATCCTGACTCACAGAAACAATTAAGGGCGAAGCGGAAAGAAGATCATGCAAAACTGCTCGAATTCGACAGGCAAAAGATTGAGATGCTGTCCCTCCAGGAGACAAAGTCTCGCCTTGCCGATCTCAACAACGAGCTGCAGAGAAAGTTGCATGAAGAGAAGATTGTGAGTTTTCTGATATGTTTCAAACAGAAAAAACGTCAAATCATTCAGGCACGAGAAGAAGTTCAAAAATGGAAAGACGAGAACATCGAGATGCTCCACGACCACGGGCAGAAGTTGGAAACCTATCTGATGGACAAGGAAATTGCCGAAGAGACGTCGGAAATGTTAAAGGTCGAGATGGAGACGTACAAGGACAAATGTGACGCTCTCAGTGAACAGTTGTCGATTCTATCCAAGCAATTGGAATCTGGAGGTGAAGGTACTAGTATTACACGTAAAACAGGTTAAAATACATGTTTCCAGGTATCCCGGCTGGGAATATCATTCAAATGAAGCAAATCGAACATCAAAACAACCGGCTGAAAGAAGCTTTAATCAAGTGAGTTTCAAAAGTTGGATTCATTGAAATCGTATCATCTGGCTGAAATCTTACAATTGAAATGTTCAATTTTAAAAAAAATTTGCGATATGCCCCGTCTTTCACATATACAAGGTGTTTATACTAGCACTCGGAACATCCTAATTTTCCAAATCTGATTTTTGTCTCATGACCAGATACTAGAAATGAATGTTCACCTGACTTCGCCACTATTGGCGCTAATTTTTCATGATTCAAACGTTTTCTGATTATTTACATATTAAACTAACATTTTATCCGTTTTTCGGAAAACGTTTGGAAAAAGGACTTTTTGAAACCCATTAAAGTTTGAAAAAATCATTTTATATCTAAATTTTATTTCCGTTCGTTGAGTTCAAAAACCAGGTAGATGAAGCTCTTTCAAGACCGGTTCACAGATTTTTTGAAAACTTGAGTGAAATAAAAATTTAAATCCCGTGTCAGTCTCAAACTATTGGCGACCAATTCAATAGAATCTTCTAATCTGCAAAAATTGTAGACTTCGTGACGAGAACGGAATCGCTGTGTCACTCAAGAATCAAGCTGTGGAAAGGGCTGAAAAGTTGATGATGGAGAACACGAGCCTGGTGAAGATTGTTGAGGAGCTCCGTAAGGAAACTGAGTTGGCTGAAGCGAAAATAGCGTCACACGAGGAACAGGTATCTTTTTCTTCTTTAAAATTTTGTTTAGTCGGATTCAAATGTATGTGAATAATGGAAAAAAATCGAATATTTTCTACTTTGTTGAGAAGGAGATAGCTAATTCGCAAAAGGCACCCTATTTTTGTTTCGTTCAATGTTCAAATCTGCAAGGGAAGGATTTTCCGAGGCAAGACGAGCTGAAAATAACGTCATATGACGGGAAAAGATCTGCAGGCTTGAAAATGTTCGAAACAATTGGAGTGCCATTTACGAATTAATGGAAAATGTGACTGTATCACAACTGTGTATGTGTTGCAGGCCGAGATAGCTGCTTGTTGGGAAGAGGTGGGCGTCTGTAGTCGTTGCTTTTGTAGTTGTTCACGTGCATCTCTAACCTTCGCAGACTACCAAATCACTTTTCAGCTCTCCAACGCGGCATGCTCAGAGAAGATCATTGAAGCGCTGACGACCAAGAATCTTGAGCTGGAGGATTCGATTGCGTAAGATTTGAAGATTTTTTAATTATACAGGGAGAGTTGAAAAAAACAGAGGTTTTGAAAAAAATTTTTGACGGAAGTTGGAAGTGAAAAAAGGGCGGAAGGCGGAAGTTGGAATTCCGTGCAACTCTGGTACCTACGTTTGGGATACGATACGTCCGGAAATAGACAAGTATTTATTGTTATGATAGGAACACTGGGCTTCGGTGTATGGTCTTCTGGTACAGGATCGGATCGTCTTCTTACTTGCCCGCTACATCTAGAACTGATATACAAGCTCACGTAGAGGTCACTATAATAACACGTGACTTCTCTATTAACCTACTTACCAAACACCTAATATTGTTAATCGACCTTCTAATTTCAGTCTTCTTGAACAAAAACTCGAAGAACTCGAGCAGTCCCGCGACATTGACGAGCAATTGATCGAAGAGCAGTCACTCAATGAGAAGGAGTCTCTTGTGAAAATCCAAAAATTGGAAATCGAAATTGGCGAACTGAACCAGAGGATCAAGGATGAGAAGAAGCACGCGTCATTCTTGTCCGACACCATTCTCAAGTTCAAGACGCTGGTTGGAAAGAGAAACGAAGAGATTCAGGACTACAAGGATGAGGTTAATTTCTGCGAAATTCTTTATTTTTTCAAAAAATGATCTCAAATAAAATCCTGCAAAACTATAAGTTTTTTGATAATGTTCATTTTCTAGAAGGCCTTTCTCCAAATTTTCTAAATCAAAGCTTCAGAAGTAATTTTCAAACTTGAATGTCCATTTTCAGATTCTCGGGCTCAAAGAAACCCTAAACGGAAGAGCCAGTGACGATGTCGACGTCGCATCCATGGCGACGAAACTGGAAATGACGGCAGGCAAGGTGTTCGCCGAGTCTGTCGAACGTCAACTTGCTCTGGTTGAAGTGGATTACGCACGTAAACATTCGAACTACCTGAAGGCCTTCCTCCCTGACAACTTCTCCAAACCTGGCGGTGACAACGACTCTGTTTCTCTATGTGTCCTCTTCCCAAGACTCGCGGCGAAAGTGATCCTATTTTCGCGATTGGCCCATGAGAAAGTGAGTTTTTTCTATGAGCGTCTTGAAGAAGAAATTAATTTAATCAAATTCTCAAAATTTTTTATCATCAAGTTTCAATAGAACAATGTTTTTTACTTCTAGCAAAAAAACAATGAAAGTGGGCAACTTTTTAAAAATCGTGAACAATTACGAATCAAATGTTAATTATTTCCGGTATCTTGATCTTTTCAGTATCCTGAAGTACCAGGAGGCATGCGACGCGAGCACGTGACGAGATCATACAAGGGAGAACAATGGTCGCTAGTGATACGAGTCGACGCGATCTGTACTCATCTTTACGCCATCCTCCGACAATTCGACTCGTAAGTCATCCTCGATCGTTTGTATATGGTTCAACGGGTTGCGCACTTTCCATTTTGATCGGTTTTCGGCAATCGACCAAATTTTGTTGTGACAATGCTTTTGACCAGCTCGTGCAAGAAGCTCTCACTGATCTTTTTCACCACACAAAAACTGTCATTCCAGGGCTCTGAACACAATCAGCATCGAGCAACTGAGTCTTCTAACCCAGTCGTTGGCCGACATGGTCATCTACGAGAAGGGTGTTGAAAATCTGATGGAGTTGCTCAAACAAGGAAGGTTCGATGAGAACACCAGTTTGGATGCGCTCATCAAGGCGTTCATCTATTTCCAGGTATTTTTGTCATACTTCTAAACAGGAGTTGACCTTGAACGTTATTGGGATCCAGAGTTGAGACCTAGCCAGATGTGTTAAGCAGGTCGAATAATGAAGTTTTCATGTAGAAAGTTTTTACGCGTTTTTTGTTTCAAGCGAGATATTTTTATTTTAAAAATCATTTTTTAAATCGATTCTTAAAACGATTGTTAAGGAATCAAAATTCCAACTTTTAACTCTTTGTGTGTATGAAGCTGGTGAATGATGTCAGTTCTAGAAAAACATGAGATATATGAAATAGTGTTCAAAATGATATCTAGAAAGTGATATTCCAGTGTTAATCTTCAGAATCTCCAATCGGTCCATCTCAATTCCGACTCTTTCGACGCCGTCCAATGGCTCGGCGACACGCTGGATCATTGTAGTGCCCAGTTGGCTTCAATCAAGCTCAATGCAAGACGAATCGCGTTTCTGGCCAACGAAGATGAGCCACGTGGCGATGTTGGTGACATGCTCGACCTGATCAACACGGAGGTGGCTGCAGCCGAGACGGCTGTGATCCGGTCCAAAAAGTCGGTTCCAACTACTACCAAGCTGAAGTTGAACACTGATGTGAGTGATTACATGGTTTTGTTCCATTGATGTCCTTAAAAGTCTTCGATTTGAAGTTTTCCAAGCTCACCGGTCAGGTCAGTATTCATCAAGTTCAACATATGGTATTTAGGAAATTTTTTACCTTCTCTATTATTTGATTTATCATAGGATATTTTGAGAACTCTTTTTTAATTGAAGAAATTTTAAAAGTTGATATTATATCCCATCGACAGATTTGACCACAAATATCTCTTTGAATAAAATAGTTTGCAGTTCATCGAGGACGTTTCCACTGTTGTCAACCAACTCGAACGGGTATCACGTGCACTACAGGAAACTGCTACAACAGCTTCGACCAACATCAGCATGAATCCAGGTAATATTTGAAACTACTATATGGTCATATATTTTTAGATGAGGCTTTTGATAGTTTTTTTTTGAAATTCCTTCTCATTCCGTTTTCAGAAATCAATGGATTCTCGGTCGGCAGTCTTCGGGAGATGCTCAACGCGGTGATCGTCAAGATTTTCGGCCCAACGGCTGTAGAAAAGAGTGTGGAACCACCAAAGTGAGTTTTTCATCGATATTATCCAAACACCTCTCTTCCTTTCATTTTAGCTTACTATTTTCGGAAATGAGGTAATCAGAAAATAACCCCAAACGTTGAGTTCTTCTAACGGTATGTCGGAAAAAGTTTCGCTGCATCCTGTTCATAATCACTGCTTTTGAACTACCAAGTGTCCTCATTAAGAACATCGGAGTATGCTATTCACAAGTTTAGGAAGCTTTAACGCTTTTCTTGCTGTTTAAAACGTAAGAAAAATGAACTTCTTTCAGGAAGTGCATCACAACAGCAAGAGCTACTGCCGAAAAGATTTTGGTCACTCTGGATGGTGAGTTTTTATATTTCATAAAATTTGAAAACTTTTTCTTCATTTAAGTTGATTTTTGTGTAGTTGTTTGTTTTCTTCCAACCGTTTCCATCAATTTCGTTCTCACTGAGATTCTTCAATTTAGAAAAGTAGTTTTTTTTCAAATATTGCGTTCTATACCGAATTTTGTATTTTATGTCGGCTTGAATAAATAGAAGTACCTCATAAAGTTGAATCTGATAGTTTCAAAAGACTCGTCATTAAAAAAAAACCATCATTAGTAGCTGAAAACAACTGAGTATCTCTCAGTAATTAAAAATTTAATACAGTGGTATCCTCTTTTATACCTTAACAAGTTCGTTAGCGGTAAATTGTACAAATTTCAGGCAAAACTTTGGAGCAGCCAAAAGAAGAGAATAGACCGTTTCCGGCGATTCTGGAACGTGCGCACACCAGGAAGCAGGCGGCGTCCGAAGCAGACGGACTCAGATGGCAAATTGAGAAGAAAGAAAATGAGATGAGCGAGTTGAAGAAGGCGGTCAGAGCGAGAGTATTGGACCTGTCCAATGTCAAAGTGAGTGTTCAGCATATTAGTAAAAAATGTTAAAAAGTTCGCAAAGATTCCGAAGTTGATATTCATTTGTCACTGATGAGAAGTAAAAACGTATCGAACAGAAAATTCAATTTGGAAAAAAATCAAATCTTGAACATCTTATAGGCCATATCGATCCCCTAGGGGATACTAGATAAATTTAGTATTATGTCATTGAATCTTAATTTGGACATACCAATACGTCAAGTCCCTGCCATTGGTCATATTTTTGAAAATGAGATGTAGGAATTGGAAGTTGTGGCAGCGAAAAAAGTCGGTTGTTCGCTTTTCGGAGAATGCGTTCTGCGAATGGTTTCATCAATGACTTTTTCAGACGCGTCTTGAGATGGCGGAAGCCAGACTACAGAGTTCCCAAGAAAAGGGAAGTGATCAAGCTCAGTTGCTTCAGACTCAGGTCGACATGATGACTGCAGACCAGAAGAAGAAACAGATGTAAGAATGCATTTTTTCTAACCGTCAAGATCAAAATCCAGAATACAACACACCAAAGTTTTTTTTACGTTTATAGGAGCAGGGCTCGTTACGAAATTTAACCATTTAACCAAATTGTTCGTTAAACTCGATGTAACGATCAGCGGTTTTGTTAAAACTGGAAAACCGTTAAATTAACGTTTAACTGTTTCGTTAAAAAATGTAAAAAACCGTTAATTTAACGTTTAACAGTTAAGGTTTGTAATTTCGTAAACAGTCCTGCATAGGAGTATATCCGTCACTAATCCAAGTGAAACAAAAATATTTTAATACGGTCGCTTCACTAGACCGTATAGCCACTTCATCATGTCCTTTCAGCGAGTTCGATGAAACGGTCCAAAGCCTGGAATTGAGTATCAAGAACCTCGAAGCGCAGAACAATCAATTGAAGGAACGTGCCAGTAATATGGGCAAACAGGCGATGATCAAGGTTTCTTTTGTTCCTTCAGTTCTAAATTTTGAGAAACTTTTAATGCAAAAGAATAGAGGGGAAAAACTACAAACAATTTTCCAGATGAAAATGTTTGTCCTACGGGAAAATACATTTTTCGTCTAAAGATCTGGTTGTAATTATATGATATTCTCTCCCCGACCCCCCTGTATCGCGTGGTGCAACGTGACTTTGTCGTAACTCACTTGAAAATACAAAACATGACCCCTTTGCAGAACATCTTGGACGCACAACCAACCACGTCGGTCATCTCACCCACGACGAAGTCGAGTGACGCGGAAACAGCCTACCTCGTGCAGAAGCTGACTGACGCAAACGCGGACCGCAAACGGTTGAACCTCGAAGTGAGGAAGCTGCGTGCAGAAGACGCGGCCAGAAACTTGCGCGGTGTCAAACACGTGGCTGGACTAATTTCTGGTCCATTGACACTGAGAAATCAGACAAGAGACGACGAGTTGGATAAATATATAACCAAGTTGCACAATGAGTACACGAAAGTGAGCTGGGTGAGATTTCTGATTTTGATTTTTTTATGTTGCAAAATCGTGAAATTATTATTGGGTTGCTAATTTTATGAACGGTTAGTGACTAAAAAATTTCTTTTTAATTTTTTTTCAAAAGATGATTTGGAAATATACTCCTAAATTAATTTTTTCGTGATTTACCATTTTTAATTTAACAACGAGAATGTTAACAAATCATTCTAATCATTCAAAAAATTCTTCTTGTCATCTATTAAATCAATCTGGTAGACGAAATTGCAATCCTTCTTCCTTTTATACCATGACATTGAAATGCTTTTCCCGAATCAACCGATTAAACAAGCTTTGAAAGCAAGTTGGTGATTACAGCAAATCATCAAGGATCATCCGATTTCCCACTTGTACACGGGTAATAGCGCGGAAGACCACAAAAATGAGCAGAAGAGGAACGAGTTACTCGACCGCGAGTCATCGGTAAGTTTTGTATGCGATTCAAGTTGAAAGATTGTGTTTTAGTGTCTGTCGAAATTGAAAAGGGCATGGCGTGATAGATGGAACGAAGAGTATCCCTTCGAGAAAGAGAAGATTCATATCGTGAGTTCTAAGCGTGAAATAATAGGCTGTATCGAAAATTTGATGTTTTGTGAGCCAACTAAAAAGAGATATCGATAATTTTTCAAAATCTCCATATTAGATTCAAGTTATTTGAGGTGAACGATGAAGAATTGAAGTTCCATGTTTTTCGTTTTTTTCTACTGTTAAAAATACTAATTTCTCACTCGTATGACTATAATCTGCGATTGACTTTCCCTTTCTTGCTAAAGTTGTGTTTGAATTTTAGGTATAATTTTGTGGGGTAAACGTAAGATTTTAAAAAAATTCGATGACGATTGAATTTTCCTAGTGAGTCTGTTACGGAATCTGAATGATATTATTCCAGGAAAACGTCGAAGAGTTCAAGAAGAATACATTCGCCAAGTGGGGTGTTTCCTGGCTCTTGGAACCGCTCCAGGTTGCATGAAGACGTACCTGTGACGAAAAATTCAAAAATCCCTTTTTCCTTTCATTTTTTATGTAAACAAGATGCTTAAGAAATTTATTCGGAGAAATGCACTTATACCAAAGTTTCAGTGGAAGAGGGGGCGATATTTCACACAGCGAATTGTAAGAGGCAACATGTTCCAGTTTTCGCAGTCTTTTTTTTGATTACCGTACCATCAACAAATAAGGAAACGCAGACCCGGAGCCAGCCGTTTTATTTTTTTTTTTACAAATTTCGCATAACTCATCATTTTTTAGGTTAGATAGGAATCGTAAGTTTCATTCAAGTCTCGAACAATAAAAGTCTGCGTTATCTTATAAGCCATCTCCATAGGGGAAGATTATCTATGATTTAACTAGCATTGGCTAAAGTTTCGCGACTGTGTCGCACTGTAGAGCAGTTCACAGCCGTTTATTTTCGGCAGTTTTTGTGAAGTTTCTTTTCGGGCATTTGAAAATGTCTAGTTTTATGTACATGAAGAGTCGCTGAGAGCTTGGAATGCGATCAACTTGGTTAAAAGGATAGGGGACGATCGAGAAAGGCACATAGTCAACATAGTAGTCTGTTTAAAGTTGGATCTGAGGGTTATTTACACATATTCTATGGATTTACATGAAGAGCATCTGGATCACAGATCTGATCCTCTTCACTCTAGAAAATGAAATTGATCTGATTGAAATTGGCCAAAACGAATAATTTCATAAAAAGTCTTTTTCTTTGAATTAAAATTGAAATATTCTGAAGAAATTTAATTTGGTAATTTTGGATCAATTCAATTTTTGCTTTCTAGAGTCAGAATTTACAAGTGTATAGTGAACGTCTGCGATCACAACATCAACTCTTCCAACAACCGATCATCATCTAGCTCGTCTTCGTTAAAGTCGGACATTGACGAGACTGACTCATCGTCGTCGTCGACATCGTCAGAGTCGACTTTCATCGCTTCTGGCTCATCTTCATCCACTGGCTTGGTGTTGGTCAGGCGGTTGAACTGGATTTGGAGGGCGCGTTCCGACGCGTACCGGTTAACATAGTCTGTAAATTTTTAGTGGTTATCAAATTTTAACTTGAAGTATTGTGGATGATTTTTTATTGAATGAAAAATAGATTTTCTTCTCGTAACACTCATACCCAATGCTTTGAAACAACTGGAAATTCACTCAACATACCTTTGCACTTTCTTTTGAACTCATCCGGCTTGTGGAGGTAGAGAGTTGCTGCATCACTGTTGAGTGGATCACTGGGGTTTGGATATGTGAGCAGTTGCGGTAGGAACGATTCGAAGATGTTTGCCAGGTCGTAGAGGGCCGTCCAGCACTGGTTGATTACGTCTAGGCACACAGTTCCACTCGCTTCATCGATGTTCGGATGGTAGATCTTATTCATGAACCCGATGGATGGCGACTTGAAGGGATACTTCTCTGGAAGATCGACACGAACTCTCCAGACACCGCCTTCGTATGACGCTGAAATTGAAATATTGTGTTTAGTGAACTTGATCAGAGTAAGTTCTGATGAGGAAAAACAACTAACTTCCTTTTGGTCCTCGGAACTTGACGTGAAACTCGCTCAGACCACCAGTGATGATAACCTCATGCTTGCTTTCGATGCTGAAAATTATAGTCAATAACCTTTGTATCTTTTTACAAGAGTTTTGACCCTTTTTCAATATATCGAAGACGCAGTAGGATACTACACACTTCGTGTTACGACCTGTGTAAAGCACCCTCTTGCAAACAAATCTAATGATAAAGCTACCCACCCCATCGGAATCCCTCTAAACGACTCCACCACGTGACCTCAGGAGAACCCAAAGGGGTGCGACAGACCCAGGCTCTGGCCGTTTTCCCCGTTTCTCTTCACATCGCTCACTCACCGCACACACGACTGACTTGTTTGCCTCCAGACATACTCCCCAGATGAGAGGGACGAGAGAGTGTGCGGTGAGCGGAGGAGGCGAGGCATAGGGAGAAGTGTCAGAGACGCAGCGATGGATGAGTGAGAAACGAATGTGTCTTGCATTTTGTCTTTTTCCATAGGGGACAAAAGCGTGGAAATGTCAGTATTTGAAAGAAAATTTGTGCGTTTATCGTTTTACACGGCACAAAAAAAAGGTCCTAGTTAGGGTTAGTGAAACCCTTGGTTCAGGGGTCTCTAAAACCACTAATTTTAGATTTGATATTAATTTTTTATTGAAGTGCAAGTAGAAACTCTCGAAATCGGAACTTGTTCTGAAACTTTGCAAAGTCTTTTGAAGTCACAGTTTGCTTGCCGGAGAATAAAATTACAGGTCTCATAGTGATTCAACTCTCAAAATTTGATTTCTCTCGCTGGACAAAGAGGAAAGTAATCGAACAGATTCACAGTTGGACGAATCTACGAATCCAATTGTTTTTCTTCTTTTCCGTTGATGGCAGTGTAACCAGCAATCTCAGCCAACGATCGCTCGATTACGAACACTTGTCTGCGGGAAATTGCGAGTGTCATGTGTTGGTCAATGACATGTGAGCGGTCAAAACTGGGCTACACTTAACATTACGTGTGCACTTCTCTCATAATTATGTGCAAGTGCTGAAAACACGTACATGACCGGTGTCGCCTCTCAATGTGTGCTCTCTGAAACATCAACAAGCGCCCATCTGATTGAGGGACGTGTTAGTTTTCCAGTGTATTAGAATGATGCGATTCACTCTAGTGTGCGGGAGTGAACTTTTATGATGTGCAGCGGAGAGCGGGACCATGGTCCACTACACCACGATAGAACTTTTATTGACTTTACGACAATATTACCGCAGAAGCTCTTGTTCTAGAGTAAAAACTGGTACATACACATTTTCTCGATGCTAGAATTATATTGCAATAATATATTGTCTCTACTACATATTAGTGCATTTTGCACAACCCCGCAACCGACCCATTTCGCCTCGCCGCCTGCGGTTCCGAACGCGGCACACATCAATAGCGTGGCGTGCGTTGGATGTTTTATACTGCATTGCGATACGGTAGGTGTAGTACATGGTAATTAGGAGGCCGTTGTCCATTGAGGTTCAAGAATGAAAAAACCCCTAATATGGGTACAATGAGTTGTGCAGCTATTGATTGAATAAACATATTCCATGTAGCCGGAATGATTCGGAAGTTAGGAACTATGGATCTCCTTTAGAAAATCAAAAACCAACACCGTCCAGAAAAAAGCATAAAACTTGATAGAAAACGTATTCCATCAAATGAAAACCTACAGTTTGATCACATCCATGTCCATGCGACGTTTTCCAGAGCTTGGAGACGACATGACAAGAAATATGTTAGACTGCAATTTTGTTTTTTATTCTTGTGACGTGGAAAAGCGAGAGAGGAGGACATGGGATGCACAATGAGACAGATGATGTCGAGTGTTGGTTAGAGAAAACACACACACACACAAACGCACATACACATATGGAGATGATAAAAGTGGAATGAAATCGGTGGGAACTAACAGTGTACGCGGTTGCTGCTAGCATATGATTCGGAGGAGACGAGCGGTCTGTCGAGAGAAAAATGTAACGATTGCGAGAGGAAACAGAGATGACAGACAGTGCAGGGAATAGAGCGAAGATAAGCTGTCAATTGATGGTCACTATTTAAATGTTTTCCGAATCGGGCACAAACTAGGAAATAAAGAAAATTGAACAAGAGAGAAATTGGGAATCGAACGAAATACCGGTTTTTCGTGAATTCATGAATGGAAGGAGGGCATGGACTAACTGGCACTTGTTCTTTTTCAGAAGATGGATCATGGAAATGGAAGTTAAAGTCATATAAAAAGCTAATCATGGGGAAAGAATAAAGAGAAAGAAGTTCGATAAAGATGTAAACAAAATTTCACTACAGTATCCCTGAACGCGGCAGAGCACATGTCCTACTTTATTTTACTTTTATTAAAAATTTTCCGTGCTTTCTAGTCTATTCACAAGTTTGTAATGTTTCCAGTTATACTCACAAGCTCATTGGTTAAGCATATGAGCTGATATACACACAAGTGGGTGATTTTGGTTCAGAAAAGCTTGATAAATTGTGCAAAGAATCAAGTAACCCGATATTCTTGTGGTTACTTGTATCTATGAGGAAGATAGTGGACAGCATTTTCGGGCTATCAAACAGATGCATATTGACGATCTATAGATTGCCAGAACCGGCAATAAATATGGTTTGATCGATCGGTACAGAGGGGAGAAGACATGTGTGATGATGAACTTACTCATTATGACGTAATAGAAGGTACATACAAGAGAAAAAAAACATATGGTGAAGGGGGCAAAGAGATGGAAGAAGGAGTGAAATGGAAAGAAGTGGATGTCATGTGAGCTTGCGGACGTGTTGAGAGACTTCAACAAGACACTGAAGAACCGAGAGGGACGAGTGGGAAAAGATGTGCGGAGACTGCAACAATGTTGGAGAGTCGAGAGAAAATGCGAGTGAAAACAACGAGAGTAGGCAAAGTTTGGCGCACATCAAAGAAGTATTACTGTAGGCTACAATAATAAAAACAACTGGAACAGCTACAAACAGAAAATGTAAGGATGAAAGAGATAACTGTGAGTAGGATTCATGCTTTGATATGATACCACAATCAATCAACAGCAATAACAACAGAAGAGACGCTCACGAAAAAACGAACAAAACAGCCGAAGAGTCCGCTAGACCACTGCACATATCTTCCTCTTCCTGTAAAAAAGTCATACCTCCGTAAATCGGTTACTTATTACTGTAGCAGTTTCGCCATGAAACACAAGAACGATTAAGTAATGCGCCTTTAATTTCAATAGACTGAAAGTAAGAATAATAATTTAAATCCACAAAGATCTAATTGTTCGTTGTGAGAGTCCCGACCCTAGGGTAGGCCTACCGTACTCATTTTACAAAAATGCGGCTGGCGCGCGTTTGAAATCGGTCAGACTTTTTGCTAGATATGTGCACTGCAGATCTCCAATTTCGTGTTCAAGTCTGTGAGTTGATTTCAAGTGTGTATATCATTCTTGTTTAGACTTTACAAAACTCTAAAACTACTGACACAAGTTTGGCAGTTTTCAAAGTAACGCCGCTCAGAACTGTTTCTCAAATATCTTCAAATTCGGAAATACTCTAGATCGTTTTGAAGCGATGAATATTAAAGTGGAAACATCAACGCTTTTGACATCCCTTCGTAGTTTGGAAGGATTTGAAAAATAAAAGTGTGACATATTTTAAATCAGTTCATCTACTCGAACAAAAGGTCTCAGCTCAATCGGTTGACAGGGGGCTTAGCGCAGTTTACAGTCCTACTGAAACCTCTCATTAACGGCTAATTTGACTCGACTTATAGAGATTCAAAAGTTAATACTGATAACCGATGTTTGCCTTGAGTCTTGTTTTTTCGTCGTCATTTAGAAAGTCAAATATTGTCAGTTGAGGGTTGGTTGGGGTAAGGCTAGTGACCTGGGTCGCCAGTTAACATGATCGAAGTTGGATCCCTAGCCTTCCCAGTAGATTCAGTTGACTGGATAAAAATCAAAGTATCTATCCCAATTAGAGAGGCAATGTTCAAAAGAGACTAGGATAATGCATCGTACACACAATATGTATTTCTGTAAACTCATTCAAAAGACAGTGTTCATAAATATACTTCAAAACTTTTCGTGGACCGGCATCGGACCGTAGATGGGCGACAGTCGTCCCGGACATGTGTCGCCCAATTACAGTCCAATGCCGGTCCATTCGCAGTCTATCTGTCGTACATTGAAAAAAAGTACATTGAAGAAAACTGCCCCTAAAACATAAAAACATATCCTTCAAGAAGATACCAGGCTGTCTCGAAAAAGCTATCTGATGTGAAACAACACCCTTCATCCCTGAACATTTACTGTGAGTACAGTAAAAACAACAAGATTAATGTAACATCTGATGTGTGGGTAGTAACGTTGTAAACTGTGTTTTATTAGGTACGTAAGACACTTAGTCGTATTACTAACCGTTTTCTCTGTTTTCTTTGTCTTTTCAGTCCCAAAAACAACGTTAACGAGCAATCCAATTATTTCGAAATTTGGGTTTTGATTGTTTACTAATCACGAAACAACTAATTGAAGATTTTACAAAACCGGATATTCATTATTGAGCTCTATCATAAGTTCTTTACCTAATTAACACAATCGAAAATCAATACTGTTTCAATATTCAATACTGATAAAGCTCCGATCTTATCGAAAGTTATTCATTTAATTAACAAAGAGTGACCTTTGAAAAAAGCACTCTACGCGCGTAACATTACTTGTACAGTACTCGAAAAATCCTTCTCTCAAACACGATTCATTTCCTATCTTGCAGTTCGATTCGTAAAGCTTTCAGTTCAGACTTTTATCATTAAAGTTGAAGGTTCACTGATAAAAAAAAGTCTCATCGAAAACTTTTCCTGAAGCGCGGGTCAAAAGTTTTGAAAAAGACATTGTATTTTCGATTCCTCTTCAAATATCTTATCCATTTTCATTTTCTGAGTTTAAAAAAAGTTGAATTTCATCCCAGAATAGTTGGAATACCGTATAACATCTGTAACATTGGTTCCCATGCTCATGTTAGGCCTTGAAATAGCCTCATAAAAACTCGAATTCTGAGAAAAATGTGAATTTTGTTTACTTTTCACATCGAATTAAAGTTAAAAGATGACATGTCCGGCCAGTGTCATCATAAACGCTTATCAAAAATAGTCAGATCGTACACTCTGATAAGGAAATTCTTCTAAAATACCCACTACCTGCGGAAAACTTTCGTTGCCATTTTCATCAGCAGTTGGCTTTTGTTTGTTTAGATCATCTTACTTTTTCTCTTCACACAAGAACTTTTGTTTCTCTTTCAGAAGTTACACAGTTTCGTTAGAGTTTTTGAAAGGTTGTACGCTCAAATAGAAGAGTGGTGGGTTTAAAACTGGTGAACAAAGTTTAGACTTTACAGACCGATCTGTTTATCGAGTACAGTTATTCAGTTTTCCTTTAGGACCTTTCTAAATATTCACATTCATCTACTTACAAGAGCGTTTGATCATTTTCAACACTAGTTACCAGTTTTTCGGAGAATCAGAAAGCGAACTCGTGGCTCTTGAAGGAATCACTTTTTTTCCCTGAACGGAGAAGTCACTTCTTCCTATTATTCTACCTGTATGAGAATATTGCCTGTAACGTCAGTTGAGTTAGTTTTTCCATCTTTATGGACACAAGCACTCTTCAGGGGCGCTGCGCTCCCCACATTTTACTTTTTCTCACGCCAGTTTGGATACTCGAAACAAAGAATGAAAAAGTGAACGAACTTCTTTCAATAAAGACGTGAACTTTCAGACAACTTGGAACTTCTTAAAAGCTCCATTTTAAAGGCGATAAAACGGTCACGTTGAGGGCACGTTTCAATTTCAATACTAAGGAATTCCGTGCCGCGTAGCAGCGCGCGGTCTGATCGAATTTAAAAGTTGATGCGCATCTCCGCTTCAACAGTACCTTTCCGATGACGTTTACACCGTTCTGATCCGACTCCTGTGAGCTGAGAACATGCCGCGGAAAAACTTTTTTCATTAGAATAGATACCACCTTGGTATAACAGGTATATCATCTATCCGTAACTTATAGAATCCAAATTCGAGCATCTTCTCGTGTTTTGGAAAATTGTCTCTAATAATTCAATTCCAAGTTGAAGACATTTCTTGTATAAGAGTATCATTAAATCCTATAGTCCCAACTCCATAACTAAAACGTTGGATATTTGTCGACATTTTATCGGTGATTTGCAAAAATCCGACACTTTGTCTACTATTTGGGCCAAATTGCATGCGAGGGGCCTGAAATCGACGTTTTCAACGCATTTTCCCGACGCAACGCGAGTCGTTCTGGAATACCTCCGCATCTTTCTCTCTGTCTCTTACTCTCTCATCGAAACGACACGCCAGCTGACACTCGTTTTTCTTTTTTTTTTTCATTCTGTCATCGTTCTCTCTACTTGTTTGGGTCTTTGATTTCATTTGTTTTAGTCTGTATAATCAAGAAAATAATTTTTTGAAGTGAATTGTTTCATTTAGATTTAGTAAAATCCTTAGAATCTTCGTTTTTTCAAACAAAGAATTTAGGCCAAGTTTGAGAGTTTATATTTCAGAATTTTTGATTTGTTAAACACGTCTATTTCACTATTTTGTTGCTCATGTCAAAATATCAAAATGAACATAGAGTTGTAGCATCCCCCACCTTTGTTCCGACTTCTTACAGTTGTAATTTTCAGAAACGTCGCAGACCTGCTCTGGAAATTGTTTCTATTATTCCTTGCATTGATAAGTAGTCAAAAATTCAGGATTGAAGGACACTATCACTGAGACCTCAATGTTACACCTTTTTTCTGTGCTCTCCTTCAACTGGCAAGAATTAAACGGTATGTTTTGTTTTAAAGTTGAAAGCTAGATATTGAGGATTGCGTTCAAAGCTGACTAGTTGTATCACTTAGACTCTATTTTGTGTTTGCATATATCGACCCACTTTCCCATATGCAACAACAGTTTTTTAGACTCCGATCGACATCGATCGTAGAATTATCGAGGAACAAACTACATCCTCCGGAAGAAATGGAAGCTTCAACCCTCACATGTGGAAGCTGTAGAAGAAAAAGTAAAGAGCAGCCACTTCATAGCTGTCTACTTCGAGTTCAACCCGTCATTCGAAATTTGCGAACCAAAGAGGTAATTTGTTCATTTTTGATAAACCTCATAATGGAAAAGTAGAAAAAAAATTCAAAAAGAAGTCGGAATACTATGTAACCCTGGAATTTACATGTAGAATTTTGTTAGATCACGAATTTTTAAAATTTCTTTTTATCTGCTACCTCATAAAATTTTGAAATTGTTTGTCTTCCAGTGTTCTGCGTCGACGCGGAAATGAACATCGACGACAGTGCACCACTCTACCAGAAGAGAATTCGCAAATACGAAACTTTCGAAAAAAGAATGACGCGGAAGCATAAACTTGGTGAGTGTTACATGTTGGAATCAATGAGAACAATTTCAATTTCAGTTAACGAGGACCAACTTCCAATGACTACTATGAACGTCTGAAGAATTCAATAAACTCACTCAAAAACATTGACGGAAGACGCAGTCACCAACGCCATCTGATGACATGTAGGAAAACACGGACACCGGCAGACCACAGACGCGGGCAAAGTGAGTAATGAGAGTTCACGAAGTGAGTATTTTTATTTCTTGATCCTTCAAATAAGTTCGGAAATTACAACTCGCACAGTGCACCCACGCAGTGCTGCGTGGCACATTTATCAGTTTTAGAGTTTTAACATGACATTTTAATCCGGATTGAAACGATTTCCGAATTTTCAGAACAATAAAGAGAGCGATATTCACTTGGGATTTTCGGCCCAAGGTCTTGGCATTTACAAGGTAACTATAATCTCAATTTTTGATCTCATTCATCATCTTTAAGGTGTAAATCGAATAACCCCTCGTCCGTCTTTCAGTTGGAGTGAGTTGAAAATCCAGTTCAAACGCGGAAAGGTGATTTTCTAGTTAAATTACGGAAATGGGCAAAAGTATAGTATCTTAAATTTGACTCTTTTCGATCATTGAAGATGGTCATTTAAAAAATGATAACTACTCATGCAGAAAAAAATAAAGTTCATGAGCGCGATTTTGACTAATCTTTCTCAATTTGTACCATGTAAATCTCGCGTCATGTCCGAATCTCGATCTCCAACCTCCCGCCAACAGTTATTGGCACTGGTGCATTTAGGCTTAGGAAAGGCCAGAATGGCTTGATTTGGAAAACAACTTGTGAAGATCTAAGTTTTGAAAACGCTGGTAAACTAAGAATTCGAGCATGTTATGGTGAGAAAGATTATATGAAATCGTTGCATCTCTCGCTTTCATCGCGCACAAGAATCTTTCTCGAGCATGTTTGAAAAAAAATCTTTTCCATCTAAAAGTTTGACTTCTATTACAGTGTTAAGATTAAAATTGCTGAAATTTTGCTTGATGCCTGTTCAAAATTCCTTATTTCAGAGAGGACGCACCTAACCATTAGGAAGCTTCTCAAGGTGTGACAAGGACTGCCCGTGAAAAACAGAGGTAACCGGTACCCATATCCCTCCTCCCACCCCCAAGCAGCGTTTTTATCTAGAAATCTGATGGTTTTGAATTCCATTTTCACTGTTGTTTATGTATCTTATTGTCTATTGAATAAATTTGATTGGAATAATTCTTATTGATTGGGGGCGTGGCCGAAAACGTCGTGTGAGCGCAACGAAGCCCTGGCCGGTGGATGAAAGATTGTCGATGTTTTCGCGACGTTTTCAACGCGCTATAGTAGCACGACACGAGACGCTATGAAATATCGACAAATATCCAACGTTTTAATTATGGAGTGAAGTGATAAATTATCAACACCTTTTCAGGAGACTAAATAAAACTCAATATTATTTCACTATTTTCAGAACTCTTAGTAAGATCCTACAGTAATCATGCCTTAATGGAAATTCAGTTGCAACTGTGCTCCTATGACAAACTTACAACAATATTTAATGCATTTTCCCTAACACTTTTTACAGTAGTTTTCTCGATTTTTTTCAGATCTCGAAAAGTTGGAGTCAATGGAAATAGACGAATATCACCTACCAAGATGCTCATCAACGGTTAATATTTTTATTTGAACACAACTAATGTGAATTTAAGAACATCTGGCGGCTAGATGACTATCTTTATCTTGGGAACATCAAATCAGTCACAAGTGACCGCAAATCACTCGGAAATAATAATGTGAGAAGATTTTTTTTATATTTCAAAGATCATGATCTAAGATATCTCACGTGTTGACCGTAGCAGACAATCCTATAGACGAGTGTGAAGAAGAATCAAACGTTTCCTATGTTTTCCATCATGTAATGGATCTCAATGATCAGGTATCCGTTTCTACCCCTACATAAAGGAAATTTTTTAAGGAAATTCTTATAAACGGTCTACTTACATCTTGCATTGAATTTATCGGCAAATCTGTACTGAACGGAAATAACGTTTTAGTTCACTGGTTAGTTTTTTGTATGGAAATTCTTACACACTATTTCAGTCTAGCTGGCATGTCAAGAAGTGTTACAATGTGCACTGGATACATTATGAAAAAATACAATATAACAGTATTCGACGCACTGTCAAAGATTCGGAAAGTGAGACCTGAAGCGTGGTGAGAATATTTTCAGTTGATGAAAA
>OZ022253.1:10343310-10345810 GCA_963978915.1 Caenorhabditis parvicauda | reverse complement strand
GACCGCGCTCGCGCCCACGCGACGCGTCTGCAGGAGCTGAGCGAAGGTAGCGGAGAGAGTGAAATCGAGGAGATCCCCAAGGCCATTTTGCAAATTGATGACCCTACGCAGCTGGACAAGATGATCGAGAAAATGGAAAATATGTTGAAGGAACTGGATAACTTGAATGTAACCAAGGAGGATGTGGAGGGGATCCCACAGGAAAGAACCACTTTGAAGGTTCTCGAGACGACTACGCAACAACTCGAAACGTCTACAGAGAAGGTGCACCATCAATTTAGTGATGTGAGTGATATCAATCGTAAAAATAGGATGTTTGGACAAAACGTTTTGGCTCGTTAGCGGAAAAACTCTAGCGGCTGGAGCGTAGCGAGGTCATTCAGAGTTGTATGTAATTCCAACTTGCGTTGTTTTTCACTTCCGACTTCCGTTTTATATGTTTTACCTATAACTTTCAACTTTCGAATACCTTTAAAATATTTTTTGAAAAATTACAAAACTCGTGGAAAACAGACAGTGAATTTCTATATAATCGTCACACGCACATCCAGTAGTGTTTTTTGTTTTTTTTTCATGTTTCAGTTCTCTTCTAAATACCGTAACCAGGAAGGGGAAGGTCAAACGTTTGATGAACGTTGCGAAGTGTCGCTTCAAAATAAGCGTTTAATAACGACGAAAAAGAGGAAAATAGGTGAAAATTACCGAAAAATTCAAAATAATGGAATCCGGAACGGAATTTACTCATTCCGTTGATTCGGATTTCAAGTCGAAAAGTTAAAATTATCCAATTACAGGGTCAAGATGATAATTCTGTAACGGAAGCCATTGAAGATGATTTTGACACGGAAAAGGAGAAACTAATGCCCAAAGCGAACATAACTCTGCCAGATGACGAAGATTGTGATAAAGATATCGTTGGCGAAATTGCTTGCATTAAAGAATTCTTGACTTCAGAAGGTAGACGAAGAGGGTATTCAGAAGCTCAACATCCCGAAAGATCGTGAGGAGCACGTGAAGGAGTTCTTAGGTGTCCTAAGGCTCTTCCTAGAGCGTGCTGAACAAGGCGATTTGAGGTTTTCCTTTTGAAATAACGGAATTTCATGGTTCTTACCAGAAAACTTCTTGATGACAAGTCCGGAAAAACACTCCTGGAGAGAATGAAGAAAGCAATCAACGAGGCTAACAAGCGAGAGTTCGAGATGTTAGAAAAAGTACAAGAATTGAAGAATAATGGGGAAAATTGCACATCGGTAGGTGAAAGTATTGATTTTCTCGATGAAAAACATATTTTTCATCAATTTGACCATGTTTTTCAAAATTTGGTGTGTTTTTAAACACGTACCAGAATTTTTCCCGCGAGAAAAGGTCCACATCACGAGAAACGCGGAAGTTAGGCGAAACCCGCGGAAGGTCGGCGCGTGACCGTGGTTAGTTGCGGCGCTCCCCTCACACTGCCTACCTTACTCGAAAACCCGCAAATGAAGACCAAATAAATGACGAGTCCGAGTTATCTATGCAGATATGAGGCATTTGTCTGAGTGGGTCGAGAAGTGAGAAGGTCAAAATTTATGACTAATCCATGTGGACATGATTGAAGTTAGTTTATTACAGGTAGAAATGAAGAGAAACTCCATTCCTGAAACTGAGCGGGCTGCTTTGTACAAGAAAATCAGCAACGCCGTTTTCACCGTAGCCGAGAGGGAGTCGAAGAAGCAAGACGAAAAGGAGCCTGAAATCACCAACGAGCAACTTTTGGAGCCAGGAACAGTTGAGGTTCTGAAATCATCTCCGGAATCGAATGCGACCAACGCAGTTGACTATGCTGATGACTTCATTCCTTTGGATAGCAAGGATGGCAAGGTTTCTGAGAAGAAGGAGGAGGATACTACGGTTAGTACGACTACTGTAACTGAGACAACGACTGTGGAAGAGACGACTACTGTAGCTGAGACAACGACCGAAACTACAACCGAAGCAACAACTATTGAAGTTGTTCCAACCAAGGAGTTAGTCGACGATGTCACCACTGCTGAACCCTCTAGTACAACAACTGAAGAACCTGTAGAAAGTACAACTACGGAGGACAATAAAACAGGTAATATTCGAATGAGTATCCATTGTCTTTCGAGTACTTTTAGACTTCAGTACGTACAGTTAGTCCTAGTCCTTTTAGATTATCACAGTACTGGTACTCCATGCTCCTTTACGGAGAAAAATAGATAGGCTCTCGGAAGTTCCCCCTCAGCTAAATTTTTGAGTAGACTTCGAATCACTGAATCTGTTTTCAAGAAACTTCCAGAAGCTAGAAATGAAGCAGGAATCATTGAAGTGTCCACTAGAGTTATGGAGTCTGGAGAAGAGCTCACAACTCCTGTTTTTGAAGTCGAAAAGAAAGTCGATCCAGTGAAACCAAGCAAGAATCCTCTCCCAGAACTAGAAGGACTTGATTCGGAATCGGAAAAGGCTCCGGAACCTGAGAAGAAGGTGATTCTTTTGTATC
>OZ022253.1:10315810-10338310 GCA_963978915.1 Caenorhabditis parvicauda | reverse complement strand
CTCATAGGTGAGAATAACGAGACTTAGCCATACCTGATGTTCCAGCGTTCGATACGATTCAGGGCTCATACTTGGTCCTTCGAAGAAGATTCTTGGTTGACCAGGTTCTGAAAAAATGATCCGATTGTCTCGAATAAAAGCATATCCGGTATTTCTCTTGCAAACTTCATCACTCGATCTGGTCATGAAAAATAAGATTCTACTTTTATTAACCATCCTTAGAAATTTAGAGAGAATTTCACTGTGTAGTAAAAGATGTGTCTGAAAAAGCATTCCGAATAAGATTTTGTCCAATATCTGTAGGTCAAGCACGGCAAGAGCAGAGTTTCTATCCAAACGGAGAGAACACATTTTCGATAGTTGCGATCAGAGGTGAAAGTCCATGTTTTGAGAAGTCAAATTTGGTTCAACTACATATCATTTCAATCAGCTCCATAATAACTTTTTTTCGCCGGTACGTCGCCTTCCTGTCGCCATTTGGTTTAGCCTACCAAAACGGCGACAGAACGGCGACGTACCGGCGGCAAGGCGAAAAAACGGAGAAATCATTCATTTGTTGCCGGCACGTCGCTATATTGTCGCCAGTACGTCGCCGTATAGTCGCCAGTACGTCGCTATATTGTCACCGTTTTGTAGGGTATATCGAACGATGACAAAAATACTTATAGAGTAGCTCTGCGGAAAAGTAGTGATGTGTTTTTTTCTCGTTTGCAGAATGTAAGAAGTGAACTTTTCCACGAATATTTTTTTCCAATAATCAATGTCAACTAACCAATCTTTCTTTCTATCAGCACATCAGTCTTGACGTAAAGTTTCTTGGATTCTTCCAGAAGTTGTGCGGCTGACTTTGTATTCATCTGAAAGTTGGACTGATAGGACATGACGGTGATAAACGGCTGAGGGCAAATTCAATCACGGGACAAATCAAGTTTTGCAAAATGTTGGAGCGGAGATAAAGTTTCATGGTAATCTGGGAGGTAAGTCAGACATTGGACACATCGTCTGGCTGCTCTAGAGATTTTTCAAGGACGGAATTCGGTAAAACTACAATGTTGAAGTAAGAACTTTCTTGAACATGAAACAATTAGGAAATGTGAGAAAGAAGAAATAAAGAGAGAGAGAGAGGAGAGAGAGAGAGAGAGAGAGAGAGAGAGATGAGCGAGAGCGAGCGAGAGAGATAGAGAGGGAGGGAGGGAGGGAGGGAGGGAGAGAGAGAGAGAGAGAGAGAGAGAGAGAGAGAGAGAGAGAGAGAGAGAGAGAGAGAGAGAGAGAAAGAGAGAGAGAAGAGAGAGAGAGAGGAGAGAGAGAGAGAGAGAGAGAGAGAGAGAGGGAGAGAGAGAGAGAAGTCACAAATCTTTAAATTTTCTCAACAAAGCCTCCGAAAAAGGGACGAAATTTCATATGCGCGAAATCGACAAAGAATAAAAGGGAACAAAAGGGAAACTCCCGTGGAGCATACGCTTGAATGCGCAAAGCTGATGATGGGAGAAAGGGAAACGGCGAAACCCGTGAACGGTCGGCGCGTGTTGGTTATGATACGGCTACTACTACTACTATTCGGATCGGTTCCGGGTGAGTCAGCGAGTGGAAAAAGTGGTGGAAGTGATAGCTAATTTAGGGAAGAGGCAGTTAAGTGACACACCTTAACCGATTTATGCAGTTTTCGACAAAAAATGGACGTGGGAAGCTGAAAATGATATTTTATCGTCTCATATGAACTTTGTGTTGTCTCTTGTAATAAACTTTGTGTTTGAACAAACTATGACGTTAAAACGTTTGGAAGAGAGGAAAGATGACGTAAAAACGTGATCGACGTGAAACCACGTGGAGAAACGTGGATTTTGTGATTTCTGTTTTCTTGATAGTTTTTGACGGAGATAGTGTACTTTTACAACATGATCTTCAAAACTTTGTTACATATGGTGTTCGGTCAGTATAACGAATTAGTTCATATATCCAAAACAAAAACTGTGACGTGGAAAACGTGGACGTCACGCCATGGGATCATATTTGAAAGGATTTTCTAAAAATAGACGTCGTTAACGAGTTCAATGCTATATGTGTCTGTCTCACACCGACGTAAATCAGACGTGGGCAAACGTGAACACGTCACGCGACGTGATCTCGAGACGTCACACAAAGTCCACGTTCTAAAAATAGACCCATTCATGATAATGTCCTTCGGGTCGAAATATACGACGGGGCCAAAAAATCGATATTTGAGTGAACGGCGTTGTGGTGTTGAGAAGAAGTGATAAGTGCGATGGATATGATGATGATGATGATGAAGGGTAGCGATGGGGGAGGTTGACGATGCAAGGAACAACTGACTTTCACCACTTGCGCGCTCTTCTCTGACTATGTATCCTACTATCTGGTAAACCGGATTCTGATAATCATGTGGGAACGTGCTAGAACTGTTCAATGAGATCAGGAAATCCGAGCAACAGCCGTTGTCAGTAGGTATGATGGACATACTGCCAAAACTATGTTAAAACTACTCCGGTCAAGAAAGTGAAGTGATTTGTCTACAAAACCTTCAAAAACCTTTTTTCAGATCACCAAAAAGACGAGAACTGAGTACCAAGTCGCGGAAACGTCGTTTTTCTAGCTGTATGGAAACGTAACTTTGCAGAGTGATATGTTTTTAAACCATATCAAGCCATCGAAGTGTTCGAAACGTGAGAGACTGGTAACGAAAAAAACGTATCACGTCTAAAACGTGGAAAAATGACCTTGAAAACGTGACCTCCACTTCATCATGGTATCAGATGCAATACACAGAACACATGTGGTGTGTCTTGAAAAACAAGATTTTCGAAAGTACCACCGACGACGTGGTAGGAACAAAGACTGAAATTAAAGCGTGGAGAACGTGGATTCAGAAAAAAAAACGTGATCATCATTCTCCCACATTTTCCGAGTGGTTGGGAGAAGTATGGAACCAATAAAGCAAAGCATATGGAAGAAAGTTGTATCTAGCGTGAAAACGTGCCTCCGCATTCGAAAAACGTGTAAAGTGTGAAACCACTTTGAGCAGTTTGGCGACGTCCTTTTATACGAATTGTCCAAGGATGACATCAGTCACAAGGAGTCTCTGAGCCGAGATTAGCGAAGGGTCAAGAAAGGAATTGTAACCAAAAATGTTTCAAGGGCGACGACGAGCAATTATGAACTTGAACAACCTGAAACGAGTCAGGCAAACCGCACGTCCGAAGTAAATAAACCCTAAATACACTAACACGTCGAGGGAGAGGGAGAGTGTGGTGCAGGTAATTTTCCGATGTAATATGAGAATCGAGGTTCTGACAGCTCTGCAGTCGAACATCTTTTCAAAGTAAAACTATTTCACCAAAAAAAAACTGTTGCATTGAACTACGACTCGCAGATTCTTTTGAAATTGCGCTTCCGATTTCTGTTCAGTTTAAATTCTATTTCTAAATAACTCTGCGGATATATTGAACAATATTTTCTTAAATTAAAATTTTCAGGCAGTTTTATGTATTATTGTTTGTTGAGCTAGGCGAGATGATTAGTGACCATCAGAAATTAACGGAGATTTTAGTATGAGAGAGAGAGAGAGAGAGAAAGAGAGGAAGAGAGAGAGAGAGAGAGAGAGAGAGAGAGAGAGAGAGAGAGAGAGAGAAAGAGAGAGGGGAGAGAGAGAGAATACTACAAAAAAGCAACTACTTGTGATCACAATAGTCGAGATTTAACGACTTTTACTACAATGCTTTCCCTCTCCCGTTCACTCTCTCTCTCTCTCTCTCTCTCTCTCTCTCTCTCTCTTCTCTCTCTTCTCTCTCTCTCTCTCTCTCTCTCTCCCGTCGTTCTCTCTCTCCCGTTCACTCTCACTCTCACTCTCTCTCTCTCTCTCTCTCTCTCTCTCTCTCTCTCTCTCTCTCTCTCTCTCTCTCTTTCTCTCTCTCTCTCTCTCTCTCTCTCTCTCTCTCTCTCTCTCTCTCTCTCTCCTCTCTCTCTCTCTCTCTGTCTCCCTCTCTCATTCTATCTATCTATATGTTAGTCATATTTGCATACAGACCCCAAAGTACCTTCAAAAATGTTGTACGAAGAGAGTGTGCACTCGAGGAAAACACTGGAAGATAAACAACACGTTTCCGCTTAATTTCGTTCGGCCGACACTGACCAACCACTGATTTATGAGTATTGTCTATGGTAATGAGAGCGCTTTTGACACACCCTTGAACACAGTTGGGCAGGAAATGGTCTGTGTGACAAAAACTTTTTCATTACTAATGATAAAATTATTTCATGATTGCAAATGACATTAAAACAGATATTATTCAGCGACGGCAATTAGTAAATCGCATCCCATCGCATCCCGCATCCCGTCGCATCCCGTTTTTTTTTTCAAACGTCTGTAACTTTGCTCGGAACAGCCCAATCACCTTGTATTTAGGCTTAGGTTGAACGTTAAGCTGACCCTAACCTAACCTAAGCTTAAAAAAGAGGTGTTCATGCGATGCGAAAAAAAGTTATCGCATCCCGTTTTTGAAAATTTTGAAAAGCGTGATTCGGGATGCGATGGGATGCGATTTACTAATTGCCTTCAGCGACAAACATATGTATATAAAAACGAGCGCTCACAGCGAAAAACACGCACAAAAATTTTGTGCAGCGATGTCCGAGTGGTTAAGGAGATAGACTTGAAAATCTATTGGGCATTGCCCGCGTAGGTTCGAACCCTGCTCGCTGCGAAGGTTTTGCCTTTTTTGTCGAGGTTTATAATGTTTTCAAGACTCAAAATCAAGAAAAAGGAGTTATGAAGAATATTAATGAGAATACTAAACGAATCAACGTCCATTAACCAAAGTGGTTTTTGACAATGGGGACTATAGAGTACACAAGGGTGTAAACTAGAAGAAGTGATCCAGTGGAGGGTTTGATATTCTGTTTGTGATTCCTCATCAGTGCAGATGGTGACAGGAGTCAAGCATGAGAAATGCGAGGACAAACAGTGTTGGAAATTGTTCGAATAGTCGCCAGATACGCAGGCAATGTTTATCATTCACTGAAACACTTTAAGCACAAACACCAATATTTGGTGAACAAAAAGTTGTTGGTGTGGTAGCGGATTATGGGCACGTGGTGGGGTGCAAGTGATAGGGCAAAGTTAACTGGAAAGATTACATGGTCGATTAAAGACCACACGCGAAGTTAAGTCGTGTCGAATTCCGTAATCAAGCAGTATACCTGTGTAAACTAGTGTACGGCTTAATGAAAAGTGTTGGAACATGCTCTCGAAGTAACAGATCTCGTTTCGGACACGAAACATTAAAGAACAGTAAACTTTTTTAGACCACCCAGGAAGTAAAGTTTTTATCCCTAACAATGTACGTTTCAATCTGTGCATAAGAGTAATGAATTGAGAGAAACTTTTAACTCTCAATCCTCCTTCTATTACTTTTGAGTGGATATGCTCTTTCGGGAGAAAAGTATCATTGTTTCTAACGACGCGCGCGGTCAGACAAAGCGCTCTCGAAAACTCGTATCATACATATGATCGAGTGCTAACAAGTGAGTGTTTGACCAGTTTGAAGCAAGGCTGTTCCTATGAGAAGGCGCCGTTGATAAGTTCAAATCGGATAGGGAAAGAGAGAGAGAGAGAGATGAGAGAGAGAGAGAGAGAGAGAGAGAGAGAAAGTTTTTTCAGTCTCGGTATTCTACGTTACATGTGGAGATGAATAGTTGCGTGGAAGTCGGAACTCTGTGTGACTATGGTGCATCCATTAAAAATGGGGTAGCATTTCGAACAACAATGACATTGTTTACCACAGACCCCAAATTTAAAAAGAGAAACTGTCTATCAAGTAAAGAGGTTCTGAAAACTCGCAAACTCGCCCCCCTTCCCAAATGTAAGGTCACTCATTCGTTTTAAAGAGAGACTAATTGATCGAAACGGAATGACCAAGATTTCTCACCTCTCGTTTTACAATAGGTTGTACATACAATGTTGGGGTCATAAAGGTTGAAAGTGGATACAAAGTGAACATATAATCCCCCTATTCACTCAGACCCAGTTACGTTTCAAAGCGATCGGAAATGCCAGAATTTTATGGGTTTGCCTTCGAATGAACAAGTTCAGAATGCTGGTTCATGGTGAAGCTTTTCGACCTGGTGGGAGAAGGAAAAAATAATTCAGTGGGCTCGTTCCGTTGACTTTTTGAGTTAGAGACCAAAACCACTACACTGAGCTATACTTGCAAAGAGCTTTACAATCGAATTTCGGATGGACTTTTTTGGTTATATGATATTCTGCACTCCAGCAGCGCCGATTCAAATCGAAAGTACACCACGGAACCGGAAATTTTGTAGACAAAAAAGATGAAAAACAGACAATTAGGAGGGCAATGGTCATCTGCCGACTTCCCGTTCATTTCTTCTGATGTAAAGTGAAGTGGGTGTGTGTATGTTGATTTTTCAGCTAACGAATAGAGACACGATCTGGTCAATGCATTGCGTTTGTTATTACAAACAAGTCGGATGGGAGAGAGAAGAAGATCTGTGAACAGATTGGTTATAATCCATAGAAGTTGGAAGATTGAGTTGGGTGTTACACTTACACACTGTGTGGACTTTTGATCAATTAGGGATTGGAAGAGGCAGATAGTCAGAGAGGGAGATAAAGAGAGAGAGAGAGACAGAGAAAGAGAAAGAGAGAGAGAGAGAGAGAGAGAGAGAGAGAGAGAGAGGAGAGAGAGAGCGAGAGAGAGATGGGATTCTTGCGAATAAGATTTTCGTCCAGCTCCCACTTTCACTTTCTCTCTCCTTCTCTCTCTCTCTCTCTCTCTCTCTCTCTCTCTCTCTCTCTCTCTCTCTCTCTCTCTCTCTCTCTCTCTCTCCTCTCCCTCTCTCTCTCTCACTCTCTCTCTCTCTCTCTCTCTCTCTCTCTCTCTCTCTCTCTCTACTACCTTTCTTTCTCTTTCAATCTACAGAAAATAGAATTGAACCAATTCGATCAGAACATAAATAAATGGCATTTCTGAATATGTCAAAGGTCTTCCGACATGCAGAAAATTTGTTCAGCTGAACCCAACTCTCTCACATACTTTCCCACTTTTCCCGAGAGTATGAGTGGTCACGGTGTTTACCTAGTCTCATCCCCACCGCCCGGTCTTCTACCAGAATTAACTCATGGCAAAGACCTTGGGTTCGTGAAGAAATTGCAACAAAACAAGTTGTTTTAATGAAGAGTTATAGAGAGAGAGAGAGAGAGAGAGAGAGGAGAGAGAGAGAGAGAGAGGAGAGAGAGAGAGAGAGAGAGATTGAGAGAGGGAGAGAGAGAGAGAGAGAGAGAGGAGAGAGAGAGAGAGAGAGAGAGAGAGGAGAGAGAGAGAGAGAGAAAGAATCAGATCAGAGAAAACATAAAGTACTACAAAAGACAAAAGGAAAGCAAAGTTCAATTTGAATTCCCGTACTTTTTTCCACAAAAAATGGAAAACTCATAAAAAGGAGAACAAGAACCTAGCGAATTTCCCAAATTCGTAGGTATATAAGGGAGTTGTAAAAATTTATGGTATTCAAGGAGTGTCGAAGATTACACATACACACACACACGGTCCGAAGACGGACAACCACTGTCCACAAGACTCGTTTTTTGCCTCGATTATGAGGAATCAGAAGGGAATTTTGAGATTTTTTTCTACCGCTATGATGTCATTTTACCGTATGGATGGTTGCAGACGGTCAAAATGTGAGACTCAAACTTTCATATGGAAAAGCTTTCGACAACAAGTACTTTTCGAAAAGGTAAAAAAATTTTAAAAAAAAATTACATGTTCATTTGAATTCAATAGAGTCATGCGAATTGATCATGCGAACTCTCTCTCTCTCTCTGTCTCTCTCTCTGTCTCTCTGTCTCTCTCTCTCTTTTCTCTCCTGGCCTAAACTTACTGTCAAACTGAGACAAAGTTGATTGAAAGTACGCGTAATTAGTTGGGATTAAAGAGGATTTAGAAGAGGAGTGGAACATGACCTTTTTGTTGTAAATTCATGTACAAACCGTGTCTCGAACACACAAGTGAAAACGGTTATGACAAAGGAAGAAAATGGATGGCAAGCAAGTGATGAGTTAATAAGCCACGACTTTCAGTTTCGTCAAAGTTCAAGCAATGAGGAAGAAATGGCAGGAAAACAGAGAAATTAGTTTACGGTAGTGAATTTCCAGATATGAGCATCAGAAGCCGGAAGATTAAAAGTGCAACGATTCAAATACTCCCAAAACATTTCGTGGACCGGCATTGGACCGTAGATGGGCGACAGATGGACTGTAGATGGGCGACAGATGGACCGGTGGCGGGGAGAGTGCGCTGCGTGTCAAATTTAGACCGGCAATGGATCGTAAATGGGCGACAGATGGACCGGGCGACACATATGAACCGAGCGACACATGGACTGTAGATGGGCGACAGATGGACTGGCCGATGGATGAACAAAACGGCGAAACCCGCGATATGTCCGCGAGTGGCTAGCAATGACCTATCTAGCGCTCGACGACTTTTTAGATCGTTTTCTTCTCTGCACTTCGGAGTAGGAAAGATTGTAAGCCGAACTATAGCTTGTAAAATGTGTGTTCGCACATGTCAGTTCCAACATTGGACTATTTTTAAAACTGATGAACATTGGGCTATATTTGAGCCTGCGGCGCATTGGTCTACTTAGGTTCAGTTTTGGCTTGAAAGTGGTACCAACTATCGTATATCAGGGGGTCCGGATATAGAAGGGAAATATTTCATTTGTCATACCCCTGCAAAAGTTATGTGTGTCCACATGATGTATCAAACTGATATTGAACAGTGAATGAATTGGACAGTGCGACAGATGGACTGCGGATGGGCGACAGATGGACCGGGCAACACATGGACCGGGCGATAGAAAGACTGTAAATGAACCGGCATTGAGCTGTAATTGGGCGACACATGTCCGGGACGACTGTCGCCCATCTACGGTCCAATGCCGGTCCACGAAAAGTTTTGGAGATATGCGCTACTTTCTCAGCTAACTCACAAATAACTCCGGTCTTTTATTCTCAAGTTTTATAATTTGTTTCGGACAAAATTCTTGAACTATCCAACTAGAATAATTTTCACTAGGTTGAAGAAAAGTGAGCTCCTTTTGTGTTTGGTCATCCATCGTATTCCACGGGATTCATGGAGAGAGAATGTCTATCTTGGAGAATTGAAAAAAAAATGAAGTTGTCGATATAGGTGATGGATATTTCAAGTTTTCAATGTTTTCTATTCACCAAATGTTTTGTTAAGACAAAATGGCCTCAAGACTGAAGAATTGTTCAAGGAACTCGGGACACAAGAAAAAAGAACGGACGTCAACGGAAGTGAGTTTGAACACGGAAAGAATAGAGCGAGCAAAGACAATGAATACAATGTGGCGTTCTCGCGCTTAAAACGTAAGAGGATACTGTAGCTGGTTCAAAGATGGTCACAACGTGAGACGGGTTTTCCGAAAAGATGCGGGAAATATCAAAAATTTCCTTGCAAAAAATGTTTTTCGAGAGGTGGGGATTTTTCCAGTGAATTATTCTGATCTCGATCGCGAAATTTCAACTTTTTTCAATCGATGATGAATATGTTTTGAAGAGGAGAATTCTTTAATAGTACATGTCGAGTTACTCGACTTTAAAGATTTCTAAATAAACATGAGAGATACCAATCTGAACCCGAAGATTAATAATGAAAACTTTCTCACGATACGGTGTAATCGAATCGGAAAGGCGGTGGGGTGTAAGAAAAATAGCGTTTTTCCATACTCTTTGGAGTAGTTAACAAATTTCAGAGTGACCCTGCTTTAAAAGTTCAATGTACGTTGCATAACATGTGTAAGTAAGTGTCAAAAGTCAGGGGCATGAACTTATGGCACATTCTGCGCGGTTATACTGTTTGGTTTAGATCTCTTGATCATTCTCACTATTTCAACTTCAACACTAAAGACCTGTCTTTCTCTATGTGAAAGTCAGCTGCGAGGTATAAAAAAATAGTTGACATGGAGAGCGAGAAACAGAGAGAGAGAGGGAGGGAGAAAGAAAGAGAGAGAGAGAGAGAGAGAGAGAGAGAGAGAGAGCGAGGAGAGAGAGAGAGAAGAGAGAGAAGGAGAGAGAGAGAGAGAGAGAGAGAGAGAGAGAGAGAGAGAGGAGTGTAGAACTTGGAAGATCGTACTAATTATCAGATTTTCAAAAAAAACACAAAAAAAATTACCCCGAGAACAAAACCATATGTACTGATATGTGATACTAGTAAAATTCAGATTTTCATAAAAAAAAAGTTCCCGATTCGTTCAACAAATCATGGAAAGTGGGAAGTATGACGACTAGAAAAAAACAGTCGACGCGAGAAACCCATCATCGGGAGAAAGTTTTGTGTGGGTTCGATCGACGATTTGAACCGATGATAACGATCATTCTATCGCCCTTTCCGTTTCGATTACACCGTACCGTGAGAAAGTTTTCATTATTAAACTTTTTGGGTTCAGATTTGGGCCATCTGACTGCTGGAAGTCATTGTGATTAACTACTGTAACATTTTTAAGCGATTATAACTCGGAATAGGGCAAATTTAGTGAATTTACATCAAAATAACAGTTGATCTGTTTGATTTTCGATTATCATGATTAACAGTTAACAATCATTACACAAAGATACAAGACCTACGATGAGGGAATTTGGATAGTTCAAAAACAATAAAAATCTTAGGAAAAGCCGATTTTTTCTCTTTGAGTGAACTTCACTTTCAACACGGTTTTAGCAACAAGATAGGAACTTTGCATGCACTGAACGTTTAACTTCTAAAAGTTTACCTACATCTTCAAGCACCATCTCTAAAGTTTTTCACAGCACCTTTCCTTAGGCCAGAAAAGGGGTAAACTACTGTGGGGATGCAGATTGCAGATTGACGTCATGAACTTTGCATTGTATTTTCTGTAAAGTTCATCATATTTTCAAGAGCCAACATCGAATGATTCCGACGTTACCATATTTCGGTACTGATAGACACCGGGTTTCTAAGTTTCTGTTCTAAATTGATCGAGTCTTGGATGTCATGCGAACCTCCCATTAGAGGTATCAATTTCAAGTTCTCCACATGTGCGCGTGAAAGGCATCGTTTTGAGTTCTCAGAAGTTTGTTGATGCTTTCTGTAGTTATTTTCCAACCCTCCGTATTGTCCCATCGGATAATGTTATTATCAGACATTTCAAGCTACCAACGCGAATCTATGGCTTACTTCTGAACAACTGTAACCATGGAAATGTACATATCTGCAGCTTTCGTCGAATCTTGAGATTTCTAAAAACAACCTTTTGCATGTTCACTCACTTCTCGAGCTGTAAAAAGAGAGATTTTCTTTCTTTCTCTCGTCTCTCTTCTCTCTCTCTCTCTCCTCTCCCTCTCGTCTCTCCTCTCTCTCTCTCCTCTCTCTCTCTCCTCTCTCTCTCTCTCTTCTCTCTCTCTCTCTCTCCCTCTCTCTTCTCTCTCTCTTTCTCTCTTCTTCTCTCTCACTCTTCTCTCTCCTCTCCCTCTCATCTCCTCTCTTCCTCTCTTCCTTTCTCCTCTCACTCTCTCTCTCTCTTCTCTCTCTCCTCTCTCTCTCTCTCTCTCTCTCTCTCTCTCTCTCTCTCTCTCTCTCTCTCTCTCTCTCACTCTCTCTCTCTCTTTCTCTCTCTCTCTCTCTCTCTCTCTCTCTCCTCTCTCTCTCCTCTCTCTCTCTCTCTATCTTTCTCTCTCTATTTCCTTTTCTCTGCAATGCTTTCGAGAAATTACAAAAATCACCTGCACTCAGGCAGGATCGAACTTGAACTCTGTTCCCCGGGAAACCTTTCAAAAAAGCATTGATTTTGGCATGAAGCCAGAGTGTTCTTTGTGATTTTTCTCTTTCACTAAACCTCTCAAGTGCAATGTCGACTTTCGTCCTTTGTATCACTTCACCCTAGTCTCTTCCTTCTTTTGGGATGGAAACTTTTCATTTCACAATGTTTAATCATATACTTCATTTGAAATTATCAAAAAATTAGAAAATTCAATAGGAATTTTATTTTTATTCATATAGTAAATTCCGAACTTCTCAATATAAATAACGTATTTTGACGGATAAAATGAAGAAACTCTAGGCGGATAAAAACCGTTTTACAGTTGAATTTATGACATTCCATTTTTGTGTTTCACACTTTACAAAAAAGTCAGATTCACTTTGATTTTCCCCTGTGCGAATTCTCTTTGCGACTAAATAACACATACAAGTGCTCTAATGAGCATGCGAGTTGATTGTAGACAAAAATAATCTTCAACACAATGGCATTCTCGTTCAATCCTTTTTGCTACTTTTCTCATAATTCTCTTTCACCTGTTCTGTTTCGATTAGCTTCCTCCAAATTTTTTCTTGGGCAGACAAAGGGCAAAAACGAACCAGGCATTGCCACCAACGCCAGGTCCGTTTCACGCCCTGTGTCTGTTTTTTTTTTTTTAATTTTGGAGTTCATGGTGGTTCCCTCACAACTCCTCACAACTCTAGTTACGAATTCACACTGCGTAATTTTTTTTATTAAAAAACAAATTCCCTAATTATGCAGCACATGTCTTCCGCTACCTGTAAAAAAGTCTGACCTCCGTCAATCGGGTACTTAGTACCGTAGCAGGTTTCGCCTTGAAATACAAGAACGATTTACGTAATGAGCCTTTAATTTCAGAATGGACTGAAAGTAAGAATAATAATTTAAATTCACAAAGATCTAACTGTTCGTTGCGAGAGTCCCCGACCCTACCGTACTCATTTTACAAAAACGCGGACTGGACCGCAATCGGTCAGACTTGTTGCTAGATGTGTGTGCAGTGAATGTTCCTTGCTCTGCGGTAGAAGTAAACATGTATTTATATTATGATCCTCACTTGGTTGTTTTGCTGCACACCCCTTTCCATTATTCTTATTAATTTCCATTGACCGTTTTTTGCAGAAAAATCGGGTAGTGCTGGCTGAATATTCAAATAGTGTTAGACTTTGAATCGTATACCCCCGTATGACTTCTACAAACAGGGAATTTACAATTCACCGTGAGGAATGATATTTCACCGAGTTACAGGGTGGGGCAGAGATAGTGATACCCTATTCAAAACCTGTATAACTCTACGGTTGTTTTATAGAATTATCTCAAAATATAGGACAATGTAGATGAATATCATACAAACAATATGCTGTGAAGAATTTCCTGATCAGACTCTACTAGCTCTCAGTACAACCTTGAGAACTTTTTATCGAGCATTGTTGAATGTTCGCAGGTCATAGGTGACAAGATGACCCCATATCTATTGAACCACTACCTTCAGGTGGCAGATTTTTTTAATATTTTCTGGAAAACGACCCTTTCGGTTCGAATTTTTCTCATGACACATCTGATAGAATTCAAATCGAGCGAGGAATCTGAATATTATGTAGTAGTATGTAGTATGTAATGTAGTAGAAAAAAACTACAATCAGAGCACTTTTGATTGACATTCAAAGATTGTCTCTGTACATGTATTACTTTTGCCCTTTCAATAACCTCCCTCGTATTGTTCATCAAACGTTTTCTTCATTGTTCACTTTTCTCCATAAAAAAAAAATTCCAGACGGAAATGGAGTCGGACAATATGATAAAGAAGAAGACGAAAAGAAGTCACCGAAAAAGTCTATAGAAGATATTTTGACCATGGACAAGTACTGTTGGTCTTGGTCCTGGCGTTTTCTCAATTTTGTCTTCTCAATGGTTGCTGCGGCTATGTTATTTATGATGTATGCAGGTTAGTTCAAAAAATTTTGAAGATGGTTCAGCATTTTTGAAATTTCTGAAACTTCTTTGATTTTTTCGAATTTTTCAATCTTTCGTGTTTCTTGAAGTTTAAATTTTTGAAGTTTTCAAACTTTCAATTGTTTTGAACTTTGACAATGTGAGCTGACAACGTTTTTTTCCTAGGTGCCAAACCAAAGTCAATGTTATGCATTTCTGAGACTTCTAACTACACGGACGGATGTAGTCTGTCACCATCTCAAATGCAAGAACTAAACTGCACCTTGGAGCCAGTTTATCAATTTGAGTCTGTCTATGTTGATGTGAGTTTGTCGTAGGAATATGTCCCCGCAGATCGTTTCTATTGGACTAGTGTTACAACGAGCCTTTCAGTTCCAAAATGTACTGCGAAGAAGGTAAATGGTGTGAAGAAAAGCATATCTGTACAAATGTTCGGAGTTCTGGTCGGAAACACTCTTTTCTGGAAGTCTTAGCGATCGGTTTGGGAGACTCAGGGTGAGAAGAGAGAGAGAGAGAGAGAGAGAGAGAGAGAGAGAGAGAGAGAGAGAGAGAGAGAGAGAGAGAGAGAGAGAGAGACAAAGAGAGAGACGGAGAGAGAGTGTGTGAGAGAGAGAGAGAGAGAGAGAAGAGGAGAGAGAGAGAGAGAGAGAGAGAGAGAGAGAGAGGAAGAAGGAGAGAGAGGAGAGAGAGAGAGAGAGAGAGAGAGAGAGAGAGAGAGAGAGAGGACAAAGAGATAGACGGAGAGAGAGTGTGTGTGTGTGAGAGAGACGAGAGAGAGAGAGAGAGAGAGAGAGACACAAGAGAGAGACGGAGAGAGAGTGTGTGAGAGAGAGAGAGAGAGAGAGAGAGAGAGAGAGAGAGAGAGAGAGAGAGGAAGAAGAGAGAGAGAGAGAGAGAGAGAGAGAGAGAGAGAGAGAGAGAGAAGAGAGAGGAAAAATAGAGAGAGTAAGATTTTCAGATAATTTCTATAGCCTACGTCTTCGTAACAGTTTTCGGACTTTCTGTCTACTCTAGCCAATGATCTGATTTCCTTCACAGTCCTGCGCACTCTTCTGGGATTCTTCAACGCTGGATTGTTCGGGTGTGTGTGACCATCTTTCACTGAAACAGCAGTTCCTTTGTTTCAGGGTGTACGGTGTCTACAAAACAGAGCACTTACCTAGAAAACATCGTTTCTTGGTTTCCACAGTCATCAGCTGGTCTCCAAACATGATTCTTCTGTCATTTGCTGCGAGGTGAGAGGTTCTGGAACCGAAAAAAGATTCTAAAAAGCATTAAATGTATCCAATATTTTTTAATTTTTTCAAAAGTTACAAATAGAAAAATGCAGCAAATATCTTTATGACCGCTGAAAAAAACAAGTTTCAGATTTTCTGGCGACTGGCGTACCTTTCAGTACGCCATTTCTGCTCTTTCTGCTCCAGCTGTATTTTTCTTCTTCTGTAAGAGAGAGAGAAAAGTTTTGTTCTTGAGAATTCCCGTTCAGTTTTATCTACGAATCACCACGGTGGTTGATTCAAAAAGGGAAAATCGATGAAGCCTTGCGAGTCTTGGAGAATATTCAGAAGAGGAATGGAAAGGAGGTAGTAAGTAAGGAAGAACTCACCGAGATGCTCCAGATCGAAAAAGAGGTAGGAACAGTTTTTTTTGTTTTCTTCATGGTTATAGAGAAAAGGTCAAACTGTATCAGTGGGGAAACAATCAAACACTAAATGTTTAAAAATTTAATTAAATTTTTGCCAAAAATGTTATAGTCAAGCGCGAGTCATCGTGCCGTTATGTAGACGGCTTCGACCAGATTTTGGAGTTTTGAGCGGAATCTGAAAGATCTTAACCAGATCGTGCCAATTCTAGCTAGAAGTTTTCATATCAGGTTAGTATTCTTTGCCATATGGTCCATGATGTCCACCTAAAATTCGGATAGAACGTAGAAAACAATCTTGGAAGATATTTCTCAAAATTTTAAAAAATTAATAAGCTTTCAAAATTTTCATTTTCAGAAATTCGAAGGTGTTAATCGGAAAAGGAAAAACTACGATGCTAGACATCTCTTCAGCTCCAAGTCTATGAGTCTCATCACTTCTGTCTTTTTGTTTGGAAAGTGAGTTATTGAGAGAGAAAGAAATGAGAAAGAAAGAAAAATAGAGAGAAAGAGACAGACAGAGAGAGAGAGGGAGAGAGAGAGAGAGAGAGAGAGAGAGAGAGAGAGAGAGAGAAGAGAGAGAGAGAGAGAGAGAGAGAGAGAGAGAGAGAGAGAGAGAGAGCGAGAGAGAGAGAGAGAGAGACAGTCTTTTCTCACGAAAAACATCAGATTTTCAACATCTCTTGCAAACTATGGAATGATGTTTGACATTGAAACTCTATCCGGCTCAATATTCACGAATGCCCTTCTCATGGGAATCATACGATGGACAATGGCAATTTCAGTAGGACTCATGGACTTCAAGTAAGCTCGTCTGTCTTGTATCATTTTCCAGTCATGAATCTTAAGATTCCAAAACCTGGGAAGAAAAACGATCCACCTATGTGCACAGTCGGCCATTGGAATATCTTTACTCATTATTGCGGTCGTTTTCGCTATTCGTAAGTTTAAGTTTTTTTACAGAAATATCATGAATTCTCACTTAACTTAACAAACATTGTCAGTAGAGTTGGAAAATGATGCTACTGTGTTGATGTTCAGATGACGAAAAGCAAGCAGCACTGCTGATCAGAATTCTGACGTTGATCGCGACATCAATCGCGTCACAGGTTCTTCTGACGAAGAGTATGGTCACGATCGAGTACTATCCCACAATGGTCCGAAACTCTGCTATGTCTTTCGAATCGACTTTCAGTAGAATTGGGACTATTGTTGCACCATTATTCATAGTTTTGGTGAGTTAAGAGAGAGAGAGAGAGAGAGAGAGAGAGAGAGAGGGGGGAGGGAGAGATAGAGATAGAGAGAGGTAGAGATAGAGAGAGAGAGAGGTAGAGATAGAGAGAGAGAGAGAGAGAGAGAGAGAGAGAGAGAGAGAGAGAGAGAGAGAGAGAGAGAGAGAGAGAGAGAGAGAAGAGAGAATAGAGAGAGAGAAAGAGAGAGAGAAGAGAGAAAGAGAAAGAGGAGGGAGGGAGTACTTCGTGATCAGTGATGTTTCAGTTCGACGCCAAATATCTCCAATACGTCTTGTTCGCAGCACTGTCCCTGACCGACGCCGGATTGTTCCAAGCATTTCTGCCAGAAACTAAAGGATCCCATCTACCAGACGAGATGCCCAAAAAGAAAGAGAAAGAAAGTAATAAACTGACCGCATAATAATGTGTATTCAACCCGATCTCCTTGTGATTTTTCCTGTTACGGCGTTGTGAATCTACATATTGAATACTTCGTTACATTCCAATAAAAAAGTTTATAAACTGTATGTTGACTTGGTCTAGTGGACGATGCTTTTATTCTGCGCGGCGCATAATGGGAGTACGTTTTTAGCACAAACAGATCAAGTTAGGAAAATAATTATTTGACAACAAGTTATCTAGGGATAGTCTCTAACTAATATATTTAATCTTGAAAAATGATTTGTCGACACTTTTCTGGAAGAAGAATAGATTCTAGATTATTTCGTCAATCTACTGATAAAAAATCTAAATCGTCAATCCAAGTGAAAATTCTTAAATCTCTGATTATTTTCCTTCTGGGAGAGAGTGTGTTTTCCTGTTTTCTATTTTGATGTAGATGCTTAGAATTCTTCATCTTTAAATAAGTTCCACCGACTTCTCTCTATAAATGGGAAACAGAGTACTGTTAATCAAATCGTCGGATGATGTAACTAACGCCACAAAAGTAGCGTCAATCAAACTGCTGGAGATAGTCGAATTCACTACCATAAAAAAAGAAACAACTATCACAGAGAGAATAAAAAATTTTATACCATCAATGATCATTAACAAACATGAACCATGGGAATCTAGGTGGCTCTAACTGTATAAAAGAAGTATCCGATGCGTCTTGTCATATTCAACAATGAGGTTCTTCATCGCCTTGGTTGCAGTTCTGGCTGTCGCTTCTGGTAGAGTCATCACCTCGGGTAGTGAAATTACCAGAATCTATGAGAGTGAGTTGCTGCTGAAAAATTAGGATGAATTTTTCACGTTGAGAATTTTTTCTCTTGGTGCAGTTGATAGGCATACAGAAAAGGCGTTTGAAGAGAGAGAGAGAAAAAAAAACCACGGGTAGAAAACAGAGATGGTAGAATCTATCACATCCCAAAAATAATTTTCCGCGTTGACCAAGCTCATGAATCCTTCCAAAAATTCTGTCAGTGCTTTGAAGTTTCCGGTTGGAAGAAACGGGCGATACATGGACTGTAAATGGACCGGCATTGGACTGTAATTGGGCGACACATGTCCGGGACGACTGTCGCACATCTACGGTCCGATGCCGGTCCACCCAAAGTTTTAGAGATAACTTTATTCATAGTGAACGAGTTAAAATCGTTTCGGTGGGGCAGTAGGCAATTTATGTCGAAATTTTTGACACACTTGCGATATACCAATACATAGTTCTCCTTGATAACGTATTGGCTAACACTTCACACCCCAGAAGACTAGTATCGCTCGCTTAATCACTAGATCCCAATACATCAAATTTTTGGGTATTCAACATTGACATTCAGACGGACATCCTGTGTCCAGCTCTACCAAAAACCTCGGAAACTCACCATACGCAAACATCATTCCTGGACTTGATGAGTTCAACTCACAGAGTTCTGACTTCTCTTCTGGTGAGAGTCTTCAACCGATTGAGTCGAATGTAAAAATTGCAGACAACACCTTCAATTCTGGAAACTATGGTCTAGAAAATCAGTATTCAGGTCTTTCTTCTGACGAATTTGGGCAGGGGTTCTCGAATGGTGAGCTATCTCTCTCTCTCTCTCTCTCTCTCTCTCTCTCTCTCTCTCTCTCTCTCTCTCTCTCTCTCTCACACTCTCTATACTTTTTTTCTGAAAAATGATAATTTTCTAGGAATAAGCACCGAAAACATCTACGGACAGCAGGATACCTCTTCCCAGGAACTCTCGAGTAATTTTAGTTGTTAACTCATCGAATGGCACATTCAGATATCATTGGAGCAGCTCAGGAAAACCTGTACAACCTGAAAAATCAGCTGTACTAGAAAATTTCAAGTTACAGAAGCAATAAAAGTTTTATTCCCTTCAGAAAAAGAATTCGAGTTTTTTTGAGTACGCTGAAGACGAAAGAATTGCTTCTGAAACTACTAGAAAATTTGTCACCTGTTCTTTGACATGGAACGCTCACTAGAAGGATACGACTTCGAAACCAAATATGAATTTGAAAGAGGATTTGTCAACATTTTAAAGTTTAACTTCCCGAGTCTAGGAAAAATGAATCTAACTATAAGATAATATGGGCAAATATTTGTGATTTTTGAAAACTTGACATGAAAAACAACGGCATTAATAAATCTGTAAAATGATAACAAAAACACTAAACTTTATTACCAAACATTTCTAATCTGATAGAAATACTCTTCACTAGACGTCTTCATGTTAGTCTCCAAGAACTTGGTCTGCACGATCTTTTGCTTCTTCATTTCTCTCCATAAGCAAAATTGAACGACTATGGAATAGATAGGGCAAATGACTAAGACTTCACTGATTACTAGTTGAGTAGTATATGGTAAAAGTTCAGCTGTGACATATCCTATAGCGGTCCCAAATGAATAGATGAATAGGAAGTAGAAATCACAAATGGAAAATATCTTCAGTAGTTTTATCGATCTGTATACTCGTCTTCAGATTATCTTTTTTTTAAATTTCTCCAACCGTATATTCTCATCCAGTTGATATCTATTTGACAATGACGACGATGTTTCTGACAACCGTAGCGTCTGAAATTTCAATGCACTAAAAGATGAAAACCCTCTCACCTTATTTTTCAACTTCAGCAGTGACAGTCCAGTTTTTGTGAAAAATATGCTCGATAGTAGGACGATTTGAGAAAACACCGAGAGCGATGTTTTCGACATTTTTGTGGCCTGCAGAGTGTTTTTTTTTTTGAAATTCCGGGCTGTGGACTGGTGAAGTAAGAAAAACTACAGAGTGTAAAGAAATTATAGCAAACTGGAGTTTTTTTTCAAGTTCACAGTTCATCGAGATGTCCGGAACGATGATCTAGGAGTGATATCTAGGATTTATTGTCATCTAAGATTAAAAGCGGAGGCCTAACGCTCATCCTTCCTGTTTACTAGCTAAGTTGTTTTTATATAGGCTTCTAGCTGACCGGAGGTTACCCTCCTGACTAGTCAACATGTTCTTAGCACCAGAGCGTGAGCTTTGATAAGTCACGCTTACAGAAAATCTTGGTGTTTTCACTTTCAATAGAAAATTTTTTGGTATTTTCAGTTAGCAAATTCATTCACAAAAAAACAAAAAAATTGTCTCTGCGTCTCTAACGAAGGAATGAAAACCAACCTTGCAAAATAAGTGCACATCGTCATACTTGAAATACCAATAATAACTCATTAAAACGCAAGTTGAGAGGGCAATTTGAAGCAAAACCAATGGAATAGACAGGTATTTCATTCCCTTCTCATACTTTTTCCTCAATAGTGTTGCCAGGAGACGTTCGAGGAAGATGTGAAACGACGTCCATCCAAAAACAGACAGTCCTATGTTGAATAAGACTCTGGTTGAAACACAGAACAATTTGTTCGGTATGATATCACAACCGCTTGTCCAGGATGAGTTGTATGAATAGAGTTGGCCAATGTAAAAAACTGCTCTGAAGGGTAACTCTAAGGTCACAAAAGAGACACAATAAGGGAACGACCTCCGCGGCTAGTCCTCCGCAAGCAAACGCTCATTTTCGAATTTTCCTCTTCACGAACGTAAGATCGAGATTAAAATTATTGAAAAAATAAGACAAAGAAAATCACACTCGAGTTTAATTTCCGACAATGGTTCATCAACCTCGCTACGGTCAAATTTGAGAAAACTCACCTTGCTGAACAATGTACCAACAGCGCAAAGATATGAAGTGAAAAAATCATTTTAGTGTTGAAATGAAACAACGAAGATTTGACCAAAACAACCATTGTTTTGATCAAAACCACCGGGGCTGACATAGATATGATTGAATATACGATCATGACAAGGTTCAGAGGTTTATTCGTAGCAATTTCAGCCATCATGTCACATATCGTTTGATTCATTGCAGAGCTAGAATGATTGTTTGATATAATGTCTGGGTATTTACTGAATGACTGGACATTGTAAATCAAGCTGGTGCGCAAATGAAATTAACGTCTCAAGGTAGTTATTATGTACTTCCTTTACTAAAATAGATTACATATTCCTGACGACATGAAAGAAGAAAGAGTATGGGAAACTACATAGTGTATAATGTCCAAAAGAAGAACATTTGAACTCATGCGAGCTTTTTGACTTTGAACATTTATCTATGATCGTGAGAGTTGACAGAAAACTATATTTTTGAACTAAAAGGTGACGGTTCATACAGAAACAATTATATTTTTTATAGTTATTGACCTTTGCTCTATACTAACCATGGATGAACCTAGTTTCAGACACTATGTCGATCGAAACCTCGGAAAAGTAGTTATTGACACCCGCAACTCATCGACAAAACAATGATTTTATTGTAAAATAATGACTTTCGAGGCGGACCGTTAATTGCTACTGAAGGTGATTCATGAAAATCCCGTTTCAACATAACAAAGTGGGTATTTTCGGAATCTCGAGTCCCAAGAGTATGACTTCTATGAAAATGGGATATCCACTGTCTACGTTTTCCGTTCAAAGATTGTCTGCGGACTGCGGACACGAAATCTCTCTCTCTCTCTCTCTCTCTCTCTCTCTCTCTCTTTTCAAGAATAACTTGGCATCAAATATAATTTAATTGGAAAGAAATAATGACAGGTGAAAAAAAACAAGTTGTAGACGACATTTTTTCACCATCCTTGTTCCTTGAATTGAGCGAAATAGCTGTCGTGATGCACGTTGATTGCACTATTCAAAACTCTGCTCCGACTTTTTTTGAACTGAAATTTGTTGAAATTGAAACATTTTAAAACATCCCGCAGGTTGATCTCAATTTATCCGAATTGAAAGATCAGAGAATAATAATAGTTCTGAGAAATCATTAGAAATGGAAAAAATTCACTCTATCTATCAATCTTTCTTCTAGCAGTAATGCACTCTTTAATTGGAAGAGTAGTGATATTCAAATCAAACTTCAAAAAAGATCTACAACTTACTTGTAAGTAACGCCTCCACATGAGTATTGGAACAACAGTTGCGTATATCGGACAGTCGATTACAGCTGGAATTTTCAAAATATGATTCCTGCTTCGAAGAACAAATCGTGCTGTGCTCAGCATAAAGAACCGTAGGTCGACATTTAAGATAGACCAATCAATGAGCGTCGGAGTTGTCGCGCTGCCCGTAGTAGATCAAAGTTATGTCAAAGTATTTCATTTGCGCAGGAAATTCAAAAATGTTGAGATATATAGACCTCACAATCAGCAATAATAGTTACAAGCTTTGTAAATGACCTGTGATGAACCCTACAGGGTGGTTACTATTTTTGTGCACAAAATAAAACTGGTATATAACCAAAAGTAGAAGTCAGAAAACCGTGCGAGTTAACAGAAATTTTATTTGTGATCATAAC
>OZ022253.1:10303310-10310810 GCA_963978915.1 Caenorhabditis parvicauda | reverse complement strand
AATAAGCGGTAAGAAAGTAAAACAGATATGTGGCGAAGATGTTGAGAAGAATGTTAGACCGGATATTTTCTTCCAGCTGATATCTAGTCGACAATGTCGCGGATTTCTCTTGGTTTCGTAGTACCTGACACACTTTTCATACAGCTCAGAAATCTGTCTTACCACATTCTTTTTGTTCAGACAGTAGAAGCCAACTTTTGCGAAACTCTGTGATAATAGGAGCATAATGCATGAAGTTATCTTTGACCATGGTTTGGACTTCTGAGATTTCTAAATTTTGTGTGCACTACTTTTTTGTTGCGATTTCAAAATAAGAGGTAATTGAAAAGAGAGAAACTCTTGAGTTTTGAATAGACCGGAAACGGATTATGAATGAGCAAAAGTCGTTCTGTACATTACTTCCCGTTCAAGGTCCAGTACCGGGTCAGATGCAACCCAATACAAATCCAGTCTCTCTGTCGCCCGATCCATCTAAAATCCAATTCAATTTGTTCCCATATACAGTCCTATACCGGTCCACCCAAAACTCCAGAGAAACTTTTTTCCTTTTTCTTGATCACATTCGAATATCGAACGCAAATATGTTACAAAATTACATTAATAACTTACCCTACAGAAGACTTGACCACTGTCAACACTATCGTGTAAGTAAACAGTGCTCAGAGATCCTAGGGACATGCACATTTGGATCAAAATGAGTACAAATGAGACGAATTTCATCGATTCATCATAGTTCTTGTGATAACGCGTGGCTAGATATCGCTCAGCTAGAATGGTGAAGAACGACCAGCAAGCCACGTGGATCCCGATTTTCTCGATGAGTCGAATGTAATAACTTGATATCTACAGCACATTAACGTCATAGGCCGTAGATATCAGCAGCCGATGAAGTTCATATCAACAGCCGATGAACTTCATAAATTTTCATCAACGACCTTTGAACTTCATATCAACAGCAGATGAACTTCATATCAACAGCCGATGAACTTCATAGTGATTCTATCAACAGCACATTTTTAAGTGAAAAAAAATATTATTAAACAATGTGACCTCCCTTCATTGGGAGATGGTCACCGGAGACACCACCGGTAGGACGTGACAAAAATCTTAGGATCTACATCCTGTTCGATAGATAAGACTTCGAACTTGCTTGATGAAATGCATGATCTTTATGTATGTTATCGTGCGCCGACCTTCTGCGGGTTTCGCCTAACTAACGTGTTTAGCGACTTCTGTGAGGTGTATGTAGTTTTTGACAACATTACTGGGGTTTTCCACCATTCTCTTTCACATGGAACAACTCAAATGACACAAAAAGTGATTACAAACGGAGAAAATTTGATATATAAAATTAATCGACCATTATTCAACAAAAAAAGCGATGTGCATACTTGTAAGGTGGTTAAATATATATTTAATTGAGCGACAAACACTTCTATTTCTTTACACAATGGAAAAACCTAGAAGAAATATTTTCGAGACTCATGAACCTGAACTTTCATCGAGAAAAAAATTTTTTTTAGAGTTTTTCGATGACAAGCGGCACCTAAAAACATAAGAAACGTATAAAAATATTCGTATTCATGAAGTACCACCTTCAGTGTTTATCAATGTCTGTTACTTCAAATGATGAATTCGTTGTAATCGAAAACCGTGTTAGTATTGACAGCAAATCAACAGCACATGAACTTCATAATCTGCTATCAACGGCTTATGAACTTCATATCAACAGCCGATGAAGTTCATATCAACAGCCGATGAAGTTCATATCAACAGCCGATGAAGTTCATATCAACAGCCGATGAAGTTCATATCAACAGCCGATGAAGTTCCTATTAACAGCCGATGAACTTCATAAATTTTTATCAACGACCTATGAACTTCATAAATTTTTATCAACGGCCTATGAACTTCATAAATTTATATCAACGACCTATGAACTTCATAAGTTTATATCAACGACCTATGAACTTCATAAACCACTATCAACGACGCATGAAAAGTGTTCTTTGTACTTTTTGTACTCAACCTTCAGGTAACTGGTTAGAATCGTTGTGAATATCCAGAATCATTGACTAACACAAACTTTGTGATGCTGGTTGTTAATGTAGCTTAGGGGCTTATTTATCCTCAAAAATGCGCATAATTGAACCCCTCACCTCGCAGAACAGTGTAAGAATAATGCAAGAAAATGGAAAACACATAGGGCTTTTGTATTAAAATGCATACAAGTCGCTCTCAGTACCAGATAAATAGATACAGTCAGAATAGGAAGTGCCAATATACAGAAGATGCAATAGATCACAAGTAGAACCTCGAGGTGCTGGTTAGTTGCAATCTCTTCCATTAGTGCGCAGTCCATGAATGTACTGGAATCAATTTTGGAAGGGTTTATGTTAGTTTTAATGATCAAACGAGCAAAGTTATTTATGAGAAGTTTTGCTTGAGATAATATGAAAACAATCATCATTGTTGCACCAGTTTGGAAGCGTGACGTCTTCATGAAGGAAAAGAGGAAGGGAGAGAGAGAGAGAGAGAGAGAGAGAGAGAGAGAGAGAGAGAGAGAGAGAGAGAGAGAGAGAGAGAGAGAGAGGATATGAGGGAAACATCATTGTTACAGATTGGCATGAATAATAACCACTCGTAATTATCCAGGTGGAGATGAATCATAGAATTACTGTACCGATTCGTCACCCCTCCGTCCCATGAGATTAATTACTTTGTTATCAAAACACTCCGAACTCGGATTTATCATGTCTGCTATCGAGAATAGCTGGGGGCGGATAGGCAGTCATCAGAAGAGAGCATGAAGATCAAAACACATTATTAATTAAGTGGGCAAAATTAAATTTATAACCATCTCTCTGTAAGAAAAATTGAAAATGTCTTTAAATACTTTTTTAAATCCATAATTTTCGCCTTCCGAGAAAAAATTTTTCAATTCGATTACGATCAAACTACAGAGCACTTAATTTCTGGACTTGAACTAATTTCGTCTGGTTCGCTAACAAATTTAATGTTCAAAAAAAGTTTTTCTCCTAAAAGTCTATCTAAAAATATTGATTCGACATAATTTTTTTTATCAAATCCGTGTTCTACACACAAATTGACATACAAAGCAAAAATGCCCGTCGAGAAACGTTCAGGGAGAGCCGAGATACACACAAGTTAGGCGAAACCCGCGGATGGTCGGCGACTGATTGAGGTTTGCCGCAGCGAGAATGCGCTCCCAATCACTACCGGCGCGCGTTTTGCCGGCCCGACAAGGTTTGCTGTGATCGATGTTTCCCACACGCAGTTTCCACTGATCGCGTCCATGAGGGTCTGAACTTCCTTGGATGTCTGAGCAGCCTTGTAATCGAATGTTTTGTCAAGTGACTTCTGTTCACTTGAAGTTGGAATCAGAATTTTAGAAGATTAACTTTATCGGTGCTGAAGGTTAGTACTACTCTAGAAACTAAATACCGTTGATATGAAGTTCATAGGTCGTTGATAGCAGTTTATGAAGTTCATAGGTCGTTGATAGTAGTTTATGAAGTTCATAGGTCGTTGATATAAACTTATGAAGTTCATAGGTCGTTGATATAAATTTATGAAGTTCATAGGCCGTTGATAAAAATTTATGAAGTTCATAGGTCGTTGATAAAAATTTATGAAGTTCATCGGCTGTTAATAGGAACTTCATCGGCTGTTGATATGAACTTCATCGGCTGTTGATATGAACTTCATCGGCTGTTGATATGAAGTTCATAAGCCGTTGATAGCAGATTATGAAGTTCATGTGCTGTTGATTTGCTGTCAATACTAACACGGTTTTCGATTACAACGAATTCATCATTTGAAGTAACAGACATTGATAAACACTGAAGGTGGTACTTCATGTGATGATAGATTCACTATCTAATCGGAATACGGATATTTTTATACGTTTCTTATGTTTTAGGTGCCGCTTGTCATCGAAAAACTCTAAAAAAAATTTTTTTCTATGAAAGTCCAGGTTCATGAGTCTCGAAAATATTTCTTCTAGGTTTTTCCATTGTGTAAAGAAATAGAAGTGTTTGTCGCTCAATTAATTATATTTAACCACCTTTCAAGTAGGCACATCGCTTTTTTGTTGAATAATGGTCGATTAATTTTATATATCAAATTTTCTCCGTTTGTAATCACTTTTTGTGTCATTTGAGTTGTTCCATGTGAAAGAGAATGGTGGAAAACCCCAGTAATGTTGTCAAAAACTACATACACCTCACAGAAGTCGCAAAACACGTTAGTTAGGCGAAACCCGCAGAAGGTCGGCGCACGATAACATACATAAAGATCATGCATTTCATCAAGCAAGTGCGAAGTCTGATCTATCGAACAGGATGTAGATCCTAAGATTTTTGTCACGGCCTACCGGAAGTGTCTCCGGTGACCATCTCCCAATGAAGGGAGGTCACATTGTTTAATAATATTTTTTTCACTTAAAAATGTGCTGTTGATAGAATCTCTATGAAGTTCATCAGCTGTTGATAGAATCTCTATGAAGTTCATCGGCTGTTGATAGAATCTCTATGAACTTCATCGGCTGTTGATATGAAGTTCATCGGCTGTTGATAGAATCTCTATGAACTTCATCGGCTGTTGATATGAATTTCATCGGCTGTTGATATGAAGTTCATAGGTCGTTGATAGCAGTTTATGAAGTTCATCGGCTGTTGATATGAACTTCATCGGCTGCTGATATCTACGGCCTATGACGTTAATGTGCTGTAGATATCAACGACCTATGAACTTCATATCAACGGTATTTAGTTTCTAGAGTAACTAAATGAAAGTTAGTTTTGCAAATAGTTCTAGTTAAAAAAAGCTCTCAAGCACAAATTTTGGACGGAAATGAAAGTTTATCAAGCAGGTGTTATAAAACAGACCAAAAAATTCCACTACGTCTTAAATAAGGCAGAAATCATGCGTTTATTCTAAAACAGGAGTATGAATAACATCACTGGGTCTGTTGCAATCAAAAAATCAGGCCCAAACACTCTGAATGTGTTCGAAATAATGATCTCTGGGGCAGTTGATCTCGTAGTTTACATCGTTCGTCCTGGTTTTTCTTATTTTTGAGTATTTATGGTAGAGAAAGAGCGGAACAAAGACCGAGTAGATTGGACATATCATCACTCCTGAAAAAAACAGTTTGCGCCTAAATTTCGGGTTGGAAAGAGTACTAGTTCTTTTTTGTGAGAATTTCTCTCTCTCTCTCTCTCTCTCTCTCTCTCTCTCTCTCTCTCTTCTTTCTCTCTCTCTCCTCTTTCTCTCCTCCTCTCTCTTTCTCTTTCTTTCCGTCTCCATTCCTTTATCTGTCTCATCTCTCTCTCTCTCTCTCTCTCTCTCTCTCTCTCTCTCTCTCTCTCTCTCTCTCTCTCTCTCTCTCTCTCTCTCTCTCTCTCTCTTCTCTCTCTCTCTCTCTCTCTCTCTCTCTCCTCTTTCTCTCCTCCTCTCTTTCTCTCTCCTCTTTCTCTCCTCCTCTCTCTTTCTCTTTCTTTCCGTCTCCATTCCTTTATCTGTCTCATCTCTCTCTCTCTTCTCTTTCTCTCCTCCTCTCTCTTTCTCTTTGTTTCCGTCTCCATTCCTTTATCTGTCTCATCTCTCTCTCTCTCTCTCTCTCTCTCTCTCTCCTCTCTCTCTCTCTCTCTCTCTCTCTCTCTCTCTCTCTCTCTCTCTCTCCTTCTCTCTTCCTCTCTCTCTCTTTTCTCTTACCATCTGTAACAATCAAATGAACCGGGAGACTCCAACAATCGGCGAACGTGAAGCCAACAAGGGTACCAACGTTGTAAAACAGTATGAAATAAAAGTCATATGCCGCAAACTCATGAAGAATTTCATTTGATCTGAAGCTTTCTACTTTTCTTCGGGAAAAAAATTAAAACCTAATATTTTCAGTCAACTGATATCGACTGGAAAGACTTGTTGTGATTTCTCTTTCTCGCAGTTTCTGAAAAAAAACTAAAAAATTACTTTCTGCATATTAAAATTACTACCAACAACAGTCTGCCATTCTTAAAAAACATACCTTATTCTTTTCTTGTAGTCTCTTGAACTCCCTTTTAGCCAGAAACAGACAAACCACGACAATAGCACTGCAAGTCATCACAAAGAACGGTTCTGACTGCTTGGTGGCCTTGCAGAACAGAAAAACTTCATTCTTGTCAAAATACCAGTACCACGATTTTAGTGTAAGGCAGGTCAGCAGTAACTGTGTTATTGTTAGCACGACGGAAATCCATTTGAAATTGTTCTCGTAGGATTTTCGATACTTTGTGGCTACCATACGCTCGATTAGGAGGACCAGGGAGGTCCATTCGAAGAAGGCGAAACCCGTGTTGAGTCCAAGGCGGGTTACGAAGCATCTTTCCCCGTCAGGTATGATGTCACATGCATTGGAATAGTTGCTGTGGTAGTTTATAAAGTCATTGGAGTACATTGCGATTCTGAAGTGATCTCGTGAAAGCTCTCTCTCTCTCTCTCTCTCTCTCTCTCTCTCTCTCTCTCTCTCTCTCTCTTTCTTTCTCTCCCTCTCTCTCTCTCTCTCTCTCTCTCTCTCTCTCTTTTTCTCTCTCTCTCATTCACCAAAGCTCACACTACACAAAGAATATAACCAAGATACCTAGACACGCAATGCAAAAAACATTGCCAAAAGATGCAAGAGCAACAGAATCTTGGTATTAAAATGGAAGCCTCGAGTCTTAATGAAAAAGACGATGGAAGCGATAATGATAGGAAGAGCGCAAATGGATAATACCAAATAGAACACCATCATACTCTGTAGTGGCCAGCTCGTGGCGATTTCTTGCATCTGCTCGCAGGAAAGGGTGCGCATCTGCAACTTTCCTATTAATAACTGAATGAACTAATGAGAGGAGCAACAGCCTAGAAATTCAATATCGGTTTCGTTTCTAGAGCTATATTCAAACTTTCAATAATCAGATTTGTGTGTGTATAAATTGGACGAAATGATCTAGAAGTTTGTATTGCAGACGGAACCAAGAGTGATGTTAACTGAAAAACAAAAAAAACTGCGTTTCCGTTTTCTGTTCATGTGTGAGAAAAATGAGAGAGAGAGAGGGGGAGAGGAAGAGAGAGAGAGAGGGGGAGAGGAAGAGAGAGATAGAGAGAGAGAGAGAGAGAGAGAGAGAGAGAGAGAGTGAGAGTGAGAGAGAGTGAGAGAGAGTGAGAGAGTGAGAGAGAGAAAGAGAGAGAGAGAGAGAGAAAGAGAGAGAGAGAGAGAGAGAGAGAGAGAGAGAGAGAGAGGGAAAGAGAGAGAGAGGGAGAGAGAGAGAGAGAGAGAGAGAGAGAGAGAGAGAGAGAGAGAGAGAGATGAAGAAAGAGAGAGAGAGAGAGAGAGAGAGAGAAAGAAAGAGAGAGAGAGAAAGTGAAGAGTATTATATGCTTTTAATAATTCAAAATGCTAATGAGTGCTGAATCAGAAACAAAAAGTTGTTTGCTCGACTTCGGGCTTTC
>OZ022253.1:10265810-10298310 GCA_963978915.1 Caenorhabditis parvicauda | reverse complement strand
GGCCACGTACTCGGTCTGCACTTGTTGGAACGTTGCTTGGATGATATTCTCAGGGAACATGTTCCTTATTTGGTCCAAGAATGTGTCCAATGTGGACAGAGCTGTATTCTCCAGGGTACCCTCACCAAGTGCGTGGATGAGTTCAGGGTCACCAGGGTGGATCGATGATACCAGGATTATTCCTGTCTGGAAAATATTTTAACTGTAGGTTTAATGTGTTTTTTCCTCTCCGTCTCTCTCTCTCTCTCTCTCTCTCTCTCTCTCTCTCTCTCTCTCTCTCTCTCTCTCTCTCTCTTTCTATCTTTCTCTATTTCTCTCTTTCTCTCTTTCTCTCTCTCTCTCTCTCTCTCTCTCTCTCTCTCTCTCTCTCTCTCTCTCTCTCTCTCTCTCTCTTCGAAAACTCACGAACGTAGACAGGAACGTTGTAGTCATATAGTAAAAAATGGTAACAATACCCATTTTCCTGGCATCACGAGCTCTAACCTGTGCCAGCGCTGATATTTGATGTCATTAGGGTTAGGTACAGTATCACCTGATATAACCGAACTGATGATTAACGGTAGAATCATCATCTCCACAATTTGCATGAATATCTCTCCAGGAAAACCAATGAGACTGATGGTGTCATTGCTTAAATTGTTGTTGATTGGATGTGAACTTGGAGACTTGAAATCCGTGTTTTTCGGTGTTTTCAATTTTTTTTTCGAAAAATGCAATCATTTCTTCAATTTCTGTTGTGAATAAATGAAATATGTGAAAAATAGTGGAACATGATGTGTCTCGTGAAAAAATTGACGATGTCCAGAAATTTGAATTCGCGATCGCGATCGACTACGGCGATAGCTACCACAATAGAGTTCCTAAAGGCTTCCAAACCTCGGGTTGAAAGGTCTGATGACGAAGCCGAGAACAACTCCGAGCACAACGGACTCGATGGTCAGAACGAGTAGAAGATCTTGTTTCATTCCCATTTTGGGAATAGAATATGGTGCCAGTATAGTGGCGAGTTGGAATGGTATTCAAATGAATATGTGGTCGACGAATGAATATGGTAATCTGCATGGAGTCGTGACGTCCGAACATGACTCCGATTCGCTCTACTGTTGAGGACCAGTGACCACTTTGAACTGGAACGATGTTGCAATTATGATGATCCACTAGCGCCATCCGGATGTACAGTGTGACCAAATAGCCTTTAACTTAATCATCAATGACGTCAAACGGGAAGATGTTATCTTTACGCCTGTTAAGCCAGCTCATAGAGGCTGCGGACCACTTACCGTTATGATGATAATGGCATCTCTCAAACATTCTGACGGTACCCCATTGAAATATCTGAGCAATGAAGAAGACACTGGTCAAGGAATGGGACGCTTCATCGGAACGAAAGGAAGTCAATACTTACTACAGATACTTCAGAGATCAATTGTTCGCGTTGTCATGTGACGGTGTGGATCAGAAACATCCAGGATGAACGGTCCTTTGCCAACGTAGACCACGTGGTCTTTCTAACCAGAGTACCAGCACGTCTTCTTTGACCAGACATGGAACGGATGTGAAGAAAATCGTCTCTCGCTTTGACGACGTCGTCGTTCCATCTCAGAGGAGGTCTACCTCCTTCTGACCAAAGGGTGTCCACTCAGTGACTTTCCTTGGCCATCGGGTAGGCGGTTGTCGAGCAACGTAACCTGCCCACGCTAGCTTCCGTTCCGTGATACGATTCAGAATAACAAAATTTTCAGAGATCGTGAATAAAATTCCATCAACTTACATTATTTTCTGATATCTACTCTTTAAATAATCCAGTTATAACTTGTGCAGGTAAGTTACGACCCCTTCAGCTTCTTTTTCTAATCTCTTCCCAATGCAGAATTCAAAACTCGGAAGATCTGACAATCCCCACCAAAATTCTAAGTTTATAGCTACAGAAAAAGTAACAGTTGAAAAAGAACTGTCTTACTACCTCGAGGGAAAGTGAGGGTGAAACACATCACACTCATAGATTATCTTTTTCTCTGACACTCACTATGTAGAATGAAAAGATCTCTAAATCGTATTTATTACAGAAAGATTGAAATACACAACAACAGGAAATGCTTCTTAAGTATGGTCTTTGGCTTAGCTTCAATAAGCCAAAAAATTATAGGCCATACCCCATACAAGTTTAAAAAGGGCCCATAACCTATGGCCCCTGGCTTATGAGCCAGAGATCATACGCCATGGGATACAGGCTCATGGCCTATGCCTTTCAGTTTGAGATGCAAAAAACATAAGCCATAAGCCTTTACACTGAGTGTGTACAAGACCCAGAGCCCATAGCCTATGATTTGAACCATAGGTCATGGACAATGGGCCATTGTGGCTCAAAACCTATGCCACAAAGCTTATAAATCTAACAATGGAAGGCAGGGGTAGTTTTTATCTATAGCCTAGAGCCCATTGCTATGAGTCTATGAGCCAAAAGCAATGGGCAAAACATACGAGCAAAAGTTATATAAATAATGGGATAGAACCTATGGTTCATATGGTCCGGGCCTATGAACTTTGGGCCAAAAAGTGAACGTAGGAAATTAAAGGGACTTTAAAAAATGATTGGAAGAAACTCTTCGTTCAGAGCGAAGATTCAGAATCACCACGTCGGTCAGAGTCCAGAGTTGGATCCAAAAGGGGATATATCATAATCCATATGCCGAGTGTAGTCGTGGACATCCCAAATTGTCTTCCGTAGTGAAAATTCTGCAATTGATTTTTTTGAGGATTCGTGAAAGTTTCTTACCTTGAAGAATGATTTTAATTGCTTTAACAACTAGTGGTTACCCCACCAGTCACTTTGGACGGAAACAATGTTGATAAGCACGTCTGAAATTTTTTCTGCGTTTTGGTTTTGTACGATTACAAATAGAGGTTCTACTTACGACGTATTTATTGGCATTGTGTTCGCACGGAGTTGGTCCAGCGGGGGTGTTGGGAGCTGGCTGGAGACCAAACTGAGGTAGCAGTCCGGACCTCGTGGGTCGTGGCCGAGGCCACGCCCACTCCGTCCGGGAGGGGACGTTTTTGTGCGCTCTTGTTGGTCTTCCGTTCATGTCGAAGTAGACGTTGAAGGTGTCGGTTGATGTGACCTAAGATGATGTCGCCGGTCTTGATTTTCCATGATGTGGTAAATAACGGTGGTTCTGCTGCTATGTTCTCTGAAGGCGGCTTCGTCGCTTTCCTTGTCCTGTTGTGTTCCTCCTTTGGTGGGTTAATGGCGGAGCGTCTGCTTCTTGTGTTGTCGTTGTGCCGGATGGTGGTGTTGTCAGGATGGGCATAGCGCCCGTTGAAAGGATGGGCATAGCGCCCGTTGAGGGGGTGGGCATAGCGCCCGTTGATAGGATGGGCATAGCGCCCGTTGAAAGGATGGGCATAGCGCCCGTTGACAGGATGGGCATAGCGCCCGTTGACAGGATGGGCATAGCGCCCGTTGCGAGGATCGGCATAGCGCCCGTTGGTGGGGTGGGCATAGCGCCCGTTGGTGGGGTGGGCATAGCGCCCGTTGGTGGGGTGGGCATAGCGCCCGTTGGTGGGGTGGGCATAGCGCCCGTTGACAGGATGGGCATAGCGCCCGTTGCGAGGATCGGCATAGCGCCCGTTGGTGGGGTGGGCATAGCGCCCGTTGGTGGGGTGGGCATAGCGCCCGTTGGTGGGGTGGGCATAGCGCCCGTTGGTGGGGTGGGCATAGCGCCCGTTGACAGGATGGGCATAGCGCCCGTTGAGAGGATGAACATAGCGCCCGTTGAGAGGATGGGCATAGCGCCCGTTGAAAGGGTGGGCATAGCGCCCGTTTAGCGGATGGGCATAGCGCCCGTTTAGAGGATGGGCATAGCGCCCGTTGAAAGGATGAGCATAGCGCCCGTTGAAAGGAAAGGCATAGCGCCCGTTGACAGGATGGGCATAGCGCCCGTTTAGAGGATGGGCATAGCGCCCGTTGAAAGGATGGGCATAGCGCCCGTTTAGAGGATGGGCATAGCGCCCGTTGAAAGGATGGGCAAAGCGCCCGTTTAGAGGATGGGCATAGCGCCCGTTTAGAGGATGGGCATAGCGCCCGTTTAGAGGATGGGGGTCGTTAGCGTAGAGATGGTGGAAATGTAAGCCAAGGATGATAAGAAAATGGATGGAGAGCTGGTCCCCGTCGTTGGTGTGTGAGCTTGTGAGATGAGTTGTTTGGGTGTGTGAGATTGAGGTGTTTGGTGGGTGGGGCTAGGTTGCTTGTGTGCGGTGTTTTTGTGATGGTGTGAAATGTGGGGTGGGATTTATGATGGGATTATTGCGCCATTTGAGATTATTGCGCTATTTGAGTGGCGTTATTGTGTAATACAATGGTGGGAAATTGCGTTTTATGAGGGGGTTGTGGCGAGCCATCTTGGTGCGGCATTGTTTTTTGATCATGGTGTAAGATTATGAAAGATGGGTCAGGATTGTGTGCTGGGTCATGTGAATGTGTGCGTGATTGTATGCGGAATGGAAGGATTTGGGTGGATGAGATGGATGGAATGCAGTGTGGTGAGGATGTGTTTTGCGTGCAATTTTTGTGAAAAATTATTTTTACGTGCGAAGTGAGCATGCTTGGTGGTCATTCAGTTTTTTCGATTTGGTTAGTGGAAAAATATTGTTAGATTTTTTTTTCGAAATTCTGAATGACCACACTTTTACCTGGTATCTGCTGAAGTTCTGGTCCCGTCTCGTTTTTCCTCGTGTCATTGAGGGTTTCTGTTTATTTGTGTCGCGCGGGAGAAAAGTGCGACTTGGGGTCTAGCCGACTTTTTGCCTGTTTTCATTTTTGGTGGACAGTCACAGGGTGATGCAAAATGGGGGGAGGGTTGTTTTTGCCCTGTGACCAGGCGACTTTGAGGTTAATCGAATCTTGCTGTAATTTCCGTCCTCTCCACGGGGTCAACCGTGTAACCTGGCCAGGTAGTTTTGAGGAGAACAAAAGTTGGAGCGCAATTGAGGCTTTTTGCCTGTTTCTGAGTACCGAAAAAGAATGTGTTTTTGAGGTATGAAAAATTAACGAGTCAGCCGATTTTTCTAATTGATTGAAAGTTGCTTGCTGATTTTTGTCTGATTTGTATGTTTAATCGACGCGTTAGTTGGAGAAGGTTGTCCAGGCCTTCATGACTTTTGACCTACAGAGAAAAGAAAAAAGGTAAAACTCACTACTAGTGCCAACTTAACGTCCAGTCGTCGATACGGAGATTGACCTCTCCGGTCCGCGGCCAATTTTTGTAGTAGAAAAAGATGTTCGGATTTTTGGGGTCGGGGGAATTGGGTGATTGGGAGTTTTGGCGGATTGTGGGCCTTCAGCGGACAGTAGGTATGCGATGCCGATTCGTGGTGGAACCTCCATGTATACAATTACAAAAGAGGTTCCACCTACGACGTGTTTATTGGCATGTTATTCGCACGGAGTTGGTCCAGCTGGGTGTTGGGAAGCTGGCTGGAGACCAAACTGAGGTAGCACACACTGCGCTAAGCGCAGTAGAAAAGTGTCGGACCAAGCAGCGAGGGGAGGCGACCAATAAGCAGCGACTGCAAACCCCGCCCCTTTGTAAATCGCGTTTTGTCGTAAATCAAATTACAGTTACTGTAGTTGAAAATTTTTCTCCAACGCGTTTTTTTTTTCAAAATTCATGATAAAAAGCTAGTTACAGAGAAAAGTTACATGATTTGCAATTTTCAATAGCAATCGGCGAAACAAATCCGCTTGTCAACTTGAGAAAAATAGGACAAAAGAATGAAAAAATATTGATGTGCGAACGCGCTCTATAGCGAATTTTCGTTCAATATAATTTTGCTGCAACGCGACTAATCGATGACGACCTTCTTTAGCTCGGTGTGTAGCAGTCCGGACCTCATAGGTCGTGGCCGAGGCCACGCCCACTCCGTCCGGGAGGGGATGTGACAGAGTTCTAGTTCTTCATTTCTTTGGCGATTTTGAATTTCTTGAAGACGTCTGTCACTATAAGGGCGTATTTGTTTCCGTTCTGCGTTTCTGGGAGAGGTAGTTCAGCCGCCTCTGTGAACGCGTCCGTTCGTCCTGTCGCGGTTCGTTATTTCGTTTATGTTTTCGATGTGTGGGAATTCACCGAACGTAACACACCGCGCTAAGCGCAGTAGAAAAGTATCGGATCAAGCAGCGAAGGGAGGCGACCAATAAGCTACGAGCACAAACTCCGCCCCTTCGTAAATCCTGCACCGCTGTAGATCAAATTACAGTTACTGTAGTTTAAAAACTTTTTTCTCTGACGTTTTTTTCTTCAAAATTCATGATAAAAGATAAAAGATATAGTTACAAAGGAAAGTTACATGATTTGCTATTTTTCAACAGCAATTGGCAAAACAATTCGCTTGTTAAGATGAGAAAAATAGGGCTAAAGATTGAAAAAAAATATTGATATGCGAACGCGCCCTTAAGCGAATTTTTGTTCAACATAATTTGCGTGCAACGCGTCTTATTGATGACGACCACCTTTAGCTCGGTGTGCGTAATGAACGCGCACGTGGTTGTCACAAACAGCGACGGTTGTGAACATTTCTGTTCCTTTTGGACCAAGATCACACTAAGGTGAGCTAAAGAATCAGGAATTTGTCAACCTGAACTACAATCTTCGGAGATAATGCGGAAAGAATGATGGAGAAGATGACATCACACAACGTTCCTTTCATCATTTTCTCTGCTCATTCGCTCACCCTCTGTCATTCGCTCACCCTCTGCCTTGCTGTGCGGTGACCCGGTTGAGTGGCTCCCTCTTACAAGGGAGTTTAAATATTCATTTCTCCTTAATTGGACGATGTCGCAACCAACCAATCTCAAGGATCTTTCTAAGCGCAAGCTGGATGAGAATCCTAACAGCAGAAAGTTGATTGTGTCAAAGCGCCCGAGAGCGGACGACGAGTTTGCCAAACTCGTGGAAGCGTTGGTCATTCCTGAAGGTGAAATCCTTCAGACGGACATGGCAAAACTTTTTCCAATTCTTGTGAATGTTACTCGTAGAACCGTCTCTACTATTTCCGATCTCCACATTGTCATTGATAGTTTAAGAGGTGAGTTGACTGACATTCATTTAGAAATGAAAAAAGTCAATAACACGTGTCTGTCTCTCAATACCTCCGTCTCTCAATCCGTATCAAGAGAGATATCTGATCTCAAACAGAGAGGACACACTAGAAGGTAAGGTAACAGGACGTTCTCCCAGTGGGTCAAAAACGTCCACCGACCAAATTCATGATGAATCTATTATGAAGATTGACTCTGCTCCAACCAGTTCGTCAATCGAACTCAAGCAGATTCAAAATTTGTGTAAAGCTCAAATTGAACTTAAAGAAATGACAAGAAGTGCGGTAGTAAGGCACCTTCCAGAATCTGGCTTAAGAGGTGTTCATGCGGCATGTTCCGACATGGATCAGATCAAACACCTTTTGAATGAACTGGACATCGAAACGCAACCAGTGTCTTGTTACAGAATGGGGCGAAGATTCAGAGGGCCAAGGCCGTTGAAAGTAGTATTCCCACGATCAGAAGATCTAGCGAGTCTTCTAGAGAAAAAATCTCAAATCAAAGGTACGTTTGGCTTCAGAGGGGTCTGGGTGGACCCATCCAGAACCAAGGAAGAAAGAAGAGCACTAGCCAAAAAGAAAGGTACTGATAAGAAACGGGTTTCTCAAACCGGCGCACATTCTAAACCTCCACAAGCAACTGCTTTTCAAGAAACCGCTCAACCAGTCCGCTTCTTTCCGTCTGCGCAGCCTAAATCAAACGGACATAAAAGCAAGTTTGTAAACCAAAATTTTTGGTATAATGGGGGTCCGTCATACGCGCAATGTGTACAGGGGCCTAACAGCTTTCAGATGAACTCCGGATACGTCCCAGGTGGTTGTCCCGCACCTCGCATAACAAGTCCTCAAACTCAGCCGTTCCCTCAAGCTCAACAGTTTCCTCAAACTCCGCCGTTTCTTCAAGCTCAGCCTTATCCTGTAGCCCAGCCTCAACCTCTTCAGTTTAACCAGGTTTCTTTGAATCCAATACCTTTTCCACACGGTAACCAGGGAAACTTTTAAAGGGAAGGCAAGTTTCAAAAACTTTTTCTCAGAATTGGTATTACTGTAACGCTAGAAGCATACTATCTAACAGACTCCCCCTTTTAGCAGTCCTAAACAAAAGAAACTACGACTTCGTAGCTATAACTGAATCGTGGCTTTCTGAAACCTTTGTCTCAAACAACCTCACAAATGAAACTCAAGGATATTCCTTATTGAGGTGTGATAGATCGAAAGGTCGAGGAGGAGGAGTATGTCTCCTCTTAAAAACTAAATTCTACCACCAAGTCATAGTAGAAAACTCAATTGAGCAGGGGTTTGAACTATTATGTGTCGAGGTAAAAGACGAACTTGATGAGCACTCATTCCGCATTTGTGTCGTCTACAGAGCACCCGATTGTAAAGCTACAAACAACACCCTACTTTTTCAAATTCTAAGTGACTGCATCTCTTCCTCCTCGCAAGATTTCATAGTAGTAGGAGATTTAAATCTACCAAAGATCAACTGGGTAAGTTGTAGTTCAACAGCCGGGACACAAGAACGCGAACTAGTCGACTTCGTTCTTCATCATGAACTAGTTCAACATGTTTCCTCCCCAACACGGGGTGCGAACATTTTAGACTTGGTATTAGCAAATAAAAACTCATTAGATAACGTCGAAGTCGGCGTACCCTTGGGTAGTTCGGATCACGCATCCATTACTTTTGCGACCAAACTCCTATCAGACAATCATGAAGTCATCAACATCCGCTCGTACAACAACATAAATTTTCCACTTCTCTACGACACCATTGGAAATATCGATTGGCGCGCTTTTTTGGTCGCGAAGTAGACGCAAACGTATGTTACGAGAAATTGATTAAATTTTGCAGTATTTTATACGAGGATTTCGTGCCAGTTATAACACTGAAAAGTAAGTTGGAACTGCTACCTCCACACATCCAGCGCATGCACCAACATCGCAGCTGCCTCTGGGAGCAATTTCTGAGAACTGACAACGAGGCAGACAGGGTAAGGTTCAAAGAATACACAAAAAGTTACAAAAAGCATTTGTGCACATACAACAAGAGTCAAGAGAACAAACTCAGTAGACAGACTAAGAGCGCATTCTACAAATCTCTTTCTAACCGCATAAAGAGCAAGCCTAGTCTAAGTCATACTGTCATAACCAACGAAAATGGCGTGCATCTAAATAACGAAAAAGACAAAGCTGAGTCTTTTGCCGATTTCTTCCAATCCAATTGTCCGATTTCTTCCAATCCAATTGTAGATGATCTGATTCCATGGTTCGACCGTGCAACCATTTGCAAAGAACTCAAAAAGTCCAAAGCGTCTCAGTCTCTAACTCCAGACAAAGTTCCTTTTAGATTTTTGAAACTTCTTGCGGATCATATTTCTAGCCCGCTAGCTCATATCTACAACTTGAGTATGATGCACACCAAAATACCCTCGCGTTGGAAGCAATCGATAATCACACCTATTCCAAAATGCGGTAAGGCAACCAAGGTGGATGATTACAGACCCATCAGTCTCACATCACATCTCTGTAGAATCTTCGAGAGAATTCTCAAAAATCACTTAGTCTCCTTTCTCAAAGCAAAAAGAGTCCTACCAAATGAACAGTATGGGTTTCGGTCCTTGAGAGGTGCAAATGCTAGAAGTTGTTGATGACTGGACAAAGATCCTAGACGATAAAGGTCAGGTAGATATTATCTACTTTGACTATGAAGAAGCATTTGACAGGGTAGATCACGGAATTTTGGTGAGAAAACTTTACGAAATTGGACTCAACACGAACCGTTAAGTGGATTGAATTTTTAACAGCTAGAAACTTCCAAGTGCGTGTAGCTGACCATTTGTCCAAAGTGCACGATGCGAAAAGCGGGGTCCCGCAAGGGTCAGTTATTTCTCCTCTCCTATTCTCTATTTTTGTAGCAGATCTCCCCAACGTAGTGAGTAAGATGAATGCGAGTATTTCGATCAAAATGTTTGCGGATGATCTTAAAATCTATAAAAGAATAAGCTGCCCAGCTTCCGACTTCCGCCTTTTTTTCACTTCCGACTTCCGTTTTGAAAAATTTTACTTCCGTGCAACTCTGGTACCAGTGCTTCGCCGGCACTGGTGCCAAACAGTCAAGCATCATTCTTTGCTACAAGAGCATTGCGAAAGTAAATGACTCAATACGATTAATGCAACTGAATCGTTTCTAATAGGAATCATTTTACAATCACGTGTATGCACTAAACGTGTTTTTTGTGCATTTGTCGTCATTATAGTTTATTATTTTCTTTTTCGGATAAACTGATTTTACCAGTTCATTTCTATCACATTTTCGTTCACACACATTTTTTACAGTTCAAATTGAGTACACTCGAACTTTAGGCAAGAAGTCACGGGACGAGTAGGAAATGAGGACAGCCGATGGAATCGACACAAGGTGAGAATTTTAAATTTATAAAACGAAATTATTGTACAGGCAGTGAGAACGAAAAAAGCTGAAGCACCGTCCACCGTCCACAGCACCCAACAGAGACAATCGGAGGTATGTTTTATTTTGTTACAAGCACTGTTCAGGGGCGCTTCGCGCCATTTACTTTTTTTCACATCAGTTTTGATACTTGAAACAAAGAATGAAAAAGTGAACGAACGTCTTTCAATAAAAACGTGAACTTTCAGACAACTTGGAACTTTTTAAAAGCTCTATTTTTAAAATTAAAATGCTAGGCGATAAATGGATCACGTTGAGGACACGTTTACACGTTCATTAGAATAGATAGGATGGATTAATGTTTATTCGTTCAGGAAGCTGAAGCACCGTCCATCGTCCACACCACCCAATAGGGACAATCAGAGGTTTGTTTTATTTTGTTATGGGATGGATTAATGTTTATTCGTTCAGGAAGCTGAAGCACCGGTCATGGTCCACACCACCCCAATAGGGACAATCAGAGGTATGTTTCATTTTGTTATAGGATGGATTAATGTTTATTCGTTCAGGAAGCTGAAGCACCGTCTATCGTCCACACCACCCAACAGAGACGATCATTTCATAAGTGATCACATGTGGAGCAAAACTCGGTTTTCAATCTGTGATGTTCGTAAAAACCATGTTGCAAATTGAAGAAAGACGACACTTGGACCTATGAAGCGTTTATAGAAGCGAAAATTAAATTACAACATCAGAAATTATTGTTGCTATACATGTTTAATTCTCCCTGCCTCCATTTTGTCGTGTTGATCGATTGCTTCCTGAACGAATAAACATTAATCCATCCTATAACAAAATAAAACATACCTCTGATTGTCCCTATTGGGGTGGTGTGGACGATGGACGGTGCTTCAGCTTCCTGAACGAATAAACATTAATCCATCCCATAACAAAATAAAACAAACCTCTGATTGTCCCTATTGGGTGGTGTGGACGATGGACGGTGCTTCAGCTTCCTGAACGAATAAACATTAATCCATCCTATCTATTCTAATGAACGTGTAAACGTGTCCTCAACGTGATCCATTTATCGCCTAGCATTTTAATTTTAAAAATAGAGCTTTTAAAAAGTTCCAAGTTGTCTGGAAGTTCACGTTTTTATTGAAAGACGTTCGTTCACTTTTTCATTCTTTGTTTCAAGTATCAAAACTGATGTGAAAAAAAGTAAATGGCGCGAAGCGCCCCTGAACAGTGCTTGTAACAAAATAAAACATACCTCCGATTGTCTCTGTTGGGTGCTGTGGACGGTGGACGGTGCTTCAGCTTTTTTCGTTCTCACTGCCTGTACAATAATTTCGTTTTATAAATTTAAAATTCTCACCTTGTGTCGATTCCATCGGCTGTCCTCATTTCCTACTCGTCCCGTGACTTCTTGCCTAAAGTTCGAGTGTACTCAATTTGAACTGTAAAAAATGTGTGTGAACGAAAATGTGATAGAAATGAACTGGTAAAATCAGTTTATCCGAAAAAGAAAATAATAAACTATAATGACGACAAATGCACAAAAAACACGTTTAGTGCATACACGTGATTGTAAAATGATTCCTATTAGAAACGATTCAGTTGCATTAATCGTATTAAGTAAGTAAATGTGTCAAGACTTTCCTGCACGGTTTGCGTAACCGAGTTCCCGCCCCTTTTTCTCCGCGCCAAACATTTTCGAATCCCGACCTCCTCCTTGTTATTATTATTGTTTGTTTCTTGAATCGCCGCTTTCCATTATCCTCTTTTGTTTATCTCATTATCAATTTGAAGCTTCAAAAAAGAAGTTCACCTGGAAAGATGTCTGGAGCCGAGTATCTAGCGTCTATTTACGGTACTGAAAAAGACAAAGTCAATTGTTCATTCTTCTTCAAGGTTTGTTATATATTTTATGAGTTTCCTTCAACATTTCATTTAAGACAGGAGCATGTCGACACGGTGACAAATGTTCTAGATCGCATCACACACCAACATTCTCGCCAACTGTTGTGTTGAAAAACTTCTACCATAATCCTGTCGTGGATGTGCGTCAAGCTGATGCTTTCGACAGTGAGTTATATTTTTCATATTTTGCTTATAGGAGTTTAATTCAGAAGTCGGTAAGAAGAATCCAGAAGAGCAGAAGTATTTCGATGATTTCTATGAAGAAGTTTTCGCGGAATGTGAACGAAAGGTAATTTTTTACTTCATCAACGCGCATTACATCGCAATACAACATTATTGATTTTTAAAAAAACTGTTTTTTCAGTTCGGTGAAGTTGAAGAGATCAACGTTTGCGAGAATATTGGAGAACATATGGTCGGCAACGTTTACATCAAGTTCATGAGAGAAGAAGATGCAGAGAAAGCGAAAAACGACTTGAACAACAGATGGTTCAACGGACAGCCAATCTACGCCGAATTATGCCCTGTTACGGATTTCCGTGAATCACGTTGTCGTCAGCACGAAGTTACCACATGCACGAAAGGAGGATTCTGTAACTTCATGCACCTCAAAGCTATTTCTTCCGAACTTGGAGACAGGTTGTATGGAAGACGTGGACGAAGGTAATTTTATCGCTTCCAATTTTTCACACGTCTGTTGAGCAAAAGTGAAGGTGTTATCTTCGAAATAGCTGTCGAAATAGGCGGTTGTGATCTCTGGAGTAGTTGCGTTGCGTTGCGCGTTTTGTCAAAATTTTGAAAACGTTTTTAAATAGAAATTACTGTTTATAATTTTAGAGCCGACGCAGCTGGTCACTACCCATCTCAACGCAACCGCGGCAGTGGTGGAGGCGGTGGCTACGGTGGTGGTGGATATGGAGGCGGACGTGATCGTGACCGTGACAGAGGATACGGCGGAGGCTACGGAGGTGGTGGTGGCTACAGAAGACGCAGTCGTAGCAGAGACAGAGGAAGACGTTATTAGTTTATCATTTTTTGTCAGTCTTGTTCACAAAAGATATCGTCCACAATTGATTTTTTAACCAATTTGTATTAATTCCAATCTTCTCCATTGTGAATTTCTGAATTTCGGAACAAGCTGGCTACATTTTAATTTATACAACTTTTCTTTCATTCCGTGTTGACTGTTGTTCTGAAGTCTTTAATAAATGCGTCTCATTATTTTAATTCCTTTTTTTTAAATTACCGTTTTTAGCGGTTGATTATATCTTCTTGATGTCATTTTTATAATATTCTCAAAAAAAGATGTGTAGGACAGAGTATTTTATTTTTCAAAAAAAGAATAAATCAGATGGCTCACTTCACAAATTTCCCTCACAACCGGAAGAGAACGCTATATGTTGGAGGATTCAGCGAGGAAGTTACAGAGAAAGTTATTCGAATAATTCAAACTGTTGTCTTACGAGAGAGTTCAGATTCTAATGGCTGCATTTATACCATTCGGCGATGTTGTGGCGATTTCGATACCAATGGATTACGAATCAGGAAAGCATCGGGGGTTCGGGTAGGCTTTTGAATTTGAACAGATTCCTTGTCCATATATTTCTGAGCGGATTAACTCGAATTCTCTGTCTTCAGTTTCGTCGAGTTCGATCTAGCCGAAGATGCAGCGGCCGCTATCGACAATATGAATGACAGCGAGCTGTTTGGAAGGACCATAAGGTAACCAGAAAATACAGTTTATTCAATTGGAACAGTTCATATGAAACGATCGTACTATCGAGAATTTTTGTGAATGTTCATTCTCAAACTGAACAGAAACTAATTTCAAATCACAAAAAAACAACACATAGCTTCCTTTACCTGTAAAAAAGTCTGACCTCTGTAAATCGGTTACTTAGTGTCGTAGCAGTTTCGCCTTGAAATACAAGAACGATTTAAGTAATGCGCCTTTAATTTCAATGGACTGAAAGTAAGAATAATAATTTAAATTCACAAAGATCTAACTGTTCGTTGTGAGAGTCCTGACTCCTACCGTTCTCATTTTACAAAAATGCGACTGGCGCGCGTTTGAAATCGGTCAGACTTTGCTAGATATGTGAACAACATTTCAGAGTGAACTTTGCTCGACCGCCTAAGGCATCAGAAAGATCGCATCGGCCGGTTTGGGCGGACGATGAATGGCTTAAGCAATACGGTAAAGGCAGTGGTATCGAGGATGTCGAGTCAGCCGAGGGAGTCAGCGAAGATGGTCCAAAAACTTACTTGCCCAGGGTCTATCTCGGAGTTAAAGTGGGAATCAGGTGAGTCAGAGTGAAGTGAGACCTAGAGAGTGGCTCTTTTGGATTAGTTTTCTGTTTTCAAAAGGTTTATTGCATTGAATATAATGTTTCGTTGTTGATTCTGATTCTCGTAAATTATACAAGAAATCTCAGAACTACTATCTAAAATATTAGATGGAAAGATTAGTGCAGAAGTGCGAAAATGTTCTTGTCACGATTTTTGTAAAACTGAAAAATTATATATTAGAAAGTGGTTAACAAACGATGAGATAGAGTGAACGAAATAATGGTTTACCTTGATTTTCAGGTACATTGGACGAATCGTTATCGAATTGCGTCCAGATGTGGTGCCCAGGACTGCTGAGAATTTCCGTTGTTTGTGTACTGGAGAACGTGGTTTTGGTTATGAAGGTGAGTTTTTATGTTCTCGTGCCCTCAATACGTCATTTTTTCCAGGCTCTTCGTTCCATCGTATCATTCCTAAGTTCATGTTACAAGGAGGAGATTTCACGAAGGGTGACGGAACAGGTGGGAAATCGATCTATGGGCCGAAGTTTGAAGATGAGAACTTTATTGTGAGTTAAATTTCAAGAGAAATGATTTTTTCGAGCACAAAACCCGGAAAAGTGAACAATAACACTTCAGCTGAAACACACGATGCCGGGAACTGTATCCATGGCGAACTGTGGCGCGAACACCAATGGATCTCAATTCTTCATCTGTACAGAAAAGACGGACTGGCTGGACAACAAGCACGTTGTGTTTGGTCATGTCGTCGAAGGAATGAATGTCGTGAGGCAGATTGAACAGCAGGTGAGTGAAAGCATCAGCCACCATATCAAACTTAACAAAATCATGATTATTAATTTCATCACATTCTACTTCTGGTATGTATAACTACTTCTGCTATGACATATCTGAATACTCTCAAAATATTAGTCATTCCACGAATATGAAAAATTTAGGGAACGCCGAACGGCAAACCTCAAATGGCTGTGAAAATTGTCGAAGCCGGTGAACTGGACCTCGAAAAACGATTAGCAGCGGAGAAGAAGGCTACAGAGAAAGAGGCCAGTCCGGCTGCTGCCGAAGTACCAGTCGAGTCAGCATCGATGGAAGCATGAGTTTCATTTTCACTTTTTATGTAGTGGTATTGGTTTGATTTATCTGTTTCTGATGTATTTTGCTCTGTTTTTGTCGAAGATCTCTTTTTTATAAACCTATTTAACTATAATTCACCCCTATTTTGCACTCTGCAGTCGTTTTTGAACGATCCGATATCTCTGTTTTCTTAGTATTCCAATTCACTTCTTATTCACTTGAAACTTATGTCTTGAATCAGATGTCAAAGTCGGGAGGGGCGAATTCCAACTTGGAGCCTATGCCATTTGTTCGCAAATGGGGTGCAGCTGCAAGTGGAGACGACGCAACGAACGACAAGGAGATTGCGGGACCAACTCTGCCACCTGGACTCATCAAGCAGGAGATCAAATCCGAGATTCCCGATGAATACTCGTCATCCAGAACTAGATCTCGTTCCAGATCCAGAGAACGTGACAGGAAGAAGGACAAGAAGAAGCGCTCGAGGTACGTTTTCGTTCAAATCAAATATTTCTCTTTCAATTTCGTGATCAGAAGATTGTGGGAATTTCTCGTATAGGATCATTTACAATAGAAATTCATCAGAACAAGCTGTTTTCAAAAACTGATCTTATTATCTGTACGTTGATTGCGAGTGGTCACTTTTGAGTGTTTCAATTCTGGCGAATAAGTTAATAGAGAATTTTCTCATAAAACCAGAAAAACTCGATGAATTCTCATATTTGAGTTCGTACCTTACAAAAGAAGAGCCTATTAAGAAATTGACAAAGTGAATACTTCAGTTTTTACATAATCATTATAATCTCAATTTCAGGTCGAGATCAAAGGATCGCAAGAGATCGAGATCAAGAGACCGTGAAAGGAGAAGACGTTCCAGATCCAGAGAACATCGTCGCAGTCGTTCGAGAGAACGAAGAAGAAGCAGATCCAGGGAAAGAAGAACGTATGATTTTAATATTTTGAACAAGCAGAGAATCCTCGCTACGCTCAGAGCCCTTTTTTCATCACAAAATCACGAATCCCGGCTTTTTGAATGGAAAAAAGAAGTGGTTTTTAGAGGCAAAGTCTTAGCCATTTTTCTCTCTCTCAATGTTTTCTTTCTCTCTATCTCTCTCTCTCTCTCTCTCTCTCTCACCCTCTCTCTCACCCTCTCTCTCTCACCCTCTCTCTCTCTCTCTCTCTCTCTCTCTCTCTCTCTCTCTCTCCCTCTCTCTCTATCTCTCTATCTCTTTCTCAGTCTCCCTCTCTCCTTCTCTCTCTCTCTCTCTCTCTCTCTCTCTCTCTCTCTCTCTCTTTCTCTCTCTCTCCTCGCTTTCGCACTCCCCGAACAGTCCAAACTCGGCAAACACTAATGCAAGTCGGGCTAGAACCAATGCAACAACCTGCGAGGGTCCCCAGTGGTCACGCATGAAGCACAAACGAAAAACGTGCAGCGGTGGCCGAGTGGTTAACGCGTCCGATCGTTAATCTCCCAACGCGCGTTTGAATCCCGTCCCCGGCCACTTTTGCACAATCCCTTCCTCCAACCCTCCCCCCATCAAAACAAAAAAGGACCACCCAAAAATTTGCCTCACGAAAAAGGGGCGGTCCCCTTGTTCTATTATTAATATGATTAAGAATTTTCAAAAAAAACCTTGTTCTAAACGGGTTTATCTGTATAGAGTAAGATTTCATCTAGGCAGATGGTTCAGTGTATCCAATATGATTGCAGATTGATGGTCCCTAGTTCACCGCCAAAACCGAAGGAGCCGTTCATCAACCCACTAATCAGAGAAGATTTGGGTGAGTTTCACTTTCTTTATCGATTCATTTCCGTCTTTATATTTATACGAAGTCCAAGAAATTTGACACATTGTAAAAACCCGCGTTCATGACGTCTTGTATTAATCTCAATCTGCAATCTGCAGCCAACAGTAATTTCCTTTTATAATAAGCTTAGGTTAGGTTGGAAGAACAGCTTTTGTGAAGAGCCAACTCTTGGGTACCCAAGTACACTGTGAAATGAACCATTTTCTGATGTCTCAAATTCCTCACTCCCGTCTTTTTAGCACGGCGTTATATTGATATGGTCATGTGTTTTACAGTGCAAGCTGTCCAAAACGGGGAAATCGCTCCCGAAGCGGCCGGCATCGTCGCCGTGGTACCGGGACAAAAGCGTGAAAGAAAGAGTCGTTGGTCGACGACAAAGAGCTTCGTCCCAGGGATGCCGACCATTCTACCAGCAGATCTAACCGAGGAGCAGCGCAGTGCCTATCTTCGTGAGTTTAACTGTTTTTCTTTTGCAAATGACGGATTGTTTCACATACCCGAAGTGTCGACTATGAGAATGTTTTTTGAAGGAAAGAATTCTTTCCCTCCCCTTTCTGTGATGAATCAATTAGAGGGAAAGAGGAAAATGAGTTTTCCATTTCTGCTATTTAAATATTGTTTTCGTGTATGTGATCCACTTCTTCTTTTTCTCATATCGAAAATCATGTGATCGGAATGTCTGTGTGAGTACGCACACACACACACACAACTGTTCGAACCTGCAGAACATGAGAAACCTGGCTACTAGGTAAGTACAAATGTGAGTTTTCTGATTTCCATCACTTGTCGACCTCACTAATGATGTTCATCGGCTTTGCCGCTTTTCAGTTCAACTCGAAGTGGAGGATGCGACACGAAAATTGAGACTCGGCGATTTCATCGGAGAACTGGACGGTCCGGACAGGCTAGTTTACAGTGGTCGGGATTACTCTAATCCCACACTTTTCTTACCAATAGTGCTCGCGCTCACTCGAATTCACTGTTACTTGAAGATACATATGAATCATCAGTCTATCAATCTAATGGAGAAAAGACTAGTTGGTTTAGTTGAGAAAAACTATGGTTACACATTGATTCTACAACTAACTGTACAATTTTATCAAAATGTACATTTTAAAGCAAATAATTTCGAAAATGTTTCCAGCTATATTTTGGTTGAGAAAAGCTGTAGTACATATTGTTTTTTTACATTTAATTCTACAATTTTATCAAAACGTACATTTTAGAGTTCAAATAATTTCAAAATATTTTTATAAGGTATTACATTAATGATGTTAATTCATCCCTATTTTATTTCACAAGCGTGTTATACAACCTTATCGGTTTTCATCACAACCTCAACAAATTTCAGAGATTCTTCAGAAAACTACGAATATACATAAGCTCGTCGAATAATGTACTTGTTGTTTTCATATGATTTTCCACTGATCTAACTTGCTTTTTCAGACGATCTACAAAACCGTTCAGATTACTCAAAGAATCGCGAAACTGATAGTCTAACTAATCAATAATTATAATATTCAGCGTTTAGCATGATGTCTTCAGTCGCGAAACATTGAAAAATGTGCTTATAAAATTAAAATTCCTAATGAAATGAAGTAAGACGAAACCTAACGGAAATTTTTGTAGAAGTCCATCTCCGGAGCCGATCTACGATGCGAATGGAAAGAGGCTGAACACGAGGGATGTGAGAAAGAGGCAAGAGCTCGAACTACTAAGACACGAGAAAATTTTGACGCTGACGAAGATTAACCCCAACTTCAAACCTCCAGCAGACTATAGGTGAGAATTTTGTACTATACGGTTTGAAACTATTGACTGTTGATACCAGAGTTGCACGGAAGTGAATTTTTTATATGTGAAAATCGGGAGGGAATTGCTCAAACGGGAGACGAAAGTTAATTTTTTCTTCGGAAGTCGGAATTCCGTGCAACTCAGGTTGATACAATGCCATCAACTCAGCATCATTACTTAAAACATTTCAGACCTCCAAACATTCGGCTATTTGACAAAGTGTTCATCCCACAAGACGAGCATCCCGAGCTCAACTTTGTCGGACTACTCATCGGCCCACGTGGTAACACCCTGAAGAGCTTGGAAGCAGAGACGGGAGCCAAGATTATAATCAGAGGAAAGGGTTCGATTAAAGAAGGAAAGTTGGCAAGTCGTGCTGGCCCGATGCCAGGAGAGAACGAGCCACTTCATGCGTATGTTACTGCCACAGACATGAACACTATCAAGAGAGCTTGCGACAAGGTGAGATTTTATGATTGTAACGAGTTTTATTGATCTTACCGTTTTTCTGATTAAGTACCAATTTCTGGTATGAATGTTGTCTGAAAATTAGGGATATAGATATAATATAGGTTTTAACGGCGAATAAGGAAAGACTAGCTTAGAATAATTTTCTCGTTTTGACAATATGCATCTACCAACTCGTGTCATCCATAGTATTTTAGATCCGATCAGTAATCGCGGAGGCGACAGCTCTGCCCGATGGTAACAACGAACTTCGCAAGCTTCAGCTGAGAGAGCTCGCTCTTCTTAATGGAACACTCAGACCGGAAGATTTGATCAAGTTGGTTCTCTTTCTCTTGCTTCTTACAATAAACAATTTCAGTGGAGCACGATGCTCGAACTGTGGTTCCGATGAGCACAAGTCGTGGGAGTGCCCTGATGCGCCAAACGTGACAGGACAGATTCGTTGTACCAACTGTGGAGGTGAAATTTTCTACCATTGAGAATTCCGACAAAATCAATTTTTAGGATACGGTCACATCCCTAGAGATTGTAAGAATCCACCGGGAATGATGCAGAACATGATGGGCGGTGGTGGTGGTGGTATGGACGACGAGTATTCAGCACTGATGGAAGAGCTCGGCGAGAAACCGAAAGGATTTGGCACACCAGACTCTAGTGCATCACGAGCACCGCCGAAGAACGCGTTTGGAAAGAGAATGGGTTTCAACCCAACTCCACAGGATATCTTTGGTCCTGCTAGAACTGCCGAGGACCCAGGTGATATTTTTGTTTGAAACATCTGTTTATTCATAGAGTGTGTATTTAATACGAAAAAGTTTACTGAATCGTTTCTATCAAGAATCATTTTTTCATTTATCTTTGTCGACACCTCAAATTTTAGGCTTAGGTAAGGTTCACAGCACTAGTTAGGTACAATGCTAAGATTTGATCAAAGTCATTGATTATCACAAAAAATTTTCCACATTGTAAGCTTTCCTTAAGGAAATGATTCTTGATAGAAACGATTCAGTACACTTTTTCGTATTAAGTTAGAGTGTGTTTGCATTCAAAAAATAATTTTCAACAATAACATTTGAAGAAGGAACACATTCTGTACATTCTTACCTTCAATCACAGAAACAATGAAATTTGGTATTATCATAACTGGTGTTCTTCAGCTTACCACAGTGCGTACGCAGACGTTTATGCTGCTGTTCACGCGTCTGCTACTGGTCGTGCAAGCTACCAGTCAGCAGACCAGGGATACGGTGGATTCTACAACAGCGGACAAGCTCAGCCACCAAAGCCTCCAGGAAGAGGAGGGTAAGTGTTTAATATTCTACATGGAAAGACACAAATTCTTGCAACGATTATGAAAAAAGCTAATATCGTTATTTTTTCTTTTCAATGAAAACAATTGTTGTGTTAGTTTAAAGATTTCCGATTACCGGAATAAATTTATTATTATTGTTATTATTTACGATTTAAACATCATTTTTACAGGTTCTACGGAGCTGGTTCATCACGCCCGTTGCCAGTGCCCCCTCCACCAGGAGCTCACTCGATGTCGAACTTCATGGCTCCACCACCTCCACCACCACCAGTCCCACATCCAGATCTGTCAAGACTGCTAACAGCGCCGGCACCACCCCCGCCGCCACCTCCACCATCTTAAGTTTTACTGTTATGATATACAGAAAAACCAACTGAATTGATCCTTATTAAGTCTTCAAATCACAAAATGTTGTGAAAACCTACTATTCTCTTCTGAAACTTTTCACACTTCTTCGAAAAAAAATTTTTTTAAAGAAACCTGTTCTAGTTTGTTGTTTTAATTGTCCAACTAATAAACTTTCTGAAGACGATGACGTTTTTCTTTCCTATCCATTGAGTTGTTGGTTTAAACCATTAAAGAACTTTTAATCAAAACTTTTCAGACGCTGGAAAGTTGATTCGTATTTAGACCTGACTCTTGATTTGAGTAAATTTCTGATACCCAGTATTAGTGAATTCTCTGAGAATTTGAAAAAGACAACTTCTTCAGACGTTGAGAGTAGTGAAATGAGTCGACCTGGTGCCTGGAACCGAGTTTTCACCAATCTGTGGAAATATCTTCGAAATGACTTCTCAAAAAGGGTAAAATTTCGAATCAATCGCTAGAAAAAGACCCAGTTCAGAATTACCTAGCAGAGGATGAGTTCGGAAACAAGTTCTATGAAATTACCAACAGCCGTCAGAATGTTGGAAGGTGAGACTTAAGCCCAATTGTACCAAAATGTTTTTCAATTTACCACAGTTGCAAAGAAAATGAAAATTTTCAACGAAAATTGGAGTTCTGTACAATCCTGATAGCTTACCTTATAAGTTATAAGATGCCACCGTTGGGACAAAAAAAAATTAGGACCAGTGCGCCGCAGGCGCACTGGTCCATTTAGGTTCAGTTACGCTCATGTGATTTAAAGGTGCCATAAGAATCTTTAAAGACCATTTAAATGTCTTTATGGCACCTTTGAATGCCATTATTTTTTCCAAATGTTAATTAAAGACATCTGAGATATCTTTATGGCACCTTTGAATTCTATTTAAGTTTTTAGGCATTTCTGAGATGACTTCAAATAGTATTTAAATGTACACCGGATGTCATTTAAAAATTAAACATTTCGAAAGTGAAGAATAGTAATCAATCACATCTAAATGTGCTATAAAGAACATGAATGAACTTCAATTCAGACATAATCTTTAAATCACATTTATTATTTTCCGGAGACGCAGTGAATCTTCCAGTCCTATCAGTAATTTACAGAGGGTTCGACCCGCCAACTGGACGCCCAGCAATCGAACCAACAGTCGAATGGCAGTCGTGGCTAAGGGGTACTCGAAGGTTTTTTTCCAGTTTTTGTGAAAATTTCGACGAGAAGTATGAAAACTAGTGACGCTTATTAGTGTAGGAAGTATCTCAAAGATTCAATAACAGTCGTGATTAATTACTCCAAAAAACATAAAGATCAACTAGAACTACAATTAAATGTTTGTAAAAGCTAGCAGGTTATATGTTACGTGGTCACCAAACATGGTGATTTTTTAATTCCGATTTTCTCACAAAAAATTACATTCAGATTCCCACCATCAGAATCAGAGCTGTCCCTCAACAGGATGAAACAACAGGTTTATTTCTCGCTTCGAATCACATACTTACTTCACTAATGGACCATTTGCCCAAACACATACTAATCGCCCTAATTCGTTAATTTTCCGTCAACATCAGTTGTGTTACTGTGATTTCACAGTTGCATCTCTTCTCACCTAATCAGTTCTCTGAACAAACATAAACTGAGAAAAGTCACGTGCGCACCTTGTGTTCTCTGTCGCGCGAGTGTAATAGACCTCTATCCCTGTTGATGTTCACTTCAAGAATGCCTCTCTTTGTTGATTTTGGGTAATGTTTTGGCTTATCATACAGCAGTACTCTATGCCGCTTACTGTAAACTTTCTTCAACGTTAGGTTTTTACCTCTTCGGACTCAAACATCACAGACCATAAATCACTTCTTCTTTTAAAAAAAAAGAACAACAATTTCTCTGCGAATTCAAATAATGTGTCATTTCGAATTTTTCATACAACTCCGTATATCCTAGAATATAATAATTGAACGAACGTTTGAACTTTGTTTTTCTATCCAAATGGACCTACGACATTAGCGATTTTTGTTGTTTCATTCAGTTTATAACAAATCGAACCTCCCTAATTATATGATTAATACAACAGCGTGTACAACGAAAAGTTATAATATTGTTCGAGCAACGGTTTATCTATTTATTGTCCAATTTCACATACGAAACCATATTTTAGGCTCAACTAGGCCAAGACGCGGCAACAGAGAAGAGAGCTCCATACGTTCAGTCGGAAGGACCAGGCGCGGCGGAAAGCAAACCACAAAAGTTAGTTTTGCTCTTTCATCAAAAAGGGAGTAAGACCCTGAAAAGCAGTTATCTTTTGTTTGAAACGATATTTGAGTGAGCCAGTTGGAGTTTTACCTATCAAGAAAGTTTTATTGCATTGCATTTTTTTTGAACCAGTGTACTCCTACGGTACGCTATGGCGCGCTACAGTAATCCTTTGTAGTTGAACCAGTGTACTAATACGGTACGCTATGGCGCGCTACAGTAATCCTTTGTAGTTGAACCAGTGTACTAATACGGTACGCTATGGCGCGCTACAGTAATCCTTTGTAGTTGAACCAGTGTACTAATACGGTACGCTATGGCGCGCTACAGTAATCCTTTGTAGTTGAACCAGTGTACTCCTACGGTACGCTATGACGCGCTACAGTAATCCTTCGTAGTTGTAACTGCAGGGTACGGTACAGTATTTCTACAACATGATAGTTTCATGTTTGGCACTGGTGCATTTAGGCTTATATAATGTTTATTGTACTGAACAACTTACAGATACCCTACCTACGATGGACTGGAGATTACCCCTGGGTTCCGAGAGAACGTGGAGAAAAAGTAGAATTAAAGTGGTTTAGATAGGATCGACTAGTTCTTGTACATTTTTGTTTTTCAATGAAATATTTCTTTTCCACATATCAATGTATTCCAGTCACGATTTTCATTCGTGTGATACTTTATTCTTCATCATTTTCCTCTCTAATCATCTTACAGACGTTGGAATCATGCCTGGAATGAAAAGGATAATAGAAGGTGTGATCAAGTTTCGACAGACGGTGCGGAGTGACTTGGTGAGTTGATTTTCTGACTTTTGACACCAGAAAATGAGAAGATCTGAAGCGATCAACTTCAGGTGAAACAATTCGAAAGGATCCGTGACAATCCCAACCCAAAGGCTGTGTTCTTCACATGCATGGACTCTAGGATGCTGCCTGCCAGGTTTCCTTCGTACACGATTCCCATAACATTATAATTTCAGGATTACATCGAGTCAAGTTGGAGACATGTTCATTGTCCGAAACTCAGGGAACATGATTCCACACGCGAATAACTATGGTTCGGTTTCATTCACTTGGGATAATTTTGCTTAAAAGAGGCTTCACACAAGATTTTATTGTTTAAAACTCTGATCAGCTTACCTTCTGTTCTGGAATTTAAAATCCAAAAAAGAGAATCTCCATCGAAGTCAAAGATGGGGCTTTTGTGGAAATATCGATGTTTTATTCGGAAAATACAGATTTTCAGGTCATAATTTCGTCTTTTTTGTATTTCCCGAATTCGATTATTGGTCGAAAAGGAAAATTTCATGAGTGTTCCAGGAACCTCCGGATTCGAAGTCTCCGTGACCACCGAACCAGCAGCTCTAGAGCTCGCAGTTACAAGAGGGAAGATCAACCACGTGATTGTGTGCGGACACTCTGACTGCAAAGCCATCAACACCCTGTATAACCTGCACAAATGTCCAAAGTCGTTCGACCCTGACTCACCGATGGACCACTGGTTGCGTAGGCATGGATATCAGTCGATAAAGAAGCTGGAACAGAGATTGGCTGACGACAGTGCGGGGCCCATTGAGTTCCTCAGTGACAATCCGCTGTTCAGGTATGTTGACACCATTTTTAAAATTGAGTTACTTACGTACATCCTTAGGCACTTTATCGGCCTGGAAAATTTTCCCGAGCGAACTCTCGAGTGCACCTCTAAAAGAATAATTCAGTTTTAACGCAATAATCGACCCCAAGAACAAGCTGAATATAGAGGACAAACTGTCGCAAATTAACACTCTTCAACAACTCGAAAACGTCGCTAGTCATGGATTTCTAGCGGTTCGTTTTTCATGTTTACCAGTGTATTTTTCTTGTTTTGAATCTTAGCTATACTAATTTACCGATTTTAGGAGTTCCTCCTCAACAAAACAGTCGACCTGCACGCCATGTGGTTTGACATCTACACCGGAGAGATGCACGTTTTCAGTAAAAACAACAATCAGTTCATCATTCTTGATGAGAGTACCGTTGAAGCTCTTATTGAAGAGATTCACGAGACGGATTGATTGACCCTATGTATAAAGACCTTGTCTTATGGCCCATGCATTTCGAAAGATTTTTCTCTCGTGCTCTCTGGTGATCATTCCGGTTGTTTTCTTAAAAATAACTGAACAGAAACCGGGATTGGTAAAGGAGATAAAGCCTATACCTATCTAGTCTTACATTTTGGAAATAATAGAAAAATCAACCGGAATCAGCACCAAAGTCTTTTATTCATTGTGAATAGTTTCATTTTACCTCCCAAGTGTGCCTCAAATCTAGCCAGTCAAATTGCCACAGTCTAAAAAATTGCTCATTCCACTATAGTTGAATCGATTCGAATAAATTTTCCCCTATTTCCGTTCTGCAGTTTTTCTTCACTGGTTTCGTGCTGTAGAGATATCTGTCAACTTGAGGAAATGTTCTCAAACCGTTTAGATGAACACCTTGGCACGGAGATTCGCTGCTTCCTCGTCGGCCTCAGCATCGGCGCTGACCAAGAGAAAGAGGTTCTACAAGGTTAGTTTTTGTTCACTCACATGAAAAGCAAAAATTTATTTCTTGAATTAATCGAGTTGAACAAGTTTTACGTTAAAACGGTAGGATAAAAGACATTAGATTACGGTAGTTTTCTGCGATTTTCACTCAATCGAGGAAACTTGCTGTTGTTTTTAAGTTTTTGTGGAAAATATGTGAAGAGATATCAAGTGACATTACAAAAATGAAAAATATCGAAACATTGAAATTTTTGTCTGAAAAAAAAAGGATTCTGGTCGTTTTCCGAAAAATCCCACTTCTTTATTTTTTGAATTTTTCTCTTATCGAATAAAAATGTTTCGGCAATCTTAGTTACATTTTAATTGTAAATATTCATTTTTCTTTCATGAAAAAAGCGCAGGAAAACTACCGTGTTTTATTGGTTTAGATTGTATGTTCTACAGTACACTCCTATGGAATTTGTTGGGGATATGTAAATCGAGTCAGGATAATATGATTAATTGCGAAAATCACTTTTAATAATATCATTAAGAATCATATTGAGAGAGCTGGAATTGTTTTAGCGGAACGAAGAAAATTGAGAATATTGCAGGAAGTATCAGTTCTGACCGAGTCAGTCAATGGCAACCAACATTATCAAGTAGCACTGGATCATAGAATTCTTAAAACGCAGGGTGGACAAGTGCTGAAGGTACTTTTATTCATACCAAATTCGTGACTTCCTCCGTCTCGTGAGAGACGTTTTTTGCGCTCTGAAATCAATCATTTCCACATTGCGAGCGTTTAGTACAGAAAGCATACTCCGGAAAAAAAATAATGTAATTTCTAGGTGCTGTGGGAAGCATTATCGAAGTTCCAATAATAATATTGCTAGTCCATAGAAATTTCTTGGTGGCACCTTGAAATGACATTAATTTCATTAAGAAATGTACCGTCAATGTATTTGTGGCACCTAGGAATAACATTACTCCCACCTAAAAATTTCTTTGTGGCACCTAGGAATAACATTACTCCCACCTAAAAATTTCTTTGTGGCACCTAGGAATAACATTACTCCCACCTAAAAATTTCTTTGTGGTACCGTGAAATGACATTACTCCCATCTAATAATTTCTTGCTGGTACCTTGAAATGACCTTACTTTCATCAAACAATTTATCGATATCGAATCAAATTAAAAACAAAACTTTATTAAAATTGAATTAAAACATCATAGAAGAAATGTTGAACTATCGAACTACATATGGTGATTCGTGTACTTCTTCGACGACTGGCTGACATGTAGTTTACTGATACTGGGGAGGTTGACTGACTTGACATATTCTGGAGTTGTGATCTCTGCATCCCCATTACGTTTGTTAACCGTCTGCTCATGTCGTTTGGTGTTGCTGAAACATTCAATGTCTTGAAGTTACGAAAAAACACTTACATCAAGTTTGATAAGTGAGATGTAAACGTTGAAGTGAAAAAGGCGTTAACTCGAGCGTCGGATAAATCATCTGGTTCGTACAAAACTTCGATACTTCCGATCAGTGAATCTGAATTTTTCACCAGTAAAACATGTTTAATGAACGTTTGATATTTATTTAATACATTAAATTTCTACAAAAATCACCTGTTATGGTTTTCTGCGGTTGTGCCAGAATCGATTTTCTATTATGTTTAGGGATTTGGGAACTGGAAAATTGAAAAATGTTTTCCCGTTTGATAAGCTCAAATATATTTGTAGGAATACGCCGATTTATCACTTACTGTAAACAGTTGCTTCATCAATGGAATAGTCAATTGTAGTTGTATGAGAAATTTTTAATTCAAGACTCCGCTGTGAAACATTAAGGAAGTTTGGAAACAGACCACGAGTTTACCTTCACTTCTTCACCAACTTCTTTCTCACATTAAATAATAATCTTTCCTATAGCGTACGTCCGGAAAAAGTGATTTCTAGGTGCCGTGGGAAGCATTCCTGGAAACTGAAAGTGAGAGTCAAATGAACATTTTTTTTTACCTATTTTGAGTACGGCGAGTTCATTGGTACGCTCGGTTGGTTGGGAAGTTCACGGCTTTTGTAGAATGTCAATAATATTATAATGGTGTTCCGTAGTTTAACGTTCTGAAAGATTATGTACGAAAAGTCAACGTTCGTGAGAGAATTCAACAATTTCATACATCTGAAGAAAAAGATTGTATGAAAAAGAGAACAGAAACAAATTGAAGAAAAATAAACAACTGACCGAATGCGAAAGTTTTCGAATTGTTACTCGGATGCTTCCTTAACATTATAATGTGCCACACGATACATAAATGAACTACGCCTAACACATAACATTATAATGCCACTATTCAAGCTATGCAGAGAAACCTAATAATGTGTGACTAATGACATTTAAATGTTATATCCCACTAAGGTCACTTCAATATTTCGCAAAATTTCTAGGTGCCACACGATACATAAATGAACTACGCCTAACACATAACATTTAAATGACATTATTTTTTTCCGGAGTACGTTTGGTATCATTTCAATCAACGTAATCAGGGTTCAGTTTTTCAGGCGGCGCCCGCAGGCGGCCACGATTTTGGCCGCCGGGAACGGCCGCGCGGCCAAATGTTTTTCACCGTGATAATGATTCCTTCTAACTCTAATAACTCTAAATTGATCACAGAAAACGTTTTAAAGCCCATTTTCATCAGCCCGGCCGATTCGGGCCACGGCCGGCCGCAGCCTGGATGCTCGCGGCCGCGGCCGGCCGCGGCCGGCCCCAGGCTGCCGGTTGGCCGCGAAAAAAATTTTTGCCAGAATGTGAATTAAACATGTCATAATACCGTTAATCAACACTTAATTCAGATTTGACAGCTTTTCAGATCATATTTTGCTTTTTTTAGTCGTTGATTTTTCGAAAAAAAAATTTTTTTTTCTCTTATGGAATTCTGTACAATTTTTTCGTAAATTAGCTTCTATTTGTCTATTTCAACGATTTAATTGCTGAGTCAGCTTTTTAAGCGCCTCCTAAATGATGTAAATCACGCCCGGCCGCCGCGGCCGGCACGGCCGGGCCGGCCGGGGGCGGCCGTAGCTTCAATTTACTGGCCGACAGTGATAAAAATGTGTTTTTCTTCGTTTTCCAACATGATTGAGTCTGATTCCATCAAAAATTCCAAGTAGTATTGCACGTAGAGCTTCGCGGCCGACCCCGGCCACCCCGGCCGGGCCGGCCGGGACGGCCGGAGACGGCTAGAGCTTCAATTTACTTTTCGAAAGTGATGAAAATACTTTTACCTACGTTTTCCTATATGACGGAATCTTATTTCATACAGATTTCGAATTATCTTTGCATGTAGATTGTGGCGGCTGGTTCCGGCCACCCCGGCCGGAGCGGCCGGGGTGGCCGCGACAGTGTAAGAAGCTCCGAGGAGGTCGCAGGACCAAAAAAGTTGATTAACTTTCTTCCTTGAACATAAGAGATACACTATACACCAATAAATTTGATGATTCGCATTCCTATGCCCAAACGACCGTTTCGACCACACTCAATTTTTTTGATCTACCCCGAAAATAGGGCAATTAGTAAAAGGCACCACTGACGCCCGGCACCATGACACCACGCCTGGTGTCAGTGGTGCCGGGTGCCGCGTTTTATAGTATCTCAATTTAGTAAATGGCACCACAGTGGGGCGTCAGTCAAAATACTCTGACACCACAGTCGAACTCACTGTGGTGTCAGTTTCATATATCTGGCACCACAGTCGAACTCAGTGAGGTGTCAGTTCGAAGAACCTGACACCACAGTCAGATGAGTGGTGTCTGGGGCGTCAGGGGCGTCAGCGGCGTCTTTGGTCCGCCGTACTACTTTACGCAGTTAAACTTGGTCGTTGCCTGAGTATCAAACTTTTCAACATACGGTACTCGACCTTCATTCTCTTATTCATTTTTTAATCATTTTTTGCCTTTCAAATTTCTGAATTTCACCTTTCAGATTTTTGAAACTGCTTCTTCGTTGGTACACTGCTGGTGATCAATCTGAACTTTGATTCAATTCTAACTTATTCAAGCAGAAAAGTGAGTTTAATTTTCCTTTAATTGTTCAATTATCTATTCCAGGTCTCTCCGTCTCTATGAATGTTGGACGATGGTTCTGGTTGAGACGTCTGGAGCTTCCTTCTTGATTTATTGAAGCCTAATCCAATTTAAATTGCACTCTGAATAAATATCCTGCCCATGTGTTTTCTTCTCACAGAGTATATAAGAGCATTACAGACTAAAGTTCTAAATGCATAACTAAGTTTTTTTTGTCATTGTTATCGCCGTTTAACTGAAATTCATTCACTCCAGGACGTTTTCATCTTGTTCTTTCTGAAGAAACACGTTTTTTTTTTCTCAAGATCCTGAAGCTGAAGCTGAAGTCTGATTCACGGAATCTCGATCAAGAAATGAACTGGAGGAGCTTCACAGAAGTGATAAAGAGTCCATCGAACTCACTAGAAACAAAGCAAAACGGAAGGAACTGGTCAGATCAATTTGTTGTCCCATTGTTACTTTCTGTGACAGAAACCTGGAAGTTTTCTATTCAGTACTATGATTCTCATGAAAAATGATGAAAATTATATTCGAAACTATCGATATCAAGCCTCACAAATCCGGTGTCTGGGAGTTGATAACTACAGCAAAGCTCTCATATGCAGGTCACATTGCACATCACCCATCACAACGTCGGTTAGGAAAGTTCACATGAACGACACCTTCGAGACGATAAAGAAAATAAGGTAGACCGCTTCTACAATGGAACGACGCCAATATCAGATAAAAACCAAAATCTCTCATGGTGGATCCAAAACTGGGAAAATGACGTGTTGGTGTTGCTCTTACTGCCGTGTTTTATATTTGCAATGTCTTTATATCTGGGAGAAATTTATCCATGCCGTAGTCGTGAACAATAAATCTAAAAAAGAGGAGTTTCCCAAATCCGAAACAGAAATATTGGAAACTCATTGTAAACATCACAATAACGTTTTTTAATGGTTAGAAAATGAAGGTTGAGTATCATATGTTGAAAAGTTTGATACTCAGGCAACGACCAAGTTTAACTGCGTAACGTAGTACGGCGGACCAAAGACGCCGCTGACGCCCCTGACGCCCCAGACACCACTCATCTGACTGTGGTGTCAGGTTCTTCGAACTGACACCTCACTGAGTTCGACTGTGGTGCCAGATTTATGAAACTGACACCACAGTGAGTTCGACTGTGGTGTCAGAGTATTTTGACTGACGCCCCACTGTGGTGCAATTTACTAAAATGAAACACGATAAAACACGGCACCCGGCACCACTGGCACCACAGTGTGGTGTCATGGTGCCGGGCGTCAGTGGTGCCTTTTACTAATTGCCCGAAAATAGCACAACCTACAGTAACAAAAATTATTATTTTTTTCAGAGAATTTCATTTTTAGATATTTTACTTCTCTTCTCGTTTCAGTTCACTCTTGTTTGTAGTTTTTACCAATTGAATAATCATATCAGTCAAATTCGTGGCTCTTGAAGGTCGTATATCACCCTTGGCCGTCCCGGCCGGCCCGGCCGGAGTGGCCGGGATCGGCCGCAGCGGTCTACGTGCAAAACTACTTCGAATTTTTTATGGAATCGGTCTTAGTCATGTTGGAAAACTAAGAAAAAAACATTTTCATTGCTTTCGAAAAGTAAATTGAAGCTCTAGCCGCCTCCGGCCGTCCCGGCCGGCCCGGCCGGGGTGGCCGGGGTCGGCCGCGGAGCTCTACGTGCAATACTACTTGGAATTTTTGATGGAATCAGACTTATTCATGTTCGAAAACCAAGAAAAAAACATTTCTATCACTGTCGGTCAGTAAATTGAAGCTACGGCCGCCCCCGGCCAACCCGGCCGTCCCGGCCGCGGCGGCCGGGCGGGATTTACAACTTTTGAGAGCCATTCAAAAGACTGATATGACTATTAAATTGATAGATTAGACAAACTAGAGCTATTTCACAAGAAAAAAAGTGAAATTCCTGACAAGTCAAAAAAAATTGACTTTTAAAAATCGAAAAATAAAAAAGTATAAAAGTTGACCCAAAAAGCTGTCGAATTAAGTGAGGTGTTCATAAACGGTATCCTGATATGTTTGATTCACATTCTGGCCAAAATTTTATTTGC
>OZ022253.1:10238310-10263310 GCA_963978915.1 Caenorhabditis parvicauda | reverse complement strand
ATTTGATGAATTACGTAGGCTAACGCCGGTTTAGATCTTGAATGTCACCTACACAGATTCAGTGAAGACAAATTGTATATTCTCTTCTAATAAGCCTAATTTGGACGGGAATATTTGCGATGTCCGTGTGTAGTAATCCTAATGTGTCAGTGTATTTTGAACTTTAAGCAATCACGAATGGGTGCGAACAGAGTACTCGGGTAACCAAATACGAGTATTATGAGGAACTATCATAGTATTATAATGAACAATACGAGTATTATAATAAATTTAGAAGATTTCACAGCATTATAATGAAAAACACGAGTATTATAATTTATTATAATAGTCATTTTAAAAAAACACAAAATTATAATAAATTATAATATACCGGTTTCGCTTAGGTCAGTTCAAGTGAAAACCTTCAGTTTTTTACGAACATTATAATTTATTATAATACTCGGTTTTCACCCCAACCATTATAATGAAATATAATTTATCGTTTTCTTATCCGATTTTTACTGAATGAATATCATATTAAAAATAGAACAAGGAGAACGCCCACACCACACGTATGATACACTTTCATAATTTCATAATTGTGTAAGAAAAACGTCGAAAGGAGAAACATTTATTATCTACTAAGAAAGATGAATACGAGAGTGAACCGGATGGACAGAGTGGGTGGAACTATGCTCACAATCGAAGAAAACACTATGGCCTACAACAAGATCTACTGGAACTTGCAGGGGGGGTAAAATGTGTTTGACGACGCCGCCAAACTTACCTTTGCTGACGACATCACGCATTGCATTGAAAATGCGACGTGGTACGAGAGGAAAATTTTGATGCCGGAAAAAAGAGTGAGAACAATCAGAAATTTCAAATGGAGTTACAGAAAATGTGACTTCACGAGTCATCAAGGACAATTTCATCGCTTCAATGCACCCGAAACAGGTAACTCCAGTTTCGGGATGAGAGAATTGGATAAAAGAGTCGCGTCTGGAAAAAGACGAAGTTGTGTATCGTCTACCATTAATGAAGTGGGAATGGATACTCTCTTCGATACTCTCTTCGTTACCTTCAGCGACTTCGTGCGACACAAGACGATGCACTAATTTTGTTTTCTTCACGAGTCGCAGATCATTGGCCATCTGTTGTAGAATACTATTTGCAGGAGTAACGTTCAATCGGTCAAGTACTTCAGATGCAAGCTCCTTTTTCAGTTGGTGTCTGAAAACTGATGATTGAATGATTCACCATTTATAGCTAACCGGTTCATAATCGACTCCGATATTCCTTTTGTAACTTCTTTTGTGATTAAGCGTTGAATGTCCGAGAGAGTATGTTCATGGGCTCTGGTAGAGAAAGGGCCAAGCTGTCCGAACCGAGCAACACTGTCTGCCATATGTTCGAGTATATTCTGAAAACTAAATTTAAAAAAATATGTATTCTAAACCTACATGTATTTTTGGACCACGTAAAAGTTCAGGCGCGTAGTGATACAAAAGAAGTTTCAATCCTGCAGTGGCGGCTTCCACGCGTTGGGCGAGATATGGATCCACGGATAGCACATTCTCTGTCATCATTCGATGGAGGGCGTTTACCGTTAGGACGATAACTGCTCCCGTGTTCGGTATGAAATTCATCATGGCTGCTCTACACACTTCAGTTGAAAATTTCTGGAATAGATGCTATTCAAATGTATGACGTTGTAACACACCAAGGTCAGCTGACCTCCATTAAGTTCGGACGTTTTACCTGCGATGGACGGTAAAAAAGATGGGAGCTTCAAGCTCTGAGTATCTTCATTCACACAAGTAGTATAAAAAAGCTTGGAATGTTTGTTAATAGTAGCTGAACATTTATGTTTGAAGAAAGTTGGGAACATGAAGCAACCTTTCAGTATTTTTTTCTCAATGCCCTCGGCGAAGTGATGAAATGTGTCGATGGGTAGATTGTACATTGGTAGCGTCTTTGCGAAATGGGTGTATACGCCTCTTTTCGCGAGTCCGTCGTCGATTTCCGCAGGGACATCGCCGTAGTGATCTTTTCGGTCTTAAAAATGGCCTCAGTTTTCTTGACCACGATAAAACTCACGTGTCACAATTTGGTTATTGTATTTTGTAGTGGTGGATTGGTTATGGCAGCTAGAACAGGAGCCGCTTGACGAATGGGACCGCAATCCGCACACTTTTCTTAACGCCTGAACAGAACTGCTTGCATGCAGCATCATGGCTTTGAGTATTATATTGCCAAAAACCTAAACTTATTTTTCATTATAATACTATGATAGTTCATTATAATACTATGATAGTTCCTTATAATACTCGTATTTGGTTACCCGAGTATGTGTAGTGTTGAAACTGTTATCTCTCTGAAAACTACTGTAGCTAGTGGTTAGAGATGCACTGATAGTTACAGTATCTTACAGTACGTATCTTGAGGTATGATAGGAACCACTAACTACCGTACACGGCTATGATGATAAAAAAAACAAGAAAACTTTTTACAGCTCGAGTCCGAGCCTCTGGCTCTCGCAATCGCTGAAGAATGGGCGTCACAAGAAGAATTTCTGCAAATCGGGCAGATGCGCCTGACTGGACTCGCGTTCACCGCCCAAGATAATCCGTTAGAGCAGACCACGTGAGCGGCTGTTTCTCAGTTTTGAGAAGAAAAATGCTTTGTACAGTCATTACATCTCATCTATATCTCTCTCCTTCTCTCTCGCTCTCTCTCTCTCTCTCTCTCTCTCTCTCTCGCTCTCTCTCTCTCTCTCTCTGTCTCTTTCTTCTTCTTCTTCTTCTTCTTCTTCTTCTTCTTCTTCTTCTCTCTCTCTCTCACTTCAGTTTCTCAATAGCTACAACATAATTCTCAATGTTCCAGAGACTCTGTAACCGAAAAGGTTGTTGATTACCTCCATGGCGACACTGTTCTGTTCTGGAACACGGAAAGTTCCAAGTTGCACAGGTACCGTCAACTCTATTAATATATCCATTATCATCGTCAAGAAACCAAATCGAGAAATGGGGACCACTCATCAAGAACATCAACGACGATCTGAACGTGAGCCTCAGAGCGAGTGAGTCGATCATGGGTGAGTAATCAGAGAATTTCCATTCATGAAAAGCAATTCCCAGATGCTGATGTGTGCAAGCCAGAAGATTCTGAAAAAATCGCGAGGTGGATCCGTCAGCACAATCTTCCATCGCTTATTGGAATCCAGTACGCTACTGAATCGGTAAGACTTTTGGGAAACGGTTAACGTTATACAGAAATGTTGAAGAACAGTGAGAACAGAAATAGTCATTTCGCACTTCCGTAGTTTAGAGTTTCCAGATAAAATCCTTCGTTATCGCATACAATACGATCAACATGCACATTGACGCTGAAACTGCTGTGGATGCAGGAACACTAGAGCAACGAATCCAGGCGGAAACTTGGGGATCGGTATAAATTGTATGTTCACAAACGAAACTTGGAGAAATTCAGGTCGAATGGGCTCATGGAATCGAACGCGAAGAACTTTTGTCAAGATTGTCGGCAGCAGCTCTCTTTGTCTACTTCAACTCGAACAAGTTGACCAAGCAAGAGATCAAGGCAACCGCCTAAAATCATCATGGCTTACTGAATATTGCTAGCTTTAGGATTTCATACAATTTCACTTGTTTCTTGTTGTCAATAAATTATAATTTAGTATGCTCAACCTGGTCGAACCTGAGAACAGATCACAAAAATTGTGATAACTAGAATGATTGATCGTAGTATTCCGCAGATGATATGACTTTGCGAACTCAAAGCGAGCTGCAAAATTATTTTTTAAAAGAAATTTAAAAAATAAAATATTTTTGAAATAGTGCAAATTAGCTCACCTCATTTTGCAATCTGCGGCATTGTTTTCGTTTTACTTTTCGAGTTCTGTTTTTTCTTGATTTCGTTTCCTGTTTCCATCACAAGGCTGTTTTTCACGGAATTTTAACTAAATTTATCACCGTCCAACTAAATTCATTCTCTCTAAATTAACATTTTTTAACATTCAAATGTGTCCAAACGATTTCTAAATTGTGGAAAAAATGTTTCTTTTGATTTTCCATCACTGTCTCTCATCATCTCTGAGTGTTCAAAGATTTTCAGTCGGGCCATTGGGAATTTCTAATAGTAAACGATTTATAGCATAGCAGAGTGAGTTTTTCCACTTCCATAAAAATAATTTATTACCCATTATGTTACAAAATTTTACATGTCGGAATTGACATCGAACTTAACAGTATGATATAGACACGCTGCATATGTGTCCACTGGTGCACATAGAGACTGGATGGATCTGTTCAGTGTTGATTTGTAGCTCTTGCTGCTAGAACCGTTTTTCAATGTGTCGCACAACTTTGTACACTGTTTGAGCCGCGCTTGGGTCGGTGTAGAGCGGTCCATGACGTGAATGATCGTGGTCAGCACTCCCTGAAAATTTGCTTATATGTATTATTGGTAATCGACCGAGGTGACTAATATCGAGTTCCTCGTAAAACTACTGCATTTTCTATGATTAGAATGTGATTTTGATCATCATTAAAAATTATTGTTAGAATATAAAAAATCCAGTCTTCTTAGAGTTTCTGACTGACGTCAATCTTGACCTGCTTAAGATAATGCCAGTACTCTTCAATTTTATTCTTCGCTCCATCTTCTTGTTCTATTTCATGACGGGTCGGTGTGCACATCTGTAATTTTTTTCTAAAATTGAGATCCGCATCTTTCCACATTTGAACACAGAAATATTATAGTTTTGTGCAGCTCATATGCTATTATAAGTTCAAAGAGTACGTTTTTTTTCAACAGAATGGTAAGTGAGAGAATGTTGTAGTGAAATATGCGAATATTGATAGCTCCAAAGTAAAACTCAGAAATAGATTAGTAAGTTGCTTCAGTTCGTCCTAAGATTTCCTTCCATAACAATGCAGCTTCAAGATACCGCAATACTCGAAAAGATAGATAAACCGAATCGCTCAACACTCGACCCTATTCGAGAAAATTGCGATTCAACCATTGTTTTCTGTTTCTCAAAGTAGTATCGTTAGTACCACTGTCCATGTTAGATTGTCAATTAACCTGTCAACAAACCTTGAAGCTATACTTGTGAACGTTTTTCTCAGTCGAGCACTCCTCCCTTCCTTCATTGCTTACAAACTTCTTGATCTTCTTCACTTCATCCGTATCCTTTTCCATGTTTTCGCAGAGTTGGCAGAAACGGCTTAATGACATGAGTTTATATGATAAAGAACAGTTTTCTTCTCACCAGGTATGCTTTCCATTTAACATGTCTCTGAGAACTGTGTGCTGACTCTGTGGACACCAAGATGAGGAGTCGGTGATGTTGGCACAGATGGCGGCGACGCCAACAAGGCGAGACCCTTCACCACGACACTCGACGTTCTGCCCGAGTTGCATGAATGCTTCAATGTGTCTGCAATTTGGGTTTCAAGAAAATCAGTTTCATTCTCTCTCTATCGCTCTCTCTCTCTCTCTCTCTCTCTCTCTCTCTCTCTCTCTCTCTCTCTCTCTCTCTCTCTCTCTCTCTGTCTCTCTCTCTGTCTCTCTCTCTCTCTCTGTCTCTGTCTCTCTCTCTGTCTCTCTCTTTCTTTCTCTCTCTTCATCTCTCTCTCCCTCTCTCTCTCCCCCTCATTCTCTCATGACTCACGGATTCTTAATAGGCTTCAGCATTCGAAAGCTGACTTTGACCCGATAGCAACCGGGAAAAGTAATCTTCTTAGTTTCACCATTAATATCAGTGATTGAAACCTCATCACCGATCTCCTCATCCTCACTTCCTGTTGACAGCATCTTCATAGAGATTTTGAGTGAAGATTCATCAATTATGTCACTGTCCACTAAAGAAGGACTATTAGTTCATTTTACATGCAGTTTCCAATATTTTCTGTTTTCTCATAGCGAACATAGTTGAGCGCGTTTCGGTCAGTCAATTCAGTCATTATAGTTGCTACACAAATGAATTTTATAAGTATTAGTCACCGAAGCGATTCGAGAAAATTCGTTAGTTTAGAAAGAGAGAAACTTGGTTTGATTGGCCAAGTTTGTGGTGAGTGTTTGAAACAAAGTTGAAAAACTTACCATTAGGGCAGCTCTGCGTGACGTTCTCACGAATTTTGATTTGAACTTTTCTGGCATCCGCCAGAAAAATAATGAAAAAGATCAACAGAAAGCACCTCATGGTCCTCCTAACGCAACATTCAGCTGACCACTCGGACCGCTTATAAGTCGCCCAGATGAACTGCTCTTGACCTCGATTTTGTTCGAATTGTCTGTTTGACAATGGTCGTTTTCCGGCCTGAGCTTTCTCTTCCGCTGGGGGATACCGTGTGACCATTAGGGATGTTCATAATAGAGGTAAGGGTAGGTTGTGGAATCTGGTTATTGACGAAATCTTTGGGGGTACATACGTATGTTTGGTATACTGCAGGTGAAGGTACAATCTCTTCATTTTTACACTCTCTAGTGTTTTTAAAAATATTCCTCAACATCAATTCTACTTGAATTCTTGCTTGTTAAAGTAGTAAAGGTTTTACATACAGTAGCGAACAAGAGTTTAAGAACTTTTCATTTTGACGATAACTCACTTTAACTTAATTTTTTTTGTTAACAAAATAGTCATTTTTTTGTTCACTACTGTTTTCTCATTTTTCTTTTTATGTTTCTTCAAAACTTTTTGTTTAAAAATTTGTAATGAAAAGAAATAGGAAAGATAAATAAAAAAAACAGAGAAAGGAAAAAATTTTGTGTGAATGAAAATTTTACTATGTAGTGAAAAAACTTTTCTGTTAAAAACAACAAACTTCTGTTATAGACCTTTCAATTTTTCATCATTGATTGTTTGCGAATGTTTGAAGTCGTTCCAGAAAAAATTGAGGATGATCGCGTAAGTTGCTAAACTTTTGTTCGCTACTGTATGTTTGAACTATTCCCATTACTATTCATTTAATAGTTTTCTTAACAAATATTTCATTGCCCATTTCCAATTGATAGGTTTATTCACGCAATTAACTCCGTTAAGTTTGAACCATGAACTCTGCAAAAAAGACAGAGTCCTAGAAAGACGGGAGTGAGGAATTTGACACATTGTGAAATCGCGCCTTCATGACGTCATGTATTAATCTCAATCTGCAATCTGCAGCTAACAGTAATTTCCTTTTATAGTAAGCTTAGGTTTGGTTGGAGAAGAACTTTTGTGAAGAACCAACTCTTGGATACCCAAGAACACTGTGAATTTAACCATTTTATGATGTGTCAAATTCCTCACTCCCGTCTTCCTAGCACGGCGTGCAAAAAAGCATTGACTCCGAAAATCTCGCAAGTGAACATCGAACACTCAGTTGGTCTGTTTGAAAACGTGCCATCTTTCCACCCCTCGGTCTCTCAGCTTTCGCGCGCTGTTGACAAATCAATAGTGACTCAGGGTCCTCGTTCTTCTCGCCAGAATTGTGCCAGCCACTTCTTCCAATTGTTTAGATTTACTAATTTCATTCCGTCTCGATAGTAGGATGGGCGATTGGGTTGAGCTTCTCAGAGATTAGAGCACTTTATTCGTCAAGAAAGTCATTTCTCGACAGTTTTCTACATTCTACATTGCTATAACCATTGTTCTAGTTGTGAATTATCACTTTCCATAATATTATTGAATTTTAATCGTCAAAAATCATGAATTTCATTGAAAATAACTATGATATATGGTAATCTTGAAAACCAGTAAAAAGTACAATCGTCGGTGTTTTGCTCCGCCTCTTCAAACTGTCGGGTTTACAGATTTTCGTGAAACATTAGAATATGTTCGATCATAACCTGATTTTTCGTGTAGCGAATTTTTTTAGTGTTTCAGCAAACAAAAAAAATGAGATTTCTCATGAAAAGTTGATTTATATAAACAATTTGGGATTTCCATAAAGTTTCATTGATCATGCTGCCACATAGCTTCCTCTACCTGTAAAAAAATCTGACCTCCGTAAATCGGGTACTTAGTACGATAGCATTTTTGCCTCGAAATACAAGAACGATTCAAGTAATGCGCCTTTAATTTCAATGGACTGAAAGTAAGAATAATAATTTAAATCCACAAAGAACTAACTGTTCGTTGTGAGAGTCCCGACCCTAGGTTAGGCCTACCGTACTCATTCTGCAAAATTGAGATTAGAGCGCGTTTGAAAACGGCCATGCTTCTAGCGATATATGTGTGCTGTTTTTTTCGAATCATTCCTTTTGGAACATTTTCCTATTCCAATTCGCTATTGATCAACTTTCAGATGGCGGAGATTGAAATTAGTGATGCTGAGAAGGTTCGAATCACGACAGACTTCATCAAGCACGCTCCTCCAGGAGAGTTTAATGAGGTACTTTTAAAGTCAATTTCTTGATGTACTTCATCCCATGTTAAAAGAAAAACTTCTATTTTCAATGGTTCGAGAATGTTAGTAATTTTGAAGAAAAAAAAACTTCTTTTTCCGGTGGAAAATAGAATGAAACAATAAAGTTTTGAAAACGAAAGAAAATCATGAAGTAAATTTGCACTCGTAGAGAGAAAATAGAAATTTCTACAAATAGCAGGTTCGAGATTGTGAAACAAAGTTTTTATCCCAAAAATCTTGAACTCCCACTGTTTTTTTTGTAGAAAAATTAATGAAAGAGTACGAGAATTCTGAAGGCAAATAACAGGAAAAGTATAATCTTTTAGAATAGAAAATTGAAAGTTTTTTTTTTTAATTCTTGTAATAACATTGAATTTAACAGGTCTTCAACTCTGTCCGCATGTTGCTGAACAACGATCAACTTCTGAAAGAGAAGTGCGTTGACGGTATCGCTGAGTACAACGTGACTAACTTTGTCCCGGTCAAGTTGGAGGGCGTCGAAAAACAGGTAATTTTAGTTTATATAGAAAACTGATTGTTATGAAACTTCTTGGGATTGGGTTCAAACGATGATTTTTTTATACTGGTGGGAATCATCGGTTGAGTAAATGGTATTGAGTGTTTCCATGTTTAAAACGCTCTTCAACATAAGAAACTTCAGGTATGTGTAACGTTAGTCGATTCCTTTAGTCACTAGACCATGCAATTATTGAGTATACTGAAGATTTGTTTAGAAAAAAAACAAAATCGTTTCAGACTCTGATCACTCCATACAACGATCTAGGCAACGGTAGATTCTATGACGAGGTGTCAAAGAAGAGTTTCAAGTATGATCATATGAGAAAAGAAGCCAGTGACGTCCAACCACACCCGTCGGAATCGACAATCGTTGAGCAGTGGAGAAGTGCTCTTCAGAAGGTTATTTTGTTGTTTAATTTCAAAATTATCGATATTTTTCCCGTACGAAAAAATTGTATACTCCGGCTTTCTGTCACCCCTATTGTTTTCCGAATCCTTTCTGAGCATGGAAAACAAGACGTTCTTGATACTGCGATTGTTCCGACACGTTCGAGACAGTAAGGTGCACAATTGAAAACCATAAATCGTCGAAATAAGTATGCTAAAACGCTGTAAACTGTTTCTTTTCCAGTCTTTCCAATTTTATTAACGATAAAGTCCAAAGTTTTTGTCTGATGATGGAAATTGTAGGAACTGGACAAGTACATCGATGAGCACTATAGCAAGTCCGGTGTGGGAGTCGTCTTTGCCAGAAACGGAGTCTTCACGATCTGCATCGAGTCCCACCAATTCCAACCCAAAAACTTCTGGTGAGAAATTTCTTTGAACACACTTGATAGTTACACTTCCAGTAATGGCCGTTGGCGCAGCGAGTGGAACGTTCCAGTTGGTGATGGAAAGTCTGGACACCAAGAACTCAAGGGAAAGATTAAGGCTCAGGTGGGTCTCTTTAATTTGTGGGAAATTTCTAGCTAGAGTATAGAGTAGTCGAAAATCTTGATCACCAATATCACTTCTTGCTATAATCTTTTTTTAACCCACTTTTAAAAAATGTTCTTCATGTAATCATATCAGTAATAACTTTTATTTCAAGATAAATAGTTGCATAAAGCAAAAAACACAAAGAGAATATGAAAAATGAAACTTGTTAAAAGTTGTAACGAAAATATAACTGTTTCGTTATCAAAACTTGTCGATATAATATATTTAACATAGCTTCCTCTACCTATAAAAAAGTCTGACCTCCGTAAATCGGGTACTTAGTACCGTAGCAGTTTCGCCTTTCGCCTCTAAAATACAAGAACGATTTGCGTAATGAGCCTTCAATTTCAGAATGGACTGAAAATAAAAAATAGTTTAAATCCACAGAGATCTAACTGTTCGTTGCGAGAGTCCCGATTCTACCGTACTCATTTTACAAAAACGCAACTGGCGCGCGTTTGAAATCGGTCAGACTTTTTGCTAGATATGTGTATTTGGTAACGGATTCTGTTATTTTTGTAATTAAATTATAACGGTTCGAAGTGTTTCCAAAGAATATGTAAATTGCTCAACTCTTATCGAAGAGATCAAGAGAAGAAAAGTTTATGACTTTGAGTGTTTAAATATGCCCAACCACATGTTTGCAGGTTCACTACTACGAAGACGGAAACATCCAACTTTTCTCGGAAAAGGATCCAGTCATCAAGGTTCAAGTGACGGTACGTACAGACTGTTCTCAAATATCATACTTGACAGTTTGATTTCAGGCTGACTTTGAGAAAACGGCTCAAGTCATTCTACAAGCAATCTGGGATGAGGAGTCCAAGTATCAGGTCTTTTTGAAAGTATTTTCAGGAATAAAATTTTATTTTAAAAAATGATAATGAGCAGAATAAGAAACATCAAAAAATGTTTTCGAGATGCATTAGGATCAGTTTCCATCATTATGACACTACATTATTTTTGAAAGATCATTTTTCACCCTTTCAGAACGGCGTCCAAGAGAACTATGTCAACATGGACACGACTTTCAAAGCATTCAGGAGGCAGTTGCCAATCACAAAGTCGAAAATGGACTGGAATAAGGTGATTTTTTGTTTGATACTGAAAAGTACAAAATATTTTCGTGTTTCATGTTATAATAATAAAAATTCCAAAACAAGTATATTGAATGCTACCGCCCCTATGCGAAAGTAATTCCCAGAAAATTTGGAAAATGAAAGTTGATTACTTGCAAGTACAAAAATAGTTTTATAGCTTAGGATTCTCATTTCGTTTGAGATTATAGTAAACCATTTTCATCTTATTTTCTGAAATTGATAGTTTATATTCACACTTTTGACGGAAATAATCTACACGCAAATGAAGAGTGTAGTCCGGTGTTTCATGAAACTAAAAATTTTCTCAAAGTAAAACGAGGAGAAGTTTTCAAACGGAGCACAAAAAAACCGACATTCGGATTTTTCTGCATATCTGATCTGATAGATAATAATGAAAAAATCTCTGAAAATTTGAAAATGGAAGAATTTACCAGTAAATTACTAAAATTATTTACAAAACAACTGGAAACTCTAAAAAGAGTAATTTCAGATTCAATCGTACAGAATCGGCCAAGACATGCAGTAACCCAGCTTATTTCTCTTCATTTTTTTGCTCATTCCCGATTTGTTTTCTACTTGGCTTACGCGATAATTCTCAGTTTCCATTCTTATGTATTTTAATTCCTTAAATTGTAGAAATCAAGACCCAATGCTCATACCCATTTGGGTAAAAGCAGGTAGATTCGAGTATTGACGCTTTATTCTTATTTTGATCTAAATCGAGTGAAAATCTGGCCACACGCTGTGTTATTTGTGTCAAAACGACGCAACGCCAAACCGTTTTCGGTCCGAACATTGACGCCCAGACTAGGTGCACCTGCTTGCGTTGCCCCACAGAGCTGTGCGGCTAGAGTCGCAGAGCAGATGCCTATTTTCCATCCAAAATTGTATTCTGGGTCCTTTTATTGATCACCCAAGCCTTCTTGTTTTATTTAACAAATTCCTTTATAGTATATTGATTTGATATCTATAACTGGATAAAGCATAATTTATCACTTGTTTTCTATTCGATCAAATCGTATAACTAACGATTGTAACATACTTGGTTTGCTTATGTTTCTAGCCTTACTCTGTTATTCTCATATCGTTTCGAAGAAGTTTCTTGAAATTCGATAGATTTTTCATCATTTGATATCAGTTTGTTCTTTTTTCATAACCTTTTCTATTTTAAACACATTTCCTTGTGTAAAAAATTGAGTCTTCTAAGTTTCCCTGTCTCAAATCTGTTCATTAATGCTTTCTTTCATCCCCTAACAGGAAAATCGCTGTTCGAAAGTTTCTTCCTCAATCTTTTCATTGAACTGAAGCAATTCATGGACAGAGTAGTCCTCACATGTTCCTACTCAAAAAAAAGAAGTAATTGTATCCTCTTCGCCCCCTCTTTCGGGCTAATAGGTAATCTAATATTCATGGAGCACTGCACCGCCTGCTGACATTGCCATTCACATCATTTTGCAGGATGGCCTCCAACGACACTGCCATCACCAATAGTACGACCATGGAGATTATTGAAAAGTGAGATTTTGATTTTCCACATTTCTAGTTTAACAATACGGAGGGAAATTTCCCTATTCCCAAATTTGAGTTTTACAATGTCGAGTCAGAGAAAGTTTTTTTACTACTGTTACAATAGTTAAGAGGTCAGTATCTTCGTGAGTAGTCTAGTTTCAAAAAAATCATCTATCTTCATGGACAAAATATTCTATCTGGCGAAAAATTGAAAGAATTGAATTATCTCGTCTAGAGTTAGAGTCCCTATCGACGATTTCAATGCTTCTTGACCAAATTCATGGCTAGCTTCTTTAGCCTGAAGCCAGGGACCAACGTTTAGCCTTCTACAAATTGGCATCTCTATCATGCCAGAATCCTATAAGACTAAAAATATCGTCAGAAAGGAGCACTTTCCTCCAATGTGAAACCACAACAATGAGTTTTTTCAGTGCCCTGAATGCCAGTGTCAGTACACTTCTCCAAGACGTGACCACGGCAGTGACGTCGCTGGTCAACAATGAGGTTTTCGTTCATCCATGAATTTTCTTCAATGTGTACACTTTCAGACAAGTCCACCAACAACTACCGTACCCACAACGACGACTACGGTCAAAGCGACGACGTCGACTGTGCTGAAGACAACCACGTCGAGCGTGTTGTCGACTGAAGGTACGCTTTGTACTTTATAAAAGTTCTAAAATCTAATCCATTAACCTTGTCCGAGAAAAAATAAATTGCAACTGATACCACAGAAATAAACAATGTTTCACAATGAAAAAGTATTTGTAAAATGATACTACGAGCATCAGAGAATTCTGAGTGACTATAGGGATGTGTAAAAGATTTCTGAGGGGAACTAAAGATTCACCTGTTAGGTTAAGGATACTCTGACACCTTAGATGACGACATTTAGAGTTGCTGAAAAGCACAAATTGTTAGTTTTCTGGTTTCGTTAGATCCGAAGACTGAAGACTATGGTTCGGAGAATCAGAAAACCTTGTTTCTCCTAGTGAGAAAGTGAAAAAGGTAGATGTTGTCATAATATTACTATTATAAAACGCACGTGTAACAAAAAATGTTTATATGTTTTCATATATACATATATAGATGTCGGGGTATTTGTCTGACTATAAATGTGTGAATAACTCTTTTCGGAATCGACATTTCCGGCTGAAACTTTGGCACGAGATAACGAAAATTACGTATACTTTGTCTGAACTTATTCGAAATTTCTAGCTATCACGATACCGTAGTTATGACCTAATTAGTGCAAATTGGGGTCAAATTTCACGTGTCACGTAGACAATGTTTAACAGTTGTCGAACACGTGTTTCCAAAGCGCAGTGGCAGAGAAGTCGATCACAAAACTTATCGAAGCCCGATCATTTCCTGTTCGGTCATTTTCCTTTTGTTTTAATCCTACAAGTGCAACCTTTTTCAATAAAAAGTTCAGAGATAAAAATACTGTAGAAAAACATTTTCATGCGCTTAGTCTCCCAGGGGGCGAAGCCCCCGGGAGCACTTTTATGCACTTGGTCTCCCAGGGGGCGAAGCCCCCGGGATTAGAAAAATACTTTTGTGCACTTGGTCTTCCAGGGGGCGAAGCCCCCAGGAGTAGAAAAATACTTTTGTACACTTGATCTCCCAGGGGGCGAAGCGCCCGGGAGTGGAAAAATTCTTTTGTGAACTTGATCTCCCGGGGGCGAAGCCCCCGGGAGTAGAAAATACTTCTGAGCACTAGGTCTCCCAGGGGGCCCCGGGAGTAGAAAAATTATCGTTCGCCGGGGAACACGGGGGCGCAGCCCCATGGAACAAACAAACTTGAGAGAAAGTTGCTCATATGAGAAAAATTATTTCCTGCACTTGAGTTTTTCGATAGCAGAGAATATGAGCATCCAAAAAAAACACGCGAAACGCCTGAGCGCAGCAAAGGTTCAACAGCTAGTAATTAGTTTATTCTGTTCCTTTTGTCTCAAGATAGTGGGATCAGTTATCCAATTCTTTTTCAGTCGCACCAGCAGGCGAAGAAGCTCCAACCTCCATCATCTTCATTTCTTGTGTCATGTTCGTTGTAGCTGTTGCGGTCATTGCGAAGATTATCATCAGTAATAAGAAGAAGTATGTTTTTTCATTGCCTTCTGTTGAGAAATGTTGTCAACCAGAATATGGTTCAGTCAGAGTATTATGGAGTACGGTAACGCTAATACCTGATTAGCGTATGTCTCAATATTTGCCAATTTTGAGCCTGTTCGGTTAGAAAAATTGAAGTCATGATTTTCTTCTGATTTCTATACTTCTGCCATCTTTCGTCATTTTCAGACGATCAGATCTGATTGGTGGAACCGCACGTTGGCGAATCTCCGCGTCGCGTCAAAGCGGATCGTCTGCTACCGTTGGGTCGGGAGGCAATCAGACGAGCGCAAACAGTTACCTGCCGATGGGCAGTACTCAACGCGGAAGGTACTTTTATAACACACCTAAGTTTCTAAACAGAAAAGTTTCCTTCTAACTTTGTAAATGAAATTATTTCGTTTCATGATCATCAACGCTACTTGTCACATAATGCCTTGTTCATGTCTGAATAAGAATGGCTAGAATAGATGGTAGAAAAATGTCTAACCATTTTTTTGCACCCCAGAATAGTCAACGAAAAAGCTGTATTCAATGTAGCTTAATAAAGTAACCTGAAATTACTAAATGCTAATGCTCTTGGCGGCTATTGCTGGTCGTCACGAAGCTTATGAATTTATTCTTAATGAAGGAAGTCATTATTATTATTAATGTTTCCAGAAACTCTGGTAGTCAACAAAACCAACCGCTGACATTCGACCTCGACAACCCTGGACCCGATAGGCTCGACTGGGAACGTCAGTTCTTTGACGATAATGATGCAACAGTGAGTGTTTTCGTGTTTTCGGAATGAGAATATTCGATGATCACCGTTCCTGGTTTCATCATAACATAGTCGGAACTTCATATTTCTAAAGAGTTCTACCCACTTTCAATTATGAAATACAGATCAACGTTGAAATATGATGAGTAAAGTAAGTTTTGAATATGTCGTCGTGTTGTGCTGAGCGTGGTGGTAGTATTTTATCTAATGAAAAACAATTAAAAAATATATACTTTGATTGATTAATGGACGTAAGCTTCCAAATTATGAAGTTGAAACTTTATGTGACGAAAATTTACGAATTTCCATCAAAGTTACGCGACATTTCTCTCTCTCTCTCTTTTTTTCTCTCTCTCTCTCTCTCTCTCTCTCTCTCGTTCTATCTCTCTCTCACTCTCTCTGTGTCTAAGTTTCTCAAAGGGAAAGAAAATGCCAAAGTTGTCTCATGACAGAACTTGATCCGATGTTCCATTGGTTACTGTATCATTTGACCAGCTTAACATTTGTGTATTACAGACATCCCCATCCCGCTTGATCTTCCGATGAGCCTCTTCCGACGGTTGTATCACAATCGATTTGCCATATTACTGACTGCTTCTCGCTGACGGGACTCTTTTGGGTTTGAATGGTTTCAACTTTCAGATAAGTATTCCCACTTTGTATTTTTTTCACTTTGTAACTCCACTGCTGTTCAGTCTTGTTTTTATTTCGAAAAAAATATAATCTGTGACAAAATTATTGTAGTATTGTGAAGTGTGGTTTTGAGCAGAAACTTTCAAAAAGTCTCGAAAAAAGATCAAGCTGAAGCAGTATAATCTCTTATGTTAATGTATGGTTGTTCCCTTCGAATCCCCAAATAATAAGCTTTATTCAAAAAGTGCAAAATATGTGAAAAATAATAATATCCATTTCAAAGCATTTACTCGTTTAAATTTGCTGATATGAAGTTTTCCAATTTCTTCTTCATCCGTGTTCAATAGATTGTAGTTTCAGGAGAGTATCTCACCTTTGGTGATACTTTTGGCGAAGCTTCTGGCGTGTATGGTGTCAAGGAGAGACGCCTCAGACGGGCGGCCGCAATGGCGGCGTGATTGAACTGCAAAAATTTCTGTTGAATGAAACTGGGCTGCAGTTTTATAGCAAATAGTCTAATTTGTGGTTGAGCTCGTTCCGATGGGTTAGGAAAGTGATCTGCTCACCTCATCACAGTAAATCTCCGAAACGTAGTTTGTAGGCGATTTTTCTTGAGGTCTTCTCTGAGATGTTCGCGGAGAGTTCTGAAACCGTACAATTCATTACTTATTTCCTGCCCACGAAAAACGTTATCAGGGTTTACTTTCGATGCGATACAGTATCAAAAGTTTACTGTAAAGTAGTCATATTTGAGTTTTCTACAGTAGCTAGAAGAGATTCCCAAATTACCGTACCCTTGGAGAGGTGTCACGAGAGTTTCGATACGTGCAGAAGGCTTTTGCCTCACATCCTCTGGGTGTCTGTTGTGGCGTGTGACAAGCACTGGGTGCAGTTGATCGACCGCATCTCGCACGCTCTGCGGCTGAAAGTCGACAATCAGTGATTTCACATATTCTTCCAGACGATTTCTGTCAGTGCGCTTTCCAACTGTAGAAAACTCACAAAATGTTCGTGAACGTTTCACAGCATCTTTTCCACGCTTACCGGAGCTTCTGGAGAATGTCTTCTCGCGCGGATGAGCTTAATCATAGGCTTCTTGGTGAATTGAAGCAATTTCCTTACCATCGGACCAAAATTTCGAGAACTCCTTGACGCTTCGGTTGGTGTTTCTAACCGATTGAGCTCTTCTCATCGTGGTGACAGTCGATGGAGCTGAAGAGTTCAAATGGATTCGATCTACCGGAAACATTTCTCTGTCTTTCTCTCTCTCTCTCTCTCTCTCTCTCTCTCTCTCTCTCTCTCTCTCTCTCTCTCTCTCTCTCTCTCTCTCTCTCTCTCTTTCTTTCTTTCTTTCTCTCTCTCCCTTCCTCCCTTTCTTTCTCTCGCTTTTTTTCTCTCTCTCTCTCTCTTTCTCTCTCTCTCTCTCTCTCTCTCTCTCTCTCTCTCTCTCTCTCTCTCTCACACTCTATCTCTCTCGCTCTCTCTCTCTCTCTCTCTCTCTCTCTCTCTCTCTCTCTCTCTCTCTCTCTCTCTCTCTCTCTGTATCTTTCCCTCAAGTACCTGTATGAAGGCGAACACTAGATCTAGTGCCATTAAATTTTGCAGCTCTCTGTGAAGATTGACTGCTCCCCATAAGAGCTATCCTGCAATATTCCACAATTCATTGGCCTCGTAAAGACCAATATGGCTGGGCTTTTTAAACCGGATATTGGACGAGAAATGGATCGTGAATTGGGATTTGCAGCCTTGTTCAGTATGAGGCTATCGTAACAACTCTATGTTTTCGATATCGATCATACAATCAATGTTCACAACTAGAAAACACCCATGTTGACTTCTTCTCATATTCTTGCTTCTAGTGACTTAACTTTCGAGAACAAAAGTGGAAGGAAAATGGTAACCCAAGCACATTGTCTTCTTGTTATTCAGAAGAAGAAACGAATGTTTTGAATCCAAAAGCGATGAAATACATGATTTACAAGGCATTCATGAATCAAATGTGAAAGTGGCAATTCAGATTATGTTCCTTGCTGGTTTGAGAGGCTTTGATGTATTTGAGAGAGAAAGGAAGAAAGAAAGAGAGAAAGAGGGAGAGAAAGAGGGAGAGAGAGATAGAGATATATATATATATATATATATAGAGAGAGAGAGAGAGAGAGAGAGAGAGAGAGAGAGAGAGAGAGAGAGAGAAAGGAAGAAAGAGAGAAAGAGGGAGAGAGATAGAGAGAGAAAGAGAGAGAGAGAGAGAGAGAGAGAGAGAGAGAGAAAGAGAGAGAGAGAGAGAGAGAGAGAGAGAGAGAGAGAAAGGGGGAATACCTTTATGAGTGTTTACCACCCACACTTCCGCTTCCAGAATTTATATTTTCAATAGCCATGTCTGCCTAGGTCACTAACATTATTTTCGTCAAACATAACATTAGACTGAGCCGAAAACTTCCAGTCAAACACAGAGTTGTAATGGTTTCATGTGTTTCAATGAATTTCAAATGCAGGATGTTCTTATTAGGTAAGATTAAGGGAAATTGTGTATGATTTCTCGACTGTGTGTAAATCATGAACTTTGATCAGTATGTGTACAGATGTGAAATGGGACCTCTGCTTGAAATAGTGTAACGTCACAGTTTACAGTGTAGGACTATACCTTATACGGTTCAGTTTTCAAACTGAATGAATCAATCGAAAATTTCAATTTTCCTAGGAAATTAACTTCTTTTCGTTCATCATGAGTTCAGATGTTGAAACAACTAATCATCTTCTCAAGTGTGAGCGAGAATATTGTCTGAAGCAATCAAATCGGAAAAGATTCTGTCCGATACCGTATGAAAGTAATCAGTTTGTAGTGACAAAGTGATAAAATGGAGGTCTCGCACACGAACATCCTTACGTCGGACTTCACCTTGAAGACGCTGTATGTAGTGAAAAACAAAGGGTGAACGCGTCAAACGACAAACCAAAATTGCAATAGAGTGGCGGGGCTAAAAATTTATGGGCTTTTTTTTCAAGTGGCAATAAGAAGGCGAAGAGAAGAAAATCGTCGGCCATCAAACCAGCGGACGGAAAAGAAAAGGAGCAGGCGTTTTGGAAGAAAGTTCACACGAAGAAGAGGTGTCATTCGACACCATGATCAGAAATCCGGAAATAGACAGATTTTGCGTCTGCAGAAGGGAATACAGTCTACTGAATTTGTTAGAATAAAAAATTAACTTGTAGACACAACAACTAAAATGTCGAATACAAAGTGGCCTTCTACCTCCTGCGAAATTCGAACTTTTTGGATCTCAAAGATGAATCGTATTTTGACTCAACCGTTCATGGCAAGTAGAGCTGAAAGCATTTCTAGGACTTTTTTAATGAATTGATAACATTTTAGGCAGTACCAAATTGAGAAATTAGGATTTAATGGAAGCACAACTTTTTGAAGTTAACTTGCTGCTTTGAGAAGTCTGAACACGGTTGAAGTTTTTTCATAAGAAACACGACTTCGTGATCTTTTCGCTGTTTCTATTCTGTTTTCATTCGGTGCACCCAAAAATCTGAACTGAAGAATGATCTCGATGTTTATCCACCAGGACGGGGCCAACTTTTTGTCGTTTGAAAGGGTTAACCAAATGGCAACATAGTGGCGACGTATCGGCGATGAAAATATTGTCGAGTCAATTCGTTTTTCCACAAACTTTGACAGCACTTCGGGATGTTTCCAAATGGAAAGCGGCACTTTAAATGGTTGTTCACCTCTGTTGAGATCAGAGAATTGGCTCGCGGGCGTTCCTCAAGGAAAAAACATCCACTCAAACCAAATGCACACAGACTGAATGAATTGAATAAGAGAAATGCAAAGTGAGGGGTCCCGGTTCTCGAAAACAATGGATGTCTTTCATTTCCGTCGTGTCCTTTGTTAATTGACGCGCGAATGCGGTTCGGTGGAGCGGTTCTGAGATTCGGAAATGGCAGACAAAAAGAGCTTGGGAGAAAGAGAGAGAAAAAGAGGGGGAGAGAGAGAGAAAGAGAGAGAGAAAGAGAAAGAGAAAGAGAGAGAGAGAGAGAGAGGGAGAGAAAGAGAGAGAGAGAGAGAGAGAGAGAGAGAGAGAGAGAGAGAGAGAGAGAGAGAGAGAGAGAGAGAGAGAGAGAGAGAGAGAGAGAGAGAGGTATAGGGATACGAACGTTTTCAGAATGGAATTCAAGAAACGCTCCAATTCAATATAAAATGCTAATGTGAAGGGTTTTCGGTAAGCAAACGGAAATTATTGTCTACGAAATTGAATCTTCGATAAAAAATGACCTTCGGCTACGGTAGCTCAAACGACATAGCGACGTGTGGTGTCTGTCTCAAAAGCCATATACGATTCCTCCTGAACATGATTACACCTTGTGGAAATTTATGGCAGTCGTTGAGCATTTCGTAAATTCAATAGTGTTTCTGAAGCTCAGCTCACTAGGGAAGTGCTACATGAAGTGGACTATGACAAAATGTCAAATTGTCTGTATTCTGTACGGACAACAAACATCCCAGAAAAATGTATGGAATGATTTAAAGAGTTCACATCTCTCAATATGGAAAATACTGTTTTAACGAATAAAAGTGAGATGATCATATTATTGTGGGACGAACCGTAAGTTTTTCTCCGAAGTTACTTCAAGTGCTATTCGAAAACGGCTTATTTTTGCAGGTTGATAGGGCCTAAACAACAACAGTTTTGGAATCAATTCATGAAAAACAAGGGAGAAGAGGACTAACGACGCAGTATCAGTGTCTTGGTAACGGAAAGAGGTGAAGGAGAGAGAGAGAGAGAGAGAGAGAGGAAGAAAGAAAAAGAGAGAGAGAGAGAGAGGGAGAGAGAGAGAGAGAGAGAGAGAGAGAGAGAGAGAGAGAGAGAGAGAGAGAGAGAGAGAGAGAGAGAGAGAGAGGTCAGAAGAACGCCTTGTGACACAAAGTTCTAGAACGTAATCCAGCAAAAAATAAGAAATAGGAGAAGGGGAAAGTTTCAATTTCATCGGCTGATTCTTCCTCTCATCACGAGAGATTAGCGAAAAGTAGAAATTTGCCATTGAAAGGATTATCAAGAATCCATTACCACCCACTAGTACAACACGATGACGTTAAGTGAGCCAAGATTCAGATGTGTTTGCCACATGATGATCTGTGATTTCTTTGACTCAATGAATAAGCCAGACCAGCAATAGTTAGTACGTGCCTGTTATACAAGAGGCAGTTACTTAAAGAACAACCTTATGAGAGCCTAATGGTGTAATACATCATTCGGAATGAATTTCAGAAAAAGAATGGCCTTGGGTCTTGGAAAATTAAGACAGAGAATAGAGGATTGGAACGATTTTGCATAGTTATCTCGAGTATAATTGTGAGATGTTTTTTTCAAGAATCTCGTTTCGAAATGCTTCGAGTTGGACCAGTTACACCCAACTACAATCCAATATCGGTCCATGCGCAGTCCATCTTTCGTCCGGTTCATCTGTCCCCACTAAAAACTTTGGAGAAAGCTTTTAAAGTTTTGATTTTCACAATTCCTAATAATACTATGTATCACATAGCTTCACATATCTAGCAAAAAGTCTGACCAATTTCAAACGCGCGCCAGTCGCATTTTTGTAAAATTAGTACGGTAGGAGTCAGGACTCTCACAACGAACAGTTAGATCTTTGTGAATTTAAATTATTATTCTTACTTTCAGTCCATTGAAATTAAAGGCGCATTACTTAATCGTTCTTGTATTTCGAGGCGAAACTGATACAGTACTCAGTAACCGATTTACGGAGGTCAGACTTTTTTACAGGTAGAGGAAGATATGTGAGCTTCCTCTACCTGTAAAAAAATCTGGCCTCCGTAAATCGGGTACTTAGTACCGTAGCAGTTTCGCCTTGAAATACAAGAACGATTTACGTAATGAGCCTTTAATTTCAATGGACTGAAAGTAAGAATAATAATAATTTAAATCCACAAAGATCTAACTGTTCGTTAAGAGAGTCCCCGACCCTACCGTACTCATTCTGCGAAATTGAGATTAGAGCGCGTTTGAAAACGGCCATGCTTCTAGCCATATACATATGTGTGTATTAAAAGTGTTACTCTTTGTTATTTTTGAAACGCCCCATTCAATAAAAAAACTGAAGGTTCATCCTCTTTTCTCCGATTTCTCAAAGTCACACGGGTATACTGTAATTTACTCCAAAACTTTTCGTGGACCGGCATTGGACCGTAGATGGGCGACAGTCGTCCCGGACATGTGTCGCCCAATTACAGTCCAATGCCGGTCCATTTACGGTCCGATGCCGGTCCGGTCCATGTGTCGTCCGGTCCATGTGTCGCCCATTTACGATCCAATGCCGGTCCAAATTTGACACGCAGCGTACTCTCCCCGCCACCGGTCCATGTGTCGCCCATCTACAGTCCATGTGTCGCCCGGTCCATGTGTCGCCCATTTACGGTCCAATGCCGGTCCGCCAAAAGTTTTGGAGTTAATAAAAGATGATGGTTCCCCCACGCCTTACACAGCAAATCTGCTTTCATGGTAATTGGTTATGAGAGTTTTCAATATATTGGAGTGGTTTATCATCCAGGATGATCCAAGGCTACAGTAAATCCTCTCACTGAGCCTTCTTATCGCCACCAGCTCTCTCACTTTGAGTCTACATACAACCACCCAAATGCTACTTTACCTTTTACTTTTCCTGCTCACTGGTGGAATTGCTCAGGATGCTGAGGAAATTCTAGATGGTGAGTTTGAAAACAGTATTCCATTAGGTTGGCGGGAAAATTCAAAAGTTTCAGCAGTTAACTGCAAAGACATTTTCTTGTATATCAATCACTAAGCGAGAGAAGAAAAAACACTCTACACCACAAAATGAAAAAAAGAAACAAGTGGCAAAGACCTTCCCAAAATAATGGACTTTTCGTAAATTTTGAAAGGTTTTAATCTGAAAAAACAAGGTAAGGGTAGCACAGTTTCACGGAATTCCAGTTTCTCGAAAAAAGTTATTTTCGTGACATGAATTTCGTAAAAAAAATGGAGAAAAAAAGACAATGAAATCGTCATCTACTTCATCTACTTCATCTAATGTCAAGAATGAGCTGACATACAATAATTGGCGGTTTTATTCAACTTCCGTTGGAAAAAGTTCACACCGACTTTCTTTCAGAAAAATTCTATTTTCGTGCACTCTGATGAGTTTTTGATTTCTTGTTCTAACAAGATGAAAAAGTATGCTCTAAAATCCTGATTAATTTTTATCTCATTCGCCAAAAGCAGCTCCCAAATAGGTTTCTTTAGAAAAACAGTTTTGATCAAAACAGTAATTTTTTGTTTGATGAAGTGAATACTGTATGGAGTTCGATCGGGCCGGAATTCAACTTCAACCTGACATTCAGGAGGAACCGGAACCTCCCACAACACGAATCCGCTTCTTAAATACAATGCATCTGACCCAATTTACGATGAAAAGGGCAGAATTCGCATAAAGCTGGGCCATATTGGAGCTTTAAACGCGCTGAGAAACGATGTCAAGATTCTGGAAATTTCGCACAATTCGCTCAGAGAAGAAGGCATATTCGATGATGATTTCGATGTCGAGTGAGTTCACTTTCACAAAAAGCCTTATAAGATTCTGAAGCATTCAAAGACGAATTCTTCAGAATCATTTCTCAAACTGGATGTGGTGAATCTTTCGAAGGAGTTGCTGTTGCTGCTGATATGTATCACCTTCAGAAAGTCAAAGCTTTCATTGGACCCTATTGCAACGCAGGTGATCCCCCTTTCTCTCTCTCTCTCTCTCTCTCTCTCTCTCTCTTTCTCTTCTTTCTCTCTCTCTTTCTATCTTCTCTCTTTTCCAATTCTTCTTCAGAAATGGATGCTGTCGCCCGCATGGCAGCCTTCTGGAATATCCCTATCATAGGTTATATGGCAGCTTCAAACAATCTAGCTGATAAAAACGCCTATCCTACTTTGGCTAGAATCTCGGTAAGGGAATAAATTCTTTGAATAATAAAACACCGGAAATAATGATATTCCAGATGAGAACGACCAACTCGATCGCTGAAGCAACTTGTGCTCTGCTCCGTCATTATGGTTACTCCAAGGTCGCAATCGTAACCAACACAGGCAGTTTGGCATACGATCGTGTCTACGCGTTCGAAGAGGTCTTCCACTTCCGGAGTATCACCGTCATCAAAAAGATCATGTTCGAAGAAAACGCGGATTCGAAGGCTATGCTGGCATCTGGACTTCTGAACGATCTAGTTAATTCTGCGAGAGGTTATTATCGTATTTCGGAACACCTAACAAAACGCCAAAAACATATCAATTATTGAATTCTTGACTACCTCAGTTTTGTCCATAAGTAAATGAACAAGAAGGATCATGTGATGGAAAACGTTCTGAACTGTTTCTATATATTGGAAATTTGAGAAATATTTATTTGACTAATCTTGAAACATTAGTTATAAGATGAAAATTTCTAGAAATTGACATTTTTTAATAAAAAAAACATGAAGATTTATTACAAAATGAATTTCAATAACAAATTCAGTTATCATTTGTCTTTTCTCAAACACTCGGGATGGGTCTCGTGAATTTTTGACCGCAGCTAATCAACAAGGAATGGATGTTAATGAATTTGTTTTCATTTTCCCATGGCTTCAGGTAAGTGAGCAAAGAAAGAAAGAGAGAGAGAGAGAGAGAGAGAGAGAGAGAGAGAGAGAGAGAGAGAGAGAGAGAGAGAGATATTCAGGACGGTGGAAAGGACATTGCACCATGGACTGGAGGTGACGGATCGATGATGCAGAAGGTCAGAGATCAGTATGCGAATTCTATCATCGTCGACGACGTCAACAGCTTTGACAACTCGATCATCGGACCGTTCGTCGAGAAAATAAAAGATGTCGGACTCACAGAAGCTGATGTTGACATTGTGAGTGATAGAAAGTTCTTGCTACTGTTCATGAAAACTGACAGTATAACTATGAAAAACATACAGTTCTTTTC
>OZ022253.1:10228310-10233310 GCA_963978915.1 Caenorhabditis parvicauda | reverse complement strand
TTAATCGTTCTTGTGTTTCAAGGCGAAACTGCTACAGTACTAAGTAATCGATTCACGGAGGTCAGACTATTTTACAGGTAGAGGAAGCTATGTGCACTGCGGCAAATGCAGTTGAAAGTGTAAGCAAAGCAAATCGATAGAGTAGATCAAATTCCAGTTACTGTAGTTCAAAAAACTTTCCTACTTTTTCCATCTCGCATTCACGAATCTTAACGTTTACGTTAACTATGTTTGAAGTAGGTAAAACTATCGTTGGGAACAGTCCGCAACGTTCATTATGTCAAGTGAAACACTTAATAAAGTACAAACACTTTCGAAAATGAAAGCATAGGTCGGCAAAGCGGTTGCGAAGCGGTTTTATTGTCTTATGCCTTTGCCGATGTGTATGAAAGTAGTAGAAGTAAGGAAAACTAACTTAGCCGCAAACTCAATATGCTTCAACAGCGTTTCCCTCGCGTTTGTCGGTTGATTCTGTAGTACATTCGCCAACTTTTCTGCATTCTCCGAATAACTGAAAGTACATATCTCCTCTACTTCTTATACCCATCAATCCCACCTCTTATCACTCAAAATGTTCTCAATTGTTGCTTTCAGCACTCGGTGTTTCGCCAAATCTTCTTTGGCTAGTGCCAGGGCTCCTCCGTGTCTCGAGAGCATGTTGGCGTTACGGTATTGGTCAGCGAACAATGGTATCTGAAGATACGGTATGTGGTTACTGTAACGGTGTTTTGACCCACCACAATGCTAGCTTTTCCGAGGGTCGCCAATTCCATAGTTGAACCGAGTCCTCCGTGAGTTATGAACAAGGATAGACGCTCGTCAGCTGAAAATTTCCTTTTCTTCTTTTGAAAAGAGTTTGATGAAAGTCTTTGCTTCGGAAAACAAAGAAAATCACAGCTATAGTTTAGATCCCCTCCTATACAAAATTGTACTGAAAATCAAACCCAACAAGTCTGTCTGTGGCAACCAAGACCCCAAATGAACGTTTGGAAGATGGTCGACCAGGGTGTCCTTCTCGTCTTCATACTTCCAGATGAATGTCACATCAGGCAGTGATGCAAACAACTCGATCAGTGATTTCCTTTAAGATAATCTTTAAAACCGGTCCTATACTTTTAAACTTTATATATTTTGTCTACTTCGGTCGTTATTTACTTTGTGACAACAAGTGAAAAAAGTAAGTGCTTGTTTCATTTTAAACTAACCCTTCAAACAATAAACTAAAAAAAATGGAGAAAAAACTATCAGATAGAAATGTTGAACACTTACTTGAACTCAGCAGGCATTCCAACCGACTTTGCATTGGAGCCGAATGAAATGAAGACAGTTTGCTTCCTTTCGTTCAGAACTTTGTCCCACTTCTCTGGCAGCTTGTTTGCTGCCTTCTTCGCGTTTACGGAGATTCCTCCTATTGGGACAACCTTGCTGATGGTTGGAGCTGGGAAGTCAAGGAACGGAATCGTGCTGGGGAAAACGAAGATGGAATGAGCGTTGAGTTCCTGGAAGAAGATAATTTTTTTTCTGTTTTACATGGTTCTGTTGCTTTTGAGATGTTCTTGTACCTCTCTCTCTCTCTCTCTCTCTCTCTCTCTCTCTCTCTCTCTCTCTCTCTCTCTCTCTCTCTCTCTCTCTCTCTCTCTCTCCTCATCTCTCTTACCCTCCAATCCGGCAGATCTGGGTAGAATTCCCTGGCAGCTTGGAATTCACTGTCTCCAACTATGGAGAAGATGTAGCTACCAACAAAAGTCTGGATGGTGTTCAACAGTCTTTGCTTCAATGTCATCTGATCGGAGAACACAGACATTGTACCGGGGACGAACGACGAGGCTGTTGGCTCTCCAACGGCTTGACTGACATGGTCGAAACGGATCGATGACAGGGCGCTGACATAGTTCTTCAGTCCGATGACATGGAAAACGGCTAGAAAAATTTGTGTCAGTTTTTTTTAGTTTGGAAAGAAATCCTAAATTTGGCTTTAGTTACTTTTAGATCGATCGCGAAATTTCACAATAATGTCATCATCTCAAATCAGTTTCATCATCTTGTCTAGTCTTTCTGAAAAAAATCACTAGGTCTGTCATAATCTCTTTTTCTTATCTTATCAGTAGGAAATCATACTTTTTTGGGCCGTAAAACTCCAATAAATTCTTAAAATTTTGACTAAAACGAGTGTGAACCTGATTTCCTTTTACATAAAAAAATTCCACCTCAATAAGAACAAGAACCAGTTCTCATTGTTTGAACAAACAAAAACTTGTTTTGTTAACATTAACCTTATTAACATAAGGTCTTATCAAAAAAACAAAAACCAACCGAGACCACATTGTGAGAAAGGTTCCACAATTCCAAGGTCAAACTTTTCAGCTTTCAACTGGTTCAGAAGATCTGTTTGTTGCATTAGATTGCTACAAGATCCAGCGAAGAGTCGAGACATGTTCTTTGCCATCTGAAATTCAGTTGATTCTTTTTTCTTTAATTTGGTGAATACACCGGAATCGACTCACATCCAAGAGCTCCAATGGATTTCCTTGATTCGAGGTCCATACTTTTGCCATCATGCTGTTCTTGTCGGCCATGAGTCTTGCTACATCTTTATCGGCTTCGACGAAAATTCTCTGAAAACCGAATCAAATCCAGTCGCCGACCTGTCGCGGGTTTCGCTCACCTTCGTCACTTTCTTCAGGCAGTGCTTCTCACGCTCACTCTCGTCTACAATTGGCATCAATACTGTCTGTAAAACCGCGTTTCTTCCTATTCTGCGAGACGGTCAAACTCACCACATCGTGCTTCTCCTCTGTCAGAATCTCGGCTATGGATGCTAGGTACTTGGTGTGACTGTGGCCGAAGATTGGCGAGTACACCAATATTTTGGCAGCTTCTGATATAGAATACACAGTCAACAAGAGGGTTATCAACCTCATACTGAAGTTCCCTTGTATTTAGGCAAACATGAGTAAGATCTAGTGAGTGAGACAATGTGAGTTGCAAACTGCGTAACCGTTAATTGAATCTAATAGAAATCAAGTTTGAAAAGATTGTTACCATTTTTGTGTTGCAAATTTCCCAATTAAACGGATCAAAAGGTGAGAAGTTATGGAGACAGGTGTTTGAGACAAGTATATTTATTCATCTTATGCAAACATAACTTAATTACTTAAAATTTCGAAAATGAGATTAATCAAAAGGTGAGAAGTTATGGAAACTTCTGACAATTGTCGGAAGTTTGAATGTATCAATAGAAAGAACTATAAACATTGAAGTTTTAGACGATATCAAAAAAAATTTTCATGAAAAAAGTGAAAAAGTATAATATTTTTTGAACAAGAGTTTTCGAACAAAGAAACCTTCACTATCATAGTAACAGAGTATTGTGGACATTTTTTTTATTTCTCCTGCTCAACTAAAATAGCTTACTTTCCAGTTTTATGAAGATATATTACGTAATTGTTTCTTATAGATCACTCTAGGACAAAAAAACCTTCCGATCTTACTCTGCACATATCTAGCAAAAAATCTGACCGATTTCAAACGCGCGCCAGTCGCATTTTTGTAAAATGAGTACGGTGGGAGTCGGGACTCTCACAACGAACAGTTAGATCTCTGTGGATTTAAATTATTATTCTTACTTTCAGTCTATTGAAATTAAAGGCGCATTACTTAATTGTTCTTGTGTTTCAAGGCGAAACTGCTACAGTAATAAGTAGTCGATTTACAGAGGTCAGACTTTTTTACAGGTAGAGGAAGATATGTGCTTCCAACATCAAAAGATTTGGAAAATTTATTTACACTAATTCCTTCTTATAAGAGATCCTTATTCAAGTTTCGACTTAGATCTAATCCTACAAATAGTTGAAAGGACTAGTTTGGTTACTTTGTAGATAACGAAAAGGAAAACGGAAAGCACGGATGCGACCAGGAGCAGAGCGTCGATGAGGTAATACTGCCAGAAGGATAACTTACGACCATATGGGTAACTAAGTAACCGATTTACGGAGGTCAGACTTTTCTACAGGTAGAGGAAGACATGTGCTCTGTTGTATCTTATCAAACATATGGGTGACTTTTAAGTCAATTAGGCGAATCAAAAGTGGTGGGTCGAGTTATCAAACACGACAAGTTTGTACCTGAACTTTGGTGGAGTTCATTTATATGTTGTGGTGGTTGTGGTTTGTTTCTCTGTGTCTGTTTCATCTGGCGGAAACAATGTTCGTTCTTTATGCTTGCGTCCTCATTTTTACTACAGATCTAATGGTGAACTTGGAACTGTCAGTATTTTTGAAAATAAAAAAAGAAAACCGAGTAGCACGGTGTAACACATTTTCGATATGAATATCTTACAATAACTTTTAGAACAATTTTCCTGATCGGGACTGAAAACGAGTAGAATACATGGAATAAATAAGTAAATACAAATAGACAGCTGCAAAGTGGTCACCCGGAGCGGAAAATTGAATCTATTGATTGGGTCGATTGATTCGCGCCTTTTTTGAAACTCCACCCTACTCGATTTTTTTTTTTGATTTTGGTACACCATGAGTAGTACAGAAAGTCATAGAATTTTCACAATTCCACATTTCAATTTTGAAGAACATCCTTTCAATAGAACAGTTGTTCCTTGGGGCGAACTTTTTTTGATAGGTAAGAATTGCTGGTTCTATTCTCTTTCAAACTTAATGCGTCTCGCTATTAATGACATTGAATAACTTTGTTCTAGAACCATTATAAAATTTAAAATACAACGTTATAAGCTCAAGGAAAGGAGCAATATTGTGAAAAGTACCAACTCCAATATAAAACTGAATATTAGTGTTAAGTGTGAGGAAACATCCGTGCTAGTAGTAGAAATGCGTTATATGTATAAGAATGAGCTGATAATTTTTGTCATGGTTTTCATAGATAAGCAGACCACTAGAGTGCGGTCAAAACTGTATGTAGTAAGAGTATCTGACTGGTGGTGGGCGTCTCTCTCTCTCTTTTTCTAGGCTATACTGGCATGATTC
>OZ022253.1:10185810-10223310 GCA_963978915.1 Caenorhabditis parvicauda | reverse complement strand
AAAGCGCCCATCTTTTTTTTCGTCCTGTTCTTCTAATTTGATGTATATATCATATTTCCTTTTGAATTTTGTACTGTTTTGCGACTCAAAAAACATCAAAAGTACTAAAGTATTATTTTTCTGCGTTGTAACACTAGATTTTGATTTTTGTAATACTTTAATCAAGACTTAACTTGATTTCAAAAGAAAAGCTTTTTTGAAAATGGTTTTTTGAGATCGAAATTTCAGTTTATCCGCTTATATCGTTTTGTCATGTTTTAATTTCCTATATTTCAGTAAACTACCAACACGATTCACATGACGCGCCACGGTTTACAAGATTCTTGTTTGTAGCCCTTCGATGTCCAGACCTTAACGATGGCAAATGATCAGTACTGCGAATTTTGAGGTAAGTTCACGAAGTGTTTAATGATACACAGATAAATGCGTTCAGAAGGTAAGTCGTTTTCTTTTATTTTGTTAACTTATTCTGATGTTTCAGTACTACACACATTGCAACCTGTTACCAAATTCGGGATTTGACAATGATGTCAAAGAATCTCTGCCAAGTATTGGACTGGACATCTTCATTGAAATTCGCCAATATTCAACCCGTTGAAAGTAAGTCATGAATTCTTCCATTTTTCAAACATCAAGATTGTTCTTCAAACCTTTGAAAATCTGTTATTACAGAGTGGAAAAGGCGAGAATTGATTCATGATGAAACTTTTCAGGTCCAACAGCAACTGACAAGGTGAAGGAAGTTGACGTTGAACGATGCCGAAGAAGGCATTGAAGACGAAGGAGAAGCTGAAGAACAGGAAACTTGCTGGCTGATAAGAGCGCTGTTAGTTTTTGGAATTTTTACCAAACTCAAGTAGACTGTTAGTAAACACCTTTTCTGAACAACTCCCATTAGAACTGGAAAAATCTTGTTCCAAGGGTTTTGAAAAAATTGTTATTGCGAGTATGCCTTATGAAAATGTAGAAATTTAGTAAATAATCCTGGAAATAATTGTATAACATCGTCAGTGAAAATGGAACTTTGACAATGGTCTCTGATATTCTTCACTTTTTACTATAAGAAAATTACGACTTTATTGGTGAAACGCTCAAATTGGTAGTTTATATACATTTTAAAATAAACCATACTTGAATACGCAGTTCCCTTGTGTGACTCACGAAACGTTTTAGAAGAGTATCAATAACCGTCAGAATTTTGCTATTGTAGAAAAGTTTAGAAAAACATTCATTTTTATCTGGCGGAAAACTAAAACCGGATGGTGAAATGCATCGTGATGACGCTTAAAATGACGCTGATACTTCGCAAGCTTGAAAAACATGATTGACACAATTGATTGTTGTTGATATCTTATTTTCAGGATATCGAAACAAATGGAAGAAGCAGCGGAAGAGGGAGAGATGCAGGAACCGCCAAGAACTTTTGCGAGTAGTAAACTCTGTTAATGATTTTTTGGCCATTTGTTTGTATTATTATGTGTAATGAATTCGTAAGAGAATTTCTTGCTTTTTTGAGAAGGCAAACGTCACTATTTGGGCAGGCACGCGTCTCGGTTTGGGCAGGTACACGATTTGTAGGTCGCTGGCACGCGGTTAGATTGGGGCAGGCACACGTTTAGATTTGTGCAGGAACACGCCTTGTTAGTCGCTGGCACGCGGTTAGATTGAGGCGGGAACACGTCTTTATTTCTCTCCGAATGTGCGACCATTTTCCGGTCGCAATCATGCCGTGTGCATGCCACATTGAAATTACAGAGATAAGGATCTTCGTTTTTGCTCTTGGGAAAGTTTTCAATAGAAACATTTTTTCTTTTCTCAGCAACTCCTTCAAGTTGTTACAATCTCCTACCTTCTTCGTCTTCTTCAACCCGTGTTTATCTCGTTCATTCTGCTTGATGACAGGCATCAGGACTGTCTGAATAACCGCGTTGCTTCCGCCCAATGCGACGCGGTCAAACTCACCACATCATGATTTGCTTCTGTCAGGATTTCGGCAATCGCTGCTAGGTACCTTGTGTGCGTCTGGCCGAGGATCGGCGAGTAAACTAGGATGTTGAGTGCCTCAGTCGCAAGAATGAAAATCAAAAGGAACGGGATCGACCTCATCTTTCTGGAAAATGAGAAAAGGCAATGAGAAAGAATCTCTGAAATAAGACAGATTTGAAATTAAAGCAGAGGCCTCCCAGTTAAAATATTGATAATTACCAGTTTTTCTACCAGTTTTGGCAAAAGGGCGAGAGGCCTCTCACCACTCTATCGATCTAGCACTTCTCCGCAAGACGGTTTGTGAAAACCTCTGGGAGAATCTAGATGAGCTTTCTGACTACTTTTTACGATTTATGATGCACATAGCTTCCTCTACTTGTAAAAAAGTCTACTTAACCAAAAGACTACAAAATAGTTTGAAAACAAAAAAATAAAGAAAATAACATTTCTCGATCAAGAAAGTTAGATTCAATAATAAAAAGACAAATGTTATAATGAAAGCTCCAAAACTGGCTGACTGGTCTCCTAGGTTTTCGAATATGCTCAATACGCTGGAGAGATTTTCCAATCTATTCTGAGCCCATCAACTCTGTCAATGGTGAATTTTACTGAACTTCGAGGTTAGAGTGATTTGTGAGATAATTTCATTCTTCTCGCTGAACATTGTTGGAAGTCAGGTTTGAGATTTGAAAAACAGGCAAAAATGTTTCTTATTTAGAAGTTTTTCAAGGGTTCAGTTTCAAGCAGAATTACCACTTTAAAAATACGTTTTAGGTTGTGGGAGAAGCATTAGTTTTTGACAACCTATTAAATTTGATTCCTTATTTATGTTCAATTTTGAGACTCGAATATAGATCCTGAGTCATTTCCTCTTCAAAGATACGAAAAATGGAAGAAAAATGAAAACGGATCGGTTCGAAAGCCCTAATAATTAAGGCCTTGGTTTATGTCCCAGTTGATTTATGCCTTTCTTAACGCGTTTTATATGCTCTGGGGTGTTCTCCCTTCTTTTCCTTTCTTTTCTGAACGGACACAAGGTTTGGAGCTTCTCGAGCTGAAAGTTAAAAAGCTCCCAGAACTTGTGGAATTTCTGGAGCAAGTTGAACTGTCTAGTTTCTGCTGAAAGTGGTATTTCCGGATTTGTTGCAGACTTCTCGGAAACTATATTTTTGAATTAAAATCACTTTGATAACAAAACAACAAAAAACATGTACAACTGAAGAAGGGAATCTTCATTTATTCCAGTTTTGGTTTAGGACGTTGCCCACATAATGAAAAAATAACAAAGCATATGAAATTGTAAAAAACAAAAAGAACAATTGAAAGAGCCAGTACAATCAACAACAACGCGTCAAGTAGGTAGTACTGCGCGAGGGACAACTTGCGACCGTATGGATCTGTATGAGGTTGCTGGCCGAATCTGAAATTCTCTCTCTCTCTCTCTCTCTCTCTCTCTCTCTCTCTCTCTCTCTCTCTCTCTCTCTCTCTCTTTCTCTTTCTCTCTCTCTCTCTCTCTTTCTCTCTCTCTCTCTCTCTCTTTCTCTCTCTCTTTCTCTCTCTCTCTTTCTTTTTCTCAACTCACTTTGCAGCGAACTCAACATGTTTCAACAGTCGTTCTCTTGTATCTATCGGCTGATTCTGGAGTATGTTCGCCAACTTTTCCGCATTCTCCGAGAATCTGAATTTGTGTGTAGTTCATCTACATTCAAGTTAGTTCAACTTCTTATCATTTAGAATTCTTTCAATCGCTCTTTTCAGCACATCGTAATTCACCAAATCTTCTTTGACAATAACCAGTGCACCGCCATGCCTGGTGAGCATGTTAGCGTTACGGTATTGATCAGCAAATAATGGGATCTGAGAATAGCATATGTGAATATTCTGTGTTTTGTTTTATCAACCATTATACTCGCTTTCCCGAGAGTCGTCAACTCCATCGTTGAACCGAGTCCGCCATGCGTTATGAACAAGGATAGACGCTCGTCAGCTGAAAATTTCCTTTTCTGATTTTGAAAAGAGCTTGATGAAAGTCTTTGCTTCGGAAAACATAGAAAATCACAGCTATACTTTAGATCCCCTCCTATACAAGATTGTGCTTAAAATCAAACCCAACAAGTCTGTCTGTGGCAACCAAGACCCCAAATGAACGTTTGGAAGATGGTCGACCAGGGTGTCCTTCTCGTCTTCATACTTCCAGATGAATGTCACATCAGGCAGTGATGCAAACAACTCGATCAGTGATTTCCTATAAGATAGTCTTAAAAGTATGCTCTTGAAATTTATTGCTTTTCTGTTTTTGTGTTTCTGGACACTTTTTTGTTCTTTTCGTTTTTGTTGGTGTTTGAGTATTATCGGCAACGAGTATTTCATATTTTCAATCAAGAAGTAAACTGACTCACTTAAACTCGAATGGCATCTCCTTGGACTTGGCCACCGAGCCGAATGATATGAAGACAGTTTTCTTTCTCTCGTTCAATACCTCATCCCACTTCTCTGGCAGTTTGTTTGCTGCTTGCTTTGAGTTTACAGAAATTCCTCCAATTGGGATGACCTTGCTGATGGTTGGAGATGGGAAGTCAAGGAACGGGATGGTATTAGGAAAGACAAATATGGAGTTCGAAACCATTTCCTGAAGAAATATTTCTCCGTCTCTCTCTCTCTCTCTCACACTTTCTTTTTTTCTCTCTCTCGCTTTATCTCACTCTTTCTCACTCTTTCTCTCTCTCTCTCTCTCTCTCTCTCTCTCTCTCTCTCTCTCTCTCTCTCTCTCTCTCTCTTTCTCTCTCTCTCTTTCTCCCTCTCTCTCTCTCTCTCTCTCTCTCTCTCTCTCTCTCTCTCTCTCTCTCTCTTCTCCCTCTCTCTCTCTCTCTCTCTCTCTCCCTCTCTCTCTCTCTCTCTCTCTCTCTCTCTCTCTCTCTCTCTCTCTCTCTCTCTCTCTTTCTCTCTCTCTCCTCAATTTTCTCACCTCCCAATCCGGCACATCAGGATGGTATTTTCTCACAGTCTTCAACTCACTGTCACTAATAGACGAAGATATGTAGTTCTCCATGAAGATCGAAAAGGTATTAAGCATTCTTTGTTGAAGATTCATCTCATCAGTGTAGACAGACATCATCCCTGGCACGTAGGACGTTGCAGACGGCACCCCAACAGCGCGACTCACATGGTCCATTCTGGTGGTCGAGAGAGCACTGATGTGATTGTTTAGACCAATTATGTTGAAGAGAGCTGGAATTCAACTCAAAAATTGCACTGGATGACTCATATCTTCAGAAATTTCTCTAAAACAAAAAAGTCAAAAACCATACCAAGACCACATTTCGTGAACGGTTCCAAAATACCAAGCTCAAAGTTCTCAGCTCTGAGTTGGGCTAGGAGCTCTGTCTGTAGGATGAGGTTCTCACAGGCTCCAGACATAATCTTCGCAAGGTTTCTGGCCATCTGGATGTACTTTGGGAATTGGGAATGAAAGACATATTGAAAACATTATCAGTTTCATCGTGGGTGAAAAAATAGACGGAGAAATTGTTTTTTTTAATATCTGCCCTGTACCATACTTCTATCCCTTCCATTGGATCTGTTGGCTCTGCGATCCATGTCTTGTTCATTTTCGACATCTGCTTCTTCATCAGTTCAACAACTTCCGAACTCATCTCGACAAAGATCCTCTAAATGTTCAAGTCGAACTTATTACATGTTTCGCCCACCTTTTCCGTCTTCTCTAGGCAGTGTTTATCCCGTTCCTTGACGTTGATGACAGGCATCAGCACTGTCTATAAACGCGTTGCTTCCGCCTAATGCGACGCGGTCATACTCACCACATCATGGTCCGCGTCGACCAAGGTTTCAGCAATGGCGGCTAGGTATTTGGTGTGACTATGTCCAAGGATTGGCGAGTAAACCAAGATTTTAGCGGGGTTAGATAAGGAGAGCAAGCTCAGAAAGGGAATGAGCCACTTCATTCTGAAAAATTTGAATACAAAAGTGTTTATAACCTTCACAAAAAAGACGGAATCATTCTCTCTATCACTATAATGTGAAAATCATTCAACTCGCAGAAAAAAAGAAAGAAAAAAATAAGAACTTACAACTGAACAAGAAAACTACTCAACCGATTTCGCAATAGAACATGAGGTAATTTTTATCAGTCGGTCTTTGTTGTTTCCTATCGAAATTTTGTTGTGTAGATCACCTTTACACTCTGGAAAAAAATGTTCTGCCGTGGGCAGAAGAAGGAAGGTCGGCAATCCGCCTAGAGATGGAGGGATGACATCAACAAACGAGAGACGGTTTCCTCCACTTCTGATCCATGACTGGGCAAAGAAGACGCACATATCTAGCAAAAAGTCTGACCGATTTCAAACGCGCGCCAGTCGCATTTTTGTAAAATAAGTACGGTAGGCCTACCCTAGGGTCGGGACTCTCACAACAAACAGTTAGATCTTTGTGGATTTAAATTATTATTCTTATTTTCAGTACATTGAAATTAAAGGCGCATCACTTAATTGTTCTTGTGTTTCAAGGCGAAACTGCTACAGTAATAAGTAACCGATTTACGGAGGTCAGACTTTTTTACAGGTAGAGGAAGATATGTGAGACGTGTTGGTCTCCTGGTGCGCAAGACCCCATGGTCCACGTTGGCTAATGACCGTTCAACCTGGAAGTTTCTGATCCATTCTGCCACTTGACAACGCGAACAATGAATCATCAAAGTATCAAAAATAAGTCATGCCCAATCGAATCGACGGTCGTGAGCGTGAATTTTTTTTAGATCTCACAAGTTTGCTGTCATCTAATGAAACTCATGTTTTAGTCAGCTGACAATAACTTTCTTGGACTTTAAATGATACATTATAGTATGAGATTTTTGTAGAATACTGTATGAAAACGTTCCATCGGTAATACATCCGAAAATCAAGTTTGTTACCTTTTTGTATCTTGATATTTCATATTTTAACGTTTATTCTGTATCAAAAAATTAATATGGAATTGGCTGTAGGGTCCTGTCGAAGTATCCTCCATTGTGTTCTTTCGAGACCTTAAGAATACTCGGAACCAGATCTGCCATCGATTGGTCAAGCTGAAGACTCTTTTGATAGATTCAAAAGTCTAAATCTCACAGTAAGAAAAGCATGAGAACCGCCCAAGTCAGTTTGGACCCATCCCGGACAGAAGGCTGCTGCGATTATGTTGTCATCAGCCAGGTCGATAGAGAGGCACTTTGTAAATTGATTCACTGCTGTCTGAAAAATTTCTCTCAGTTGTAATCTCTTCGTACGTCCGTGTAGTACTATCCAAGTACCAGGTGTCGAATGTAGAAGTAGAATTATCTCTCTTTATTACACAAAACTCGACCTTATATACAATATACAAGGGTTCTAGAACATTCGGGAAACAAGGTTCTAGAACATTCCAGAAGCAATGTTCTATAACCTTCTAGAACAACATCGATTATTTCTACAGTCACAACATCTCCCCTTCTCCGAAGATTGTGAACTGCTCGTCTTCTTCACTGGAGACCCATCGTAGAACTTCCGTCATCAGATCGTTCTTCATCATCCAGTCCACGCCTACCACTGTTGTCGTCCCACCAACGTAGCAGACTCCTTCACTCTTCTGACCCGCAAACGTGAACGTGCACTGCAGTCGTCCAATCAGGTCCAATCCATGTCCGTTGATCGTCGTCAACTTCAACTTGCTCTTTGCCAGTCGTGGTGCTCCAAGTCGCTGCCAGTCTTCTTCGCTGATCACCGAAACTTCACTTCCCGTGTCGAACAGCATTCTGATCTTCTTTCCATTGATCATCAGGTTGACGTACTTCCTGTTGTCGTCTTCTCCAGCCTTGGTCCTCACCTTCTTCCTCCGACTGCCCTTCTTTCTTCTTGTACTCATCACCTGAGCTACATTCACCGTGCTGACCATCCCGTCTTCCTCTTCTTCTCGGTCTTGGTTCTCACAGCATCTCGTCACATGACCCTTCTTTCCACATCTGAAGCATTTCCTGTCACCATGGTCCCATCCACATCTGTTGCAGATTCTTCGTGACTGCTTCTGGGTCGTCGTCGTCTTCTTCTTCTCGTCTTCTTCAGCTGCCGACTGCTCACTTGGTCCCTTGTGCTTGTCCCCAATCTTCACCGCACAAACGTCCATTCCCACTCCTGGTCCCGTCTTCGCATCTTCCAGAATCTCCATGGAACGCTCGACCATGTCGCACAGCTCGTTGATTGTCAGGTCCGGGTTCATCTCCAGAGCTTCCAATGCCCTCAACTTTATGTTCGCGTGCCGCGGGTTCTTCAGCCCAGCAATCCAGATCAAACACTCGAGTTGCTCCTTCGTCATTGAGCCCCACTCCGATGTGATGAACTTCCTCTTCACGCTTCCAGTATAGTCCTTCAGGTTGCCACTGACATATTCCGCGTTCAACACAGCAAGTCTTCTCTTAAACTTGGACAAGCCTGTGTCGAAGATCAGCTTCAAGGTCTTCACCGTCTCCTTGTATGTCAGATCCTTCGGCTCCTTGGGTAGAATGCGATCAGCGTACTTCGAATATGCGTCAAAGTCCAACTTCTCAACTATGATCCGCACCTTGCTCTCGTCGTCGAGTGATTCCTCTGCATCCTCCAGAATCCATTCGAACCGTTTGAGCCAAGCCTCGTACGTCTGTCCATTCTCCGGGTCGTACGAAAACGTCTGGATCCTCTTCAACAAATCCGTCATCCTAGTAGCTACCACATCACCGCTTCCAGATGATAACTTTTCCATGAGCACCGTCACCGTCTTGTTGTTCTCCGCTATGAGAGCAGCAATCTGCCGGTTGTTCTCCGCCATCACTTGCTTGAGAGTGTCTTGGAACATCTTCATGGTCATATCCATCGTGGCTCCTCTGGTGGTCCGTAGTTACACGATCGTCCTTGTAGTAGTCCTGATCGCCAGTTGTAATCTCTTCGTACGTCCGTGTAGTACTATCCAAGTACCAGGTGTCGAATGTAGAAGTAGAATTATCTCTCTTTATTACACAAAACTCGACCTTATATACAATATACAAGGGTTCTAGAACATTCGGGAAACAAGGTTCTAGAACATTCCAGAAGCAATGTTCTATAACCTTCTAGAACAACATCGATTATTTCTACAGTCACAACACTCTCTTTCCCCCATACTCTCTCTCTCTCTCTCTCTCTCTCTCTCTCTCTCTCTCTCTCTCTCTCTCTCTCTCTCTCTCTCTCTCTCTCTCTTCACTCACTTTCGAAACAGAGTAAGCCATAGTCGGGTTCACATTATTAGATTTGGAACCCCAAGTATTACTTCCAATAGATCCTAGAAGTGATGAAATATTGATGATTCTCCTATCCGATGGTGCTTTCTTAATAAGTGGCAGAAAGTACTGAGTATTGATGATGACAGAGGAGATATTGATGTCGAACTGTTCGAAGAGAGCCGAACGAGATGGAGTCGAGTTCAACTGAAGTTCAATAGTTACTGAATTGATCAAAGTTGTTTTTTCTCTGAAAAATCGAAAAAATTGTCTAGAAAAGTACAGTACCCCGTAAGGAGTAATCACACCAGCGTTGTTGATCAGCAGGTTGAGTCCTCTTTCTCCGACAATCTTTTCAACTTCCCCGACTGCCTTCTGAATTGAGGCATCGTTGGTGATGTCGAGCTGGACAATGTGCAGCTTTGAGTTGGTGATCTTCTTGAGTTCCTGGAAATTTCAAACTCTTTTGAATGCAAAAGACAAAAGTGATAGAAAGTGTTTTCGGGTGAAAAAAGAATATTGAAACAGACAAGGATGTCCATAACATGAAAAGATCACATCAGAAGTTCACGATCCTCATATTTTTTTCTATAAGTTTGAAATGAAGTATACCTCCGCGTTCTTGGGACTTCTACAAGCAGCAATGACGATTTCGATTCCTTCGACACTCAGAAGATTCTTTGTGATCCCAAAGCCGATACCTCTATTGGCGCCAGTAATGAGAACAGTTCGGGGTGCCATTTTGAATGAAAGTTATGTGAATGGAAGGTTGAGGGAAACATAATTGCGAAACACGCTGACTATTGTATGTTTGTTGACGTATCAAAGGTCAGTGTGTCTTTCGTAGTTTGGTTACCTTTTTCTTCCAAACTTCAAATTTTCAACCGAGAGAGAAGAAGAGAAAAAGTGAGAAAAAGAAGGAAAGAGAGAGAGAGAAGAAAAAATCGGTTTGGAGAAGGTTAAGCGATTTATAGTAGCGAACATAAGTTTAGCAACTTTCATCTGTCGACGCTAACTAGGGGTGTTCTCTCTCCAAAACTTTCAGTGGACCGACATTGGACCGTAAATGGGCAACATTCGTCTGTCGACAGATGTCCGGGACGAATGTCGCCCGATTACGGTCCAATGCCCATCCATTCACAGTCCACCTGTCGCCCGGTCCATCTGTCGCTCATTTACGTTCCAATGCTGGTCCTTCAAAAGTTTTGAAGTCTAGTCGTTCTAATAATGCGTGGAATAAAAAAGATGAAATGAGAAACATCGCTTCTTGATTTTTTATATGTGAAAAAAAGTCTGGCAAAAATTAGATGATTCGTACTTATCTTCCGTAAATAGCACATACTACATCTTTCATTCGTGTTTGCGGCACCTGGCAAGTCAGAAAACATGAGTGTGCTCTGCGTAGTTTGGTTCTGATCGTCATCATTTTCAATAGACAATAGACATTTATCGCATAGCAGAATTCACCATTAAAGTTTCCATCTGCTCACAAGTCAGTTACTTTCTTGTTTCTTGTCTTTATCATCCAATCACATTCAGGCACCATGGCACCCCGAACTGTTCTCATTACTGGCGCCAACAGCGGAATTGGACTTGGTCTGACCAAGAGCTTCTTAGCACTCGAAGGCGTTGAAATCGTTGTTGCAGGTTGTAGAAATCCCAAGGAATCTGAGGTAACTTGAGAATAACTGGTTGAAGAGTTAAATGCTCAAATTCATCAAAACATTGACACAGTGTTATGATTCAATATTATTCAATTTATATCGAAGAAAAAATTATGATCGAGTTTCCAGGAGCTGAACAATATCAACAACCCAAAACTGCACATTGTCCAGCTCGACATCGCCGACGATGCCTCGATTAAGAAGGTAGTCGGGGAAGTTGAAAAGATTGTCGGAGAAAGAGGACTCAACCTGCTGATCAACAACGCTGGTTTAATTGTCAAATACGGAGTACGTTTTTTCCAAAACTGTACGCTGACAACCTCATGTTCAGACTGAACAATTAAACCCCTTCCCGATCCGATTTGACCTACCAATTGGACGTCAACTTCACTTCCACAATCATCAACACTCACATGTCAGTACTTCCTTCCTCTTGTGAGGAGAGCTCCATCCGATAGAAAAATCATCAATATCTAGAGCCGGATCCATCACAAACAACTTACGTGGTTCTGCTGAGAGCTTAGGCCTCTTGATCTACGGCATTTCAAAGGTTAGTAAAATTAGTTTCTGGCCGCGCCTGTTGTTTTGTCATCACTAAAAATGAGAAACACTTCATCTAGCACCCAGTTATCAAAACAATCAATGGCTTACATATTTTTGGGACATGTTCACGAAACATTCAAACTTCAGGCGGCCCTGAACCAATTAACAAAGTGCCTATCTTCGACCTGGCTGATGACAACATTCTGACTTCTGGGTGCTGCTCTGGATGGGTGAAAACATCCTTGGGAGGTCCGCATGCCGAGTTAACCGTTAGTTTCAGTTGTATCTCTTCCAACAGCCGTGTTCAAGTACCAGTTGACGAGAGTAGACGTAGGTCTATCTCAGTCTTCATTAACACATCATATCATACAAGTTAAAAGGGTTATAAAACATCTATGAAACAGAGCAACACGACATTCTAGAAACTCGATAACCTTCTAGCCGGAAACAATTTTCGTCTACAGAAAACGCTTCGATTCGTTTGAAACTGTTCTCATGTTTTTTGGACGACGCGTCGGAAAACGACGAGTTCTTTGCTGATCTGCGGCAGTTCTCTTCTTATTTCACTTGTTAATCATCGATTCGCGGGATTTGAGTAAGGGCAAAATGGTCATAAGAAAGAGAGTTCATGAAAAGTGCTCTAGTAAAAGCCAAAAAACACTGATTAGTTTTTGGCTTCAGCTCGATCAATGATACTTCGACAGGACACTCCAGACAATTCCATATTGATTTTTTACAAGCCAAATAAATATGGAATGTCAAATCTTGATAACACTCAAAAAAGTTTTGTCTCGTTTTTTTTAGTTATTGTCGAGTGAAAAATAATATTTGTCATGTCTTCTAAATTATCAAAAGTTCATCTGACCTGATAGAGGATGAACAACCCACATAGAACGTGGTGATCCGTATTTGAGCCTATGGGTTGAGCTCTTTCAGCCCGCCTTCACAAATCTGCACGTATAATGGAACAAGCTACATAAGATTTATTGGTCTTGTTTATATCATTGGGACATAAATGTGTGGGAGAGAGAGAAAGAGAGAGAAGAGAGAGAGAGAGAGAGAGAGAGAGAGAGAGAGAGAGAGAGTGAGTGAGAGTGAGAGAGAGAGAGAGAGTGAGAGAGAGAGTGAGAGAGTGAGAGAGAGTGAGAGACTTCTAAACTTTTCGTTTGAAAAATCAGTAGCAGAACCCTCTATGCACTTCCATCTTTCCTTTTGTGTTCAACTTTTCCCATTTCGAGTGTTTATCCAATGAATTGGTATTAGAGAAGTGTTTTCGAATCTTCGTTGAATGAGGAGCGAGAGAGAGGAAGAAGTCTCCGGCCATCCTGGCTCATATCGATCGACCGCCAACGGGACTCGCCAACTCCACACCCTTCTCCCTATCCAACTTCTGCATGAATTTATAATTCTTGACTCTATTCAGAGTTTCAGTCTGCTCGATTGTTGTTTTCCTCTTGATTATGGTTTCTAGAGACAAACTGCCTCGATAGAAGTATTCTCTCTCTCCTTCTCTCTCTCTCTCTCTCTCTCTCTCTCTCTCTCTCTCTCTCTCTCTCTCTCTCTCTCTCTCTCTCTCTCTCCCTCTCTCTCTCTCTCTTTCCTATCACAACTTACGTTGTTGTGTTCGTGACATGAACTTTCCCTCCAAATGACTTCCGTCATGCTCAACAACTGCCGAGTTCATCACCATCTGTCACTCATCTTTTGTTTCAAGGTTCAGTTTCAGAAAAATGCAGCCATCAACTTTCCAACTAGTACAGGTCCTCTTCGTAGTCTGCTTCGTCGTTTCTGTAGGTATGTTTTCGGTTTCCTCATGGATTTTTGTCGTCACAACTTCATCTTTAAATGACGCGAATTCGAAATATCAAAAATGCCTTCATTGAGGATTTTCACGAAATATTTAGAGGGTCTACGATAAAATTAAATTTTAAATTCTTTCTGTACAAAATTTTGGATGAAAACACGTAGGAACCAGCGTTGTTCATCAAGTTTCGTTGCCAATGTACAGCTTGAAACAAGATGCAGACAAAGTGAGTACTAGAAAGCCGGAAGTGAGGAAATTTGTACACTACAAAATTATGCGTCCGTGACGTCATGTACTACGCTCAATCTGAAATCTGCATCGAACAGTGATTTCGTGTTATAATAAGCTTAGTTTTGGTTGGGAGAAAAAACTAACTTGCTCACTCCCGCCTTCCTGTCAGAAAACATTATTTTCAGAGTCTGTCTCCCTAGTGAAAAACCAAACAGTATCATGCGATAAGGGAGCCATCTCGTGCTTCTCTTGTATGGGCCGTGACCTGGAGAACTGTGTGACCGGCCAGACTTGTTGCACTGGAGCTTGCTTCAAGTTGGAAGACCTAAGTGAGTTTATCAAATGGGAAATGTTCAAAATAACCTAGGTGCGAAAGTTTCAGAGTACTTCACCTGAATGTTCAAATGTTCGAATTTAGTAGTTTTTTAATAAAGAAAGAAAAATTTTCTTCCCAAAACATGTAGTTTATTGATGTAAATTGAAAAAGACGAAAAACGCCTGAACTCGCTTGAAGAAGAAAAAGAAGATAGAACAAGATTTCTGAAAATAAAGTGAAAAATGCTCCCCAACTCAGCTATATTCGTATTTTGATGGTCAATGACATCACCAAGTTTAGAGCACAACGTTGTGATCAAAGGATGTGTAAAGACGAAGGAAGAAGACGCCTCGATGAAGGTGCGAGAGCTCAATGTTCCACTTTACTGGGCACAGAATGAGAAAGTGAAAGGTCAGTTTTTGACATTCAGTACAAAAAAGTAGATTGAATCATGAATCACGAATCACGAGTCTTTTTTCACTTATCGTTGTCAACATCTCACATTTTAGGCTTAGGTAAAGTTTAGAGCACTAGTTAGGTACAGAGCTAAGATTTAATCAAAGTTTAAACTTGATTATAACAACAAAAATTCACATCTCGTAAGCTTACATGTAAGGAAATGATTCATGATTCATGATTCAGTCTACTTTTTCGTTGTAAGTGTTTTTGACATTTGAATCTGGTGTCGCTCAAATGTTTACGATCGATGCAGTTTTTCTACATATCTTATTTTGGAAATCGAAAAATAAAGAACTAGTTCTCCGCCTCTTTTTTCGTGAGGAAAATCTTCGGGACTTCCTTCTTCATTTCAATGTGATAGGTAAAAGAAGATGAATGAGTTCAAAAAATGAGATATGACGTCACAAGCTTCTGCTTGCACTTCTCGCTCTACAGTGACTTGAGCGTTGCAAGGTACAGCTGCTGGTAGTGAAATAATACAGAGTAGAAGTTTTCAAGTTCTTTAGCTACGGTGAAGATCCCCTAGAAGTTAAAATTATACATCGGTCCTAAAATATACAAACACGCTGAAACCAACCTAAAGTTCCAACAACTTCTAGAAACTTCCCGCATTCAGGCGAATCCTTCTTCTGCTCTGGAAAGGACTACTGTAACAGCTCGCCAAGAACTCTGCTCGCTACCTCAGTCATGGCATTGATCACCTTCGGCTTATTTCAGTAGATTGCTTTCAACGTATGTTGTTCTACATAGTTTCATCATGATGTGCACAATTGTCACACTAGACTACGTTCAAAATTTTTTCACCACATTCTGCTGTTGAGGCGAGTTCTCCAAAACCCTCGGAATTTCTAGAAAAATAGCTAGATAGATTTCTCCGAGTTCCGTAACATTGATGTCCAGTCCAGAGAAGGAACCGTTTTTCACCGATTCCAAAGAATTTTACGCTCACAGCAGGAAAGACGACGTTGAAAGAAAAAAAGAACAATAAAATCGTAGTTACTAGTTTCTCGCTCCACGATTCTGGTGCTGCCTGTCAGTACAAAACTAACCATGAAGATATTTGTCTAGAAGTTCCTACATCCATTAAAAAATGAAAACCAGGATATCATTCTGTCCATTTCTTATTAGACCACTTTCAATCAGTATTGTTATTAGTAAAACTGTCTCAACTTGCCCCGGACGACCTCCTAGCCAGTTAACTCTCCGATTCTGCCCTTTCTAGTATAGGAACCGTGACGCATACGCGTCGGATGTTCACCTCAAACCTAGGCATTAAATATTAACCCTCGGCTTGTCTATTCCACGCAATTCCCCTCAAATAGAATTCGCCCGTTCCGTGCTCAAACCGTAGTCCACAGTAATAAATTCATTTTCGACACGTTTCAAGAGAAAAAAAAAGCCTAGTTACCGGTAAACAAAAATCCATATGTGACACGGGGGGAAGTGGTTGGGCAAGTAACAGATTTGTGACTAGAAAAAAGGTTCTGAATTGTAAAGCGGTTAATGGCCTGGTTATTAGGGTAGCGATTGTATCATACAAGTATCGAGTAAATAAATTTAAGAGAACTTCAGAAAGATGAAGAGGTGTACATCAAACATTTCATCAATTCAAAGTGAAAAAAGAACAATTCTGTCATAATTCCGAAGAAAAAGGGGAAATTCTAGTAATGGAGCATTCTCTGCTTTTATCACAGGGTTTACAATCAAAAAAGGCGTGAATAAATGAGCAAAAGTTATACAAACTACACGATTCCGGTTAAACTCACGGTGCTCCAAGGGTTGCACGGACCTTTTCGGTCCATTCATCAAGACAGGCGGAACATTCCGGAGGATTTCCAACTACTGCTGGTTCTGCGTGTGAGCAGTGAGCGAACACTCTGATTCTAGATGACATTTCTAGGTGTGCTGACGGAATCTGAAAAATAGTAATTAACGGAATTCTGAATGCATATGACTCCAATGGGTCTAACATTTTTTTTACACTTCCGACTTCCGTTCTACAAAATTCGTCTACCGTGCTTTTCTGGTAGATACTATTTGTTGGCTAGTTTCAAGAGATGAAAAACAAGTTATTTCGAAATAAAGTTCATAAATTTCTATCTACAGCACATGAACTTCATAAACTGCTATCAACGGCCTATGAACTTCATATCAAAGGTATTTAGTTTATAGAGCAGGTATAATCTGACAAAAATTTCAAAGATCATATTAAGACCTGTTAACCTTGTTATAAGACTTGACATGTTCATTACAAGACCTGTTAAACATAGTTATAGTGAGTTTAGTTGGAAGTCTCAAAGTCTTATATGGAAGTTAGCAGGTCTCAAACAGAAGTTAGCAAGTTTTATACTACTCCGACTATCATGAACCATACCCAGGTCTTATGCCACATTTACCAGGTCTCATAGTTAAATCTCAGAAATTTTTCATTTTTGAGATTCAGTTAACGTGAGATTAATGTGAACTTATAAGGTCTTATGTTGAGGTTATCGAGTCTTATATGTAGGTTGTGTGGATCTTACTACCTCAGGGAAAGCGTTCGGTGTCTGTATGGATTAAATCGGTGTCCGTATGGATTCGCTTGGGTATGAAAATATTACCGATTTGGACACCGATTGAAATCATACAGACACCGATTGAATCCATACAGACACCGATTGAATCCATGCAGACACCGTTTCAATCCATACAGACACCGTTTTCGCCCATACAGACACCGAATTTAATACGCACACTCTTTTCTATATATTAGTACTCTAATATATCAAAATACATATAACACAATGAAATAATAACTTTTATTGAAAATACATCATAAAAATGTGACTTTCTTCGTTTCCGACCATTCCAATTCGACCAAGCACTTGCAAGCATCCATCCCAGTACTCATTATCTTCTCTGGCTCGTTCATGGTTCTGCTCCATGTTCTGGACTGGTTGTTCCTCGAGCTTGAAGAACATCTTTTCCTGAAAATTAATCAATATATGACTGGTTACATTAGTGGGTACTAGTTGCAAGTCAAACGAGCGAACTTAAACTCAACTACACCAGTGCGCCGAAAGCTTAATCTACGTTGCAAAAAAATACGTACTCATGCGAAAAAATACGTACTCACTTCTACTTCCTCTGACTTCGGTTGGTTCCAACTTCAGTGGTATTGGCTTCAACTGAAAACTTTCCAGCTTCTCGCGGCTATGCTCCTGGTCGCAACTTGGCTCCAGTCTTGACCCGGGAGCCCGAGGTCGACTTTGTCGTTTTCCCGAATAGACCAGAGACGGGGTTGGTTTGGCCTAAAATTTGAAGGTGTAGTCAACGTATCGAGTCGATTCGAGTTACAATAGAAAATCAAGTTCGAAAAAGAATCCAACTTACATTTAATTTTCCTCCAATGCCATGTGTCATGTCCCAGCTCAGAAACTTTGAAGATGGTCGTCGGATGTATCCTTCGTCACGAATGATGCAAGAATATCTGAAACATGTTTCGTAATCGACGTCCAACGTATTCTCTGAGTGTTAGGATTCTTTTTTTTATTTGTTCTCAGCACATGGTCTGATAAGCTCTCCGGAACTCCTAACTCTCAATCAGAAAATTACAACAAAAATTAAATAGAACTTCAGCTTGACAAATAAAACTTACGGTAACTTCCTCGTGTGAATCTCTAGTCTGAATGTCGTGAGCCGTTTTCATTGATACTGAGTCCCTGCTCACCATTGACCGAGATTGATACGGTCTTTCATTGAGATCGACCCTATAAGAATGAATACTTCAATTGTACTGAAATGAACATGATGCTGGATGTCGTTGCAAACGTATTAGATGCAAAATAAGTGAAATATTCATCAAAGTACCTTCTGACAGGTATAATATTTTCAAAATTGAAGTTTATTCTATTTTGGGACTAAAAGTGTTCAGAAACAGGGTGAATTGCATTTTCGAACGGAAAAGATGACAGGAAATGTTTCTAAACGTGCAAAACAGTAACGATAAGCTACAATAAAGCTAAACAAGGCTACTTAGATGAGCAAATAGGAGAACGTAGGCCTAAAAAAGAAAATAAAAACACGTTTGAAGTAAAGTGCAAAAGAGCACACATACACTTGTCACGTCTGTACAGGCACCGATTCAACCCATACAGATACCGAAAACCATCCAGACACCGTTTTCAAAAACGGTGTCCGTATGGATCCATACAGGCGCCGATTTCTCGCTGGTTGCAAACGGTGTCTGTACGGATTCATACGGATACCGCCTGAACCAATATGGATTCCAGAATCCATCCAGACACCGAACAGTTTCCCTGAGTACAAGGTTACATGGGTCTTATAAAGTTTCAATTTCCTAAGTCAGAAAAAATAAACTTCAACAAACTATCTTCGAATAAATTTAGATTAGGCAGTTTACAAAAATAATAACTTCAAAGGAATTTTTGACTTATTGGTAACTACACGTATGAAATTTACTCATCGTCAGTAAGAAACACCAATTTTCATTAGCCTGTATAATCTCAGAATTAAGATGGGAAAAAGGGACAACTCACAGTTACAGACTGAATCGGTCTAGCTGGCGATGCGAATCCATCTAGCATCGCAATCTTCTCGTCAATGCTCAAGGAACTCTGGGTTCCGACATCGTCCCACACCTGTAATGAAGAAATGAAATTAGGACAATTTTCACTATTATCAATATTTTTCTTTTTTCTGCTCTGTACACTCTGTCAGAAAGTGATAGCAAACTGCAATTTTTAAAGAAGAAAGTCGCCAACTTTTGAGACGGATGGAAACCCAAAATAAATCTTTTTTAGGATCCAAAGTCACATCTTTTCCTGTTCAGGGAAACCGTTCGGTGTCTGTATGGTTTCTGGGATCAATATTGGTTTAGTCGGTATCTGTATGAATCCGTACAGACACCGTTTGAAAACAGCACGAATTCGGAGCCTGCATTAATCCATAAGAATACCGTTTTTGAAAAAGGTGTCTTTATGGGTGCAAACGGTGTCTGTATGGCTTCAAACGGTGTCCGAATTGATATTTTTGAATTCCGTTTGGATCCATACAGACACCGAACGTTTTCCCTGATTCTGAGAACTTCACCCAGATCCGTATGTTCTTTTCCAATAAAGTTAACTGGTTAATTGTAAAACTAACCGTCGGCCAAAGTTGCTGTACTTGTTTTCCTCTTCTCAAAAATTCTGGCATCGGGACCTTTTTGAAGGCTGCGGTGAGAACTTCGCGGGTTTGAACGTCTTCATGATTGGCCACAACATCCCAGATGAGAAGGGAGAGCAGTTGAACGGATGATTTGTTCTGCAATCTTAGTTGTAAGATTTTCTTTTTCCAAACTGATTTCAGAAATTTCAACAGAAAAAACATGTTTAGGTAGAAATTTCGGAAACTATAGTTATTTCTTGAAACGCTGAAAATGGTCGAGAATTTCTGAAAGGTACCCACTGACAACTAGTGAAATCTTCTGACTACAACACTCGTCAGTTATTGAACCAATCAAGTTCTCAGGACAATGGTACAAATTATACATGTCGTTTTTCCTTATTGCAACTTCCAGACAACCTAATAGTATCTTTTCCCTTCCGATTGTAATACTCACCACGAGCGGATCACTGTCAAGTTTCTCGACCATCGCAATCGCTTCGGATATCTTGCCAGCCATCAAGTTTATGAACGCTGTCATCACTGACAGTGGAGCCGCCTCCGAGTTGAGATGATCAGCAACTCTCTGAACCCAATATTTGAGGGACGTGTAGGGTTTTTTCCAGGTACTCTATCGGATCATTTCATAGTATGTTCAGAACAAATTTAAAAACGAACTTCTCTTCCTTATCCAGTTCAAATTTTAAACCCAAACTTCTCCCCCTCGATTCACCTGATTACAAGAAACAAGAACAACTCACCTGAATCGTGGCCGAGTCGCTCCCCTTGACAATCTCCAACAGTTCCTTCTCGTTCAACGTCGCGTTCCTCTCTGCCTCAAATTCTTCTTCGTCAGCTGACGTCGCAGCCTGTATGTTGATCCCTGGGATCTTTGCCGGCTTCGCTACGAAAGAAAGCTCATCGGGCAATGGAATCGCCGCTTTTCTGGCTCCGTCCTGAAAGACAACTCCGTTTCTGAGAGATATAGACAGTGCCGTGGTAATTCTGATATTTCGCTTTGCTAAACGCATTACACTGATAAAAGAGGCAGGAAGTCAAGAAAACATCAAAAATCTTAGCGTCACGGTTGATAAGTGACTTTTTTTTAAATTTTAGTCGAGGAAAGAAGGATAATTTCACCTTGGATTGATAGATCAACTTCCGTTGAGCACTTTCAGGCGACTTCTCAGGCTGGAAACCGCACTGTGAGAATCCATTAGCTCCCCAAGCGTAGACGTGACCGTCTTGAGTGCAAGCAACGGTATGGTTATTACCTGAAAATTCAACTTTGATCGAAAACAATACATAAAATATAAAGTTTGTAGAATTTCGGTTGCCTGAACATAGTGTACTCAAAACAAAGTGTCACACAAACCAAAATCAAATAAACGACATTCATTGTGAGTTCTAGATTAAATTTCGGAAAAGTACAATCAGCAATAGAAATTTTAAGAATCAATGAAATTTTTTAAAGGAAATTTCAACTTTTATCTTGTTGTATACATCATAACAACTCACCACACCGCACTCTGGCCCATCGGACGTTCGGCTCAAACACTTGGTGTGGCTCGGATCGGGTCGTTTTGTGGCCGTTACCCAGCTGGTGCTCGAGACCTTTACCCCAGGTATAGAGGGTACCATTCTCTGTTAGTAGAGCGGAATGGCTCATTCCACATGAAATTTCGGTAATCTGTAATGTTACCATTCTTCATAGTGAAAAAGAAAACAATCGGTGTTAACATGTTAACGGCATACTGATCTTTTTCTGAGAATCATACAATTTTTTTTGCAGATGATCAAAAAATATTCTGAGCTTCATTTTAATCTGGGCCTAATTTTGAATGTCATTTTTCGATTTGAAAACTTGAATATCTCTTTTCTTCAAAACGAACCTTTCCATCCAACATGTGCTTGACTTCTCTCAGACCGAAATCTTCACGTGGGATTTTGGCTGGCAACCCGAGGTCCTGCTTCTAAATTGTTTTCAAGATGACTCCCTGGACCGTATGCGAAACTCACCACAAGCTTCGTATCTTCTTCGCCAAGGACCTTTCCTGGTGGCATATCTTCTGGGTTCATCTCCTTTCTTGTCTTCAACTGAGCCATTTTCAACTTTCTCATCACGAACATCTTCAGCTTCTGTTCATGCGGTGGACGACCCCATTCGAAGATTCGATCATCATCGGTCACGCAAGCGGAATGGAAGAAGTTTGAAGAGATGGCTCGGACCTAGGAATTTGGAATTCAGGCAAGAAGGTTCTAAGATTCTTAATAAAAAATGACCTTGTAATTCAATACGAAAAAGTAGACTGAATCATGAATCACGAATCTTTTTTTTTCATTTATCTTCGTCGAAAAAAACTTTTTTTTCAAATTTTAAGCTCAGCTAAGGTTCAAAGCACTAGTTAGGTACAAAGCTAAGATTTGATCAAAGTTTGAACTTGATTACCACGAAAAATTCGCATCTTGTGAGCTTATAGTGTGAGGGAATGATTCATGATTTATGATTCAGATCACTAATTCGTTATAAGTGACCTTGTCCATCATTATGTTGGAACAACTCAAATTTTCAGAAAATGGGAACCAATGCCTCGTTACAATCTTCAGCATCCACTTTGAGCTCTCATCGGGTACTATTTCCATGCATAATTTCAAAAATCTCCGGAAATTTTCGAAAACAAAGCTCACCTTCAACGTTCCCAACATTAACGGAGTGAACGAGTACGTCTTCCGTATGTCTTCATCGACACCCATTTGACCGTAACTTCCACCACCGGCGACAAGGACACGTCCTGTACTGGTGAGAACTACTGTATGTACACGTCCACACGCGACATCTGTCACTTCACTGAAAGAAATGAAGGATCCTTCTCTACCAAATGTCTTGAAAACATAATAAATCCCAAATTTTGATTTTCCACATCGAGTACGAGTGTACAGAGGGTAATTCTCAATACGTTTCCCATCTCTATAGTCATCTGGGGACAGTTGAAAATATTGAAACTAACAGAGAAATAACAAAGGTTTTCAATTCAGTCTACATTCCCCATTGTCCCACGGACACGTACCAACATTTGCTGGTTTGATAATGTGCTTCTTTGTTATTTTATTCCTTGAACAAACTCAAGAAACGAAAAACCGTTCATGTGAAGTTCTAAAGCTTTTGTAAAATTTTATGAAGTTCGTGTGCTCTTGACAGATTTTATGATAAACGTTCTGTGAAGTTCATAGGATGTAGATATCTATGACTTATGACGTGAATGCGCTGTTGATATCAACAGTCTATGAACTTCATATCAGGGGGTTTTCTTTTCTAGAGAAGTTTACAATATTCAAACCACTGGAGTGTATTACCAACAGCCTTTCAAAAAAGAAAAAATCTCACGAGATCAATCCATTCACTTTGGTTGGTGTATGCCGATCAGTGATATTCCGTCCACCTTGTCCTAGTTGACCATACGTATTCCATCCAAATGTCCATAGAGACCCGTCATTACAAATGATCGCAGAGTGGAATTGACCAGCAGATACTTTGACGACTGGTGGCCATGGACCTTCCACGATCTGGGAAACAATAAAATTACCCTAACTTTTTGAAAAAGCAATCGTTGGAAACTAGCCAAACAACGCGAATTGCGTCCTTCAAAACGAAAAGGGTTTTAAAATGGGGATAACTGAGTTTCTTCTTTCGAAAAAGTATTTTCCAGCTCATTTCCAATAAAAACATTCCATGACTAGATTGAAATCCAAAAATTACCTGAAACTCGGACAGCTTCGACGTGTGTCCCACACCACACTGTCCATATCTGTTTCCACCCCAGGCGAAAAGTTTTCCGCTTGCGGACAGCAACAAAACATGTTCGGTTCCGCAGCTGACAGCACGAGGCCGGCCACCAGAGAATGCCATGACTTTTGGTAGGCGAAACTGAAATAATGACGTTATGTAGAAATAGTGCTTCATCATTCGAATGTTTCTATAAAAATTTTCCCGTTTAAAATCATCCGCAAGTGACCAGAACAAGCAGAAGGAATACAAAATAGTGGTTATGAAAACTTTCTTTATAATCGGATTAATCATTTTTTAAAGCTTACATGTTAGATTTTAGACTAAGAACTGTTGAAATGACAAGGATTATGAATCTAACTTCTTTCATTCACAGGACCTCCTACGAAGTCTCACTTTTCATAACATAATTACAGTCATAAATCTTACATTCTCCTGAGACGTTGAGCTGGTTACAGAATTACCACCGTTCGACTCCTGCGCCTTCTTGGGACGTGCTGTGACTTCTGAACGCGAATATTAGAACTTTCAGTTAGCATGTGTAAAGTACCTCTCATTCTCTCTGGCTGATTCGTGAAATCACCCCACACTTGGATCTGCTCTTTCTCATCAATCGCAACTGAGCAATTGTAACCCGCATCTAGCGAGTTTGGACATGCGGACACTGATGTCTGTAATTTGAGAGGAAATGAGTAGAAAATGCTTTGAGAAACTAACCTCACACTGACTCCGGTCTGAAATGATGTAGGCAGATGAGACTAGGTAGAGCACTTTGCACGACTTCGGGAACTTGCTCATCCACACCTTCGACGTTCTCAGACAACACTCGTGAATCGGCACACTCATCACATCACGTTGCCACGTTGACAAGAGGAAGCACACGCGGCCCGCCTCTTGCTCGGTCAGTGTAGACCAGTCGAGTGAGCAAGTCAGGGATAGCAGGTTACTTCTGGAGAATTTATGGTTCATTGGGATAACACGAAAGTCGTTGGTCATGTTTTCATGTTTGAGTGCTCATTGCTCGTCAACTTGTGCCATTGGCAGGAGAGGAACAATAAGATCACGAGATGCTCGGAGACGTGAGCACTAGTCCACAATGAAGGAACAAAATGAGTCACAACGACTTTCCTTATAGCCTAATATAAAAGTGGTACCTTTGAGTCGCTTCCGCTTCCTCCCACATCCTTCTGCCTTCTGTCGCAATCAACTTCAACATCGCACTGTTTTCTTCTCGCTTCATTCTTCTCCGTGCCGCTAGGAGACCGGCAGACTTGTAGAGACCACAGCTCAGACATGCCATATCACCGGTGGAAATCTCTTCAAATGTCGTGAGGAGATGACTGAAACGGATTTATTTAACTGGTCAGTGAGTGATGTAAAAAGCTGAACTGCGTTTCTTCACACAAAACACAGTTCTAGACGACTGTGCCGGGCACATTTAGGCAAGAACTGTGACTTTCAAAAGAATACCTCAATTCAGCATCGCAGTCCACAATTGCAGCTGGGGACGCGTCTTCTTTACTCTTGACTCGTTTCGCCTTCTTCACAAACAAGTCAACCAGCTTTTCGCGGAGTTGTTCGGTTGTTTTTGAGGCTTTGACTATCTTAATGATAATAAAAATAATAATTTAATAATAAAAATCACCTCTGTCAACAACTGCTCTTCCATTCCAACCTTCTCAAACTCTTCCACCAATTCTGTCATCTCCAAGTTCACCGTCTTGGCGAGTTCGACGAAATCTCCAAGGGAGCTGGAGTCGAGCCACTTATCTTTCCGCGATGCTAGTAGTGAGGGGATCAGACTTTTCTGTAATGATTAGTTCGATATTTTGAAAAAAATTTCGCGGTTCGAGGTTTGAGTTTCTCAAAGTTTCGATTTTTGATACATGTCTTTTCTGGTAGTAAACTTAAAAGGTTAGATATCCCGGAAATCCTATTGAATTGAACAAACTGAGCACATACTAATAGAAATATTCAAACGTAGCGAGATCTAGCTTTTCGTGTCAAATGTATGTAATGAAACGAATCAATTGAGGTTATAACAATGAAATGACCGTTGCAGCTGTTCGTTGCGACGAGACTATCACGAGTGATAGGGCGCAAGTGACCAGACGGATAATCACCATCCGGTCAGATGACCCTTAAAAACTTCACGTTCCGAGTCTCAGCAGTCTAGACTGAAGCGTAACTGATACCTGTTTGAGCTATCAGTGAACAAATAACAAAAACGAGATCGTCTGATAATTTTCTACTATTCAACTATTTCAAAAAATCTCGCGAAATTAAATGTCTAAAGTCATTTTGAACCTTTCTGTACCATAAAAATACCGCATTATTCTCTATGTACAAAAATAGTGCGAAAAACAAAGTCTATTAGTATACTCACTGAGTTATTCCCGTTTAAGCGAGAGGTCCGCTTAGAAAATTCTTTTTACTCGATAAATATTAAAATAAACCTCAAAAACCAACGAATCCACGTGGCATGCTTCAGCAACCTTGGCGATGAGAGCTTTCGACCGACCCAATCTTCTCAGATTGAAAATGAACTCAGCAGCAAGTGATTGAAGATCGCTGAAAAATTGGAAACATCTGTTTGGGTTTCGGGTAATTTCGGCTTCTTTAATGGGTAATTGAGATTGGATAAAGGAGAATAGAATTAAGAGACACATCGGGTTCGGTGAATCAAAAAAGAAGGAAATTGTGTGTTTCAGAGTTTTTTTTAATGGTTACCAGGATTTTCATTACTCGAGCCGCGTTTTGCACAAAGTCAGTTTTCTAGTTAAAATGAAGCGAAGTGTGGTGAAAAAAACAAAAAAAAAGTTGCATGGACCAACACACAATAGAAGGGTGTGATGTTTGAGTGATGAGTGGTGTCTGTGTGTATAGAATGGGGGAGAAAAATGCTCGGGGGATCACTAAAATATCCGACTTGTGATGGAACAATGAGCGTGTGCGATCATGATAAAACGCGTGTAGAGGAGTGTGTCTTTTTGCATGGATAACAGCTGTTGGATGAACATGAACAGAGTTGGGAAAGAGAAAGAAGACAAAAGTTAAGAGTAAAGACGTATAACAAACACGTAATGTGATCTTTCTGTATGAGTTTCGTATTTTGAGTGATTTCTAGCATAAGATGACCATCTCCTATGTGACAACCCGATTTTCAAAGCGTCAACATTACATGGTATATGTCAAAATTCCTCCAATTTTTCGTATTTTTCATGCACTACATAAAGACAACTTCTCTTTTGTTTCACGACTTTCATCCGAAACTTCTTTCTTTGAAGAGCATCTCGATAGAGTAGGTTCGTTTCGGCACTTCGCAAAAATCATGAAGATATACAAAATTGTCAATCTTTCTTCACACAAAAATCGTTGAAGTGAAAAACGAGAGAAAAGAAGTACCGTGTAAGTTGATATATCCAATGGTTCACTCGGACGCATCACGTTACATTGATCATGAGTAAAACCTCTGAGGGACATTTATGACAAATGAAGAGAAAGAGAGAGAGAGAAAGAGAGAGAGAGAGAGAGAGAGAGAGAGAGAGAGAGAGAGAGAGAGAGAGAGAGAGAGAGAGAGAGAGAGAGAATCTGCGTCATTGTAAGTGAAAACAAGTACATAAGCAGGGTTGGAAAAATGAGAAAAATTTAGGGGTATAGCATGATTTTAATCGTGTCTGTCGCAAAATTCCCATTTTCGAACCGTATGTAAATACTCACTAAAGAGGCGTTTGCTCCAGTTTCATCAAACTTCTTTCCGTCACCACGTATACCGTCTGAAGTTTTCCCGGAAGTTGTGGAGTCGACACGATACCGAGTGGTCGCCATTCTGGCATACCTCTTATGAGTTTGTACTCCAGACGTGCATTGGTCAACTGAAATCGGGGGTTTTCGCGGCCTTCGGATGTATTGAACTCTATGCGTTTTGACCTACTGCATCTCTAACCGAAAAAAAACTCACCCCGAAGTGTAGTGCGCATCTTAGCTCAGATTCTTTCGACACTGTGAACAAGAGGTTGTCGACCGAGTGTACGAGCCAAGTTTCCGGAGGTACCTGAAAAATGTAATAGAAGTGAGGTTGTAATCTTTGAATTTTTGAAAATAAAAAAACACTATTTTTATCTTTCTTTAACGTACCATTTTTTGATTACAAACAAGATACCGCAACTTCACATTTTATAATAAGAAACTCGAGATTAAAAAATACCTTGAATGTTGTCTTGGCCATATGTGCGAGGCTCTTCATTGAAGGGAACATGTCGACGGTCGACTGTTCCGAATCCAACGCCAATATCGTGTTTGAGTCGATACCCATGTATTCTGATGTTATTGGCTCTAGCTGAATGTATCACGTGAAACAGTTTAGAAGGGAGGACGTCTGGACTATAATCACACCAATGTTACATTTTGCGTAAGTTAAAGCAGCACAATACGTAGTCAACATTGAATTATAGCTCTGAAGCTGATGAAGTTTTCAGTTCAAAAAGAATTTTATGGATAATCCCTAACAGTTTGGCAGTTCCAACGGAAATTAATCACATAAAAAACAATCAACCTTTTCAGTATCCAAATGAGAATAAACATAAAATCTTTCTGTTCCATGTAAAAAATAAAAATTCCCACTTCTGACTTTTTTTTCATAAACAAAAATTAATTGGACATAGTTCTGAGTACTAGCCATGCCATAGAGCACAACAATGTATCGAAGGGAAAAAGCAATGACTTACCAGACGATAATGGATACGCTTCAAATTTTTATTCTAGACTGTGAATTCATTTGAAGAAGAATAAAATGTACCTGTTGTAGGTCGGATGGATGGCAAAACGTTAGAACTTCTCGGATTCCTTTTCCATTCTGTTCGAGTGGAATAATCCACTGACTTCCTGTGAACGAGGTTATCTGGAAGCTTTTACATTGTTTTTCGATTAGGAAAAAACCAGTTACGAACTCACCTACCTATCTCTGAAAGTATTAACGTTGTGGAAGGTCCTAATAACCTTTTGACATAAAAAAATTGTTCCTCCTCGTTCACACAAAAATCATGTACGGATAGTTTCCCAAACCACATTTTATATGGAAAATTTTTGAATTTTACTATTTTCAAAATTCCTTATTTCCTTCGAAGATCTATTCAATGCTTATAAAATACATACCAACAACTCAATCGAATTCTCATCAATGAACACGTCCATTTTATGAATAGTTTCTGGAGCGCGGAGCTCTATGACGCACTTCCGGATCATCAGATCGACAACCATGATGAACCCTGCCTGAAATATCACCTTTAAACATTTTCTGCGAGAATTCAGTTAGTTTCTGATGCGGCGATGGGTTTTCCGGCTTCTCCAAGAAGAAGTTATAGGAAGCAACGATATGAAGACTCTTTTCCGTGTGAACTGTCTTCTTGAAAATTTTGCATGTTTCAATTCAGAAATATGAAATTTAGGAAATTCTGAAGATTAATGTCGGCTCGTCAAACACTCCTTCTCATGATTTCAATTAGCACTCAAGAAGGTAAAAAGACCTTGTTAGTGACCACTGCATAGGTCCTTGGTGGGTAGTTCGAGACAAAGCATCTTATACACGTTGGAACTGACAGACATGCTTCAACCGCTGGTGAAGTCAACTGCACGACACTTGTTGATGACCATGATGTTCCTCGCCATGAGGAGCTTGGCTGTAAATTTCGTTCATAAAATAAAAATCTTCATAATATAATTTTATATGAGATTTGAGTAACAACTTGAAATCAGTTAACCAGGGATTTTCACACAAAACTTTTCAAAGATGGTCATCGTAATCAGCTAGAAAAAAGATACGAGTTCAAAGTTTTGGAAGCGTTGACCCTGTTTTAACTTTTATTTTAGAAAATTACATTCTCGCAATAATTCACTCACCAAAATTACTTTAATAGGTACAACTAGCAGGTTGCCATCAGATGTTCCGAAAAGGACAAAAGTTGCTTGGTTTCCTGAATCAATTCATTTTTTCACAGACGGGTTAGATCATACCTATACATACAGTAACCGGCGGAGATGACAACTGACAGTGCTCCATTATGTTCACAACAAACTTTGTTGAAGAATTTTGATTACACTTCAAGTATGAATGTACTTCGCCTGAAAGAAAAAAGTCTGGAAAATGAAAGACTTCCATTTCCACGATCATGAACTTGGAAGACTGAAACAAGGCAACAAACTACTTGGGGTCGGAATTCTTTCAAAATTTTCGATTGTTTTCAGAAATTTTCGATCGTTTTCAGTAATTTCGCGAAACAAAGTTACCGTTTTTTCTGAAAATAATAGTCGAAAATTTCTGAAAATGACCGGAAACAATCGAAAATTTCTGAATACTTTGGAATTTGGCTAAACCAACTGGAAAATACTGAAACTTTCAGAAAACTTCAAATGATTTCGGTGGAAACTTCATAAATTAAAGGCAACTACTTTTCTGTTTTGCCGGGTAGAAGATGTTTGAATTCAAAAATTTACCGTTAGATGCTAACATCACTATCAACAGACGATCTTCTTCCGTGTATGCGGAATAGTCAACTATACTTTCATCGGTTCCAGAGAGTTCATCTTCTTCGCTACACAAGTAGGGAATCTCTAACATTCTGAATATCGGCTAGGTTTGAATCTTGAATTAGCACAAGTCTTCTGAAATACCGTTCAAAAGTACACAAACCTTTTCAATTTTCTATAAAATAAAATTCGCTCGCGGAGGTTCAAGAATAGCCATAATGAGGAGGTTCGTCAAAAATGGGTTTACGTGGGTTTTCAATAGAAATAGCAGTTGTTCGTAGATTTAACGGAACATTCGATTGTGTTCTAAAAAATGTTCTCAACACGAAATCGGATTTCATTAAATTCTTCACTTAAAACTTGAACTATCGTTTGTATACTTTCGAACGGCTCACTTTCTTTCCTGAAAAGACATTAAACAAGTAACAATTCTGCCGTGAAACAGAATACAGACGTAACAAAACCAGAAAAAAGTTATAATTTATTTGACATTTTTGGCGAAGGATAAAATATTCGAGATCATAGGAACACATGTGCAAGAAAGATACAAGAAAATTTCAACGTTTCTGCAAGAAAGAAATGAATACAATTGGATACAATTTCGTGGGGAGAACATTTGTAGACGCAGTTGGAATTTTTTCTGTGATAAACTAAAAAGTGACTTCTCAAGTTCCACATTCAATTCTCGTGGCGCTCAGGTGACATTTAGGAAAAATATCCAACATTGCCGTCATTCGAAATATTTATTTTTGAAAGTTTAATTTTTCACTGAATACGGATTCATTCATCAGAAATCTCAGTTTATGCGAAAACGTGCATGGTAAAGACTAAGAGTTTGATATGTTGCGTTAATTTCAAGCAACTCGAAATAAAAATAACTGTAGTTTGGAATTTTCAAAAGTACTAAAATTATTATTTTTGGATGGAATTAACCTCATTTTCATCGCATTCTGGTAATGCAACTATAGCACGAAAACATTTATAAATACTGTTAGCCATCTCTCGAACAGGTGTTCCCAACCGAAACATTCGTGTATGTTAACAGAAAGAAAACAATGGACGTGAGAAAGAAAGGAGAGAGAGAGAGAGAGAGAGAGAGAGAGAGAGAGAGAGAGAGAGAGAAAAGGACTGAGAGCTCGTCAGTAAACAATCTCGTTAAGAGTCAGCTGCGTCACAAACGGGGTTATGATCCAACGTGTACAAAAGTAGAACAAAAGTCCAGCAAATATACTAATCGGCAGTGCTGGAAGTGCCCGTTTGAACACTGCAAGTAAGACCAGTGTGAAACAAAGGCCAATCAGGATGGCCACATAGCACGCCAGTGTTGTGTTCCAATCAAAGTAGGACGACGCCTTGCCCAGAAGCACCGAATAGAAGATGAAGTCTCCCAGACCCAGTTTCACCCCTTCTGGAATATTATCCTTCTTTCCTCTTCTTTTCACATTATTTTCGTTTCTAGGAAGAAAATGGAAATAATGAGTTTTTACAATATGATAGCAGAGATGTTCTGTGTTTAAATGAATAGTTTGATAGAATCATTTTTAGAAATTTTGACAACAATTCATATAAAATACAAAATTAATACCTGCTTGTTAATGTTATCAGAATATAAAAAACAGATCCTAATTATCAATAGGAAATATTTCTGACTAGATTTCTGTATTTTTCAGTTATATTAACAAAACTCACTTTCTTCGTGAACTAAATTGGGTTCCGCTCTTTGTTGGGTTCCACTTGGTCCTGGACGAGCTGCGCCGTTTCTCTCTTCGTTACTGTAACGATACAATTGAAAATGTCATTACTATGTTCAGAATTTCTAATATATTGTATTTCTAATATATTGTAGATTGCGGAGGGTTTATTTTTTAAGTTTGAGGTAACTCACTGTCCCTGATGATGGCTTAACGCCGAAACGCCGAAAATTTCTGTTAGAATACTCACCCAGAATTGGCGGATCTTGGTGGTGGCTGAGCGACTCGTCGAACTTTTTTCGTCTGTTGGCTTGGAGTGAAATTGTTTCCATTCTCTTCTGTAAAATTAGTCTTTGGATAAAACAATTCTTTAAAAAAAAGACTATCATCATTCTCTATGAACGAACTGAAAAGATCAATGAAATCAAGTGTTCTCAATTCTCTCCTCTCAAATTGAGGCTACTTTCCGAGGAGTACAGCCAAATTGCTCGAATGAAAAAGTGCAAAAAATACCGTGATTACCAGTATTGGTGTTCCGACCCGCGTCTGCCATGCCAATTGGGACGTATGGAGTGATCAACGTGAATGCGTACATTACTCCAGCTGCAATACACTGTTATTACAATTTATTTATTCGTTTTATCATGAAATTTTCAAATAATTAAAAAAAATCAGGAATTTAAATGAAAAAAAAAATCCGAGCAGATTTCATCAAAAGATAACATGAAATTAATATTCGAGAATTGGAAGAAAACTCACAAGAATAAATGAGAGCAGGGAAGATGGGCTCATTGCGTTCTTGAGCAGTTTCGACAAGGATTCTGAGTGGTCCTTTTGGTGCTAACACAGCAACAAGATCCCAGATGGAGATAACTGCTAGTACTGACCAGACAGTCCATTCAGGCAGGTACTTGATGAACACAAGAGCCATGAGAGCGGACATAGTGATTAGGTAGAACTGAAAGAACTTTTAACAATTGAAAGTTGCGTTAAAATTGAAAAATTCGTTAATTTGACAATTAAAACTTCCGTTAAAATTGGAAACTTTGTTAATTTAACAATTAAAAGTTGTGTTAAAATTGAAAACTTCGTTAATTTAACAATTACAAGTTCCGTTTAAAATGAAAATTCATTAATTTACCGTTTAGAAGTTGCGTTGAATCGGGAATTTCGTAAACATCCCTGGTATGTAGGATAGACAAAAAATCAAGCAACCTAATTCTCTTTTTGTTCCAATCGAAACTGGTCCAAATTTTTTTGCAATAAAAATGAAATTGAGAAATCACCATCAGGGCAGGAAAAACGTTTGAAAAAATTACCTGTTGAAGTCTCAACGGCCCTTTCCAATGAATACACATCATTCCGAGAACACCATAGTTCATCAAGAACATCAGGACTGTTGGTATGGACAGAGAAATGTTGAAACTTTTCATAACCTCCCTGAACGATGAGTAAATTTTTCGTCACATAAAATTAAATGTCTTCAAAGAAAGAAGTGGAACACTTACTGAATGTAAATCGTTGTGAAGAGAAAGAGAAGAAGAAAGCTGCTGACGATGAGCCATCCATGGATCAGTTTATAGCAACGATATTTGTAGAAAACGATAAGTACGATAGTCATGAAGACGACAACGCACAACATCACCAACGCATTTCCCAGAGACATCAACACCTTCTCACCAGCATCGTCGGTTTCTTTGACGAACGGTGTATATAATCTGTAATTTTTGGAATTACCAAAGCTTCCAATTTGCATTCGTTCTTTTTGAAAAGAAAAGCTCACAAATGCCTTCCATCGTTCCTATTGTAGAAAGTGACAGTGTTCATGGTGAAGACAACAAGAGCCATACACAGCGAGACAGGAACAAACAAGTTAATAACATGAGATGCTCCATATTTCAACTCCACTTCTTCCAACTCTTCAGCTTCATCACGAAGAAGGCCGTCACCAGAGGATGTCGTGCCGTAACTCTGAAAATCGACGTATTTAGAATTAACCCTAGAAAATTCACTAACCCTACTCTGTCGAGTAGCGTTCGCTGTTGAAGTAGATTCTCCCGAAGCCGGTGTACTCATGGAGGTCCTACAACGAACGTATTTCTCAGGTAAAACGTTTCGTGTCTGTACAGTTTACGGTGTCTGAAACAAGTGAAAACCATGTCCATATCAGTCTATCCAGACACGGATTAAAAATTCGGTGTCCATATGGTTTACAATGCCTAGACGAGTAGAAACCGTGTCTATTATGAGACTATCCAGATACCGATTTCAAATTCGGTGTCCATATGGTTTACAATGCCTAGACGAGTAGAAACCGTGTCTGTTATGAGTCTATCCAGACACCGAATTTTTTTTGTGGGAACGCGCTCCACTTACAATTCTACGGAACGTGTTTGAATTTTGTTTTTTATCCTAAATTTTCGTTCTGTTTTCTAATTTTTCACGATTTTTCCCGATTTTTTCACAGACTGAGATTATTGAAAATAAAAAGAATTTCTTCTCATCCCGTTTCAACAAATTGACGCGACTCAATTTTTCAAAAAGACTACATTTCGAACGAAAATATGCTCATTGTCTATAAAAAAGATTGATTGTGCCCTGTTCTCATATTCTCTCTGCGAAATAACCTTGCACAAATAATAAGTATAAAGTTTACAGGCTTCCTTCAACTTCAATACTAGAGAAGACTGCAATCTCTGTCTGTCAGGAGAGCATATGCTTTGGACGCACGAAGTTCTTCTATTTTCGAAATGGTAAGTACTAGTTCTTTTTCCTGTAGCTTCAAGAACACTGAGATTCAGGGCCAGTGTCGTTATTTTCGTAATTCAAAACCTTCAAATTTTCATGTCATGAATACTGATTGTGTGATATCTGACTGATATTGTATTAAATTCATTGCGTCGAGTTAAACAAGACTGTCTTGTTCCTATGTTTGGTTATAATACAAGCATAAAAATCTACATATCTTACATTTGAATATTTCAGAATAAGAAGACCTCGGTGAACATCGTAACATGTGGACAACACTGATAGGACAATAAGATTTTGGGCACGCTACGCGTTGGAAAGAATAGAAGACCTTTAACCAATGGAAGAAGAAGCAGATTTTAAAAATTTTTAGTATGTCAATAAATATTTAAATGCAACCGTGTCTGGATAGAATAGAAACCGTGTCTGGATAGAGTGAAAACCGTGTCTGGATAGAGTAAAAACCGTGTCTGGATAGGAAACGGTGTCCGGATAGAGTAAAAACCGTGTCCGGATAGAGTAGAAACCGTGTCTGGGCGGAGCAAAAACCGTGTCTGGATAGGAAACGGTGTCTGGATAGAGTCAAAACCATGTCTGGATAGAGTAAAAACCGTGTCTGGATAGAATAGAAACCGTGCCTATATGGGTAAAATTCGCTAAACCTGCTGGACTCAGTCCGGACACCGTTTTTACTCTATCCGGACACCGAACGTTTTACCTGAGTTTTCTAGTTCAAAAAAACAGGGAAAAACTTGGGAATGCCTGAACAAGTAACAAAATTCGATATTTTCGACAGTTTTTAACTTGTAAAATCTATCGAAAACAATAAAGAAAGCCGTACCGTGATAAAAAAGGCCGTGAATGAAAAGCAATGAAAAACAAAAATAAAAATGTTAAAACGTCATTTCTCTTAACACGTCCGTGACAAATTTATATCTCAAACCGCGTTGCATTTTTTCTATTTTTCCGTCACTTTCTTTCTATTTGTTTTGTGTCCAAAATCCACGCGCTTTAAGATTTCAGTATGGAAAAAAACCATTTGCCTGAATCTGGAACAAAAGTAAGCTGAACAAACATCCAGTCAAAATTTGTGCCAAAATGCGGATTCTTTATTTGGAACTTGGATTGAAATGCTCTCCCTTCTACTTCTTTTCATTGTTCCAGTTCTTTCGGAGAGAGTTAAACGACAGTACTACATCTGCGGTACCTACCCCAACCAATATTACTCACTATACCGTTAGATTTTCTCAAAAGAAAAGTTTTATTGTGACTTTCAGAATGTGGAAGTCTCACAACTAAAAGCAGTGCCAACCAATGTACTAATGGAGGTCAGAAAATCGGCGTTGGCTGTTTTTACGATTATCAGGTTAGCCATTGTTCAAATGTATTCAATCCATCTTTTCAGTGCTCACCGTATTCCTATGGAAGGACAGTTCAATGCTTGAACAATTGTTGTTGTACTGTTCCGACAACATCGTACCCGTCTACAGTAACCCCAGCTGTATCGTCGTTAGGTTCGTTTAACAGAGTTTATATCCAACTTCGTGAGTCTAGTTCAAAGAATTCTGAATCATCATTGTTGTTTATCACGTTTACATGAAGTTATCTGAAGTAAATCTTCAGCCTACTGCTACAACGGCCAGCGAACACAAATTCGTTGCACTCGGAGTACTGACTGCGGTACTGGGCAATCGTGTGTGAATAATCTTTGCTGTACCACAACTGGGAACGAATGGACCGCTGCGTGCGCTGGAATCGCTGCACTTGCATCTTGTGTCAGCAACAGTACATGCGGCTCGTTCACATGTACTGCATCCAACTACTGTTGCGAATGTCCGTACGGTAGAACTAGCGGTCTCTGCACTAATGTGAGTTCTCTCTCCCTCCCTCCCCCCTCTCTCTCTCTATCTCTCTCTCTCTCTCTCTCTCTCTCTCTCTCTCTCTCTCTCTCTCTCTCTCTCTCTCTCTCTCTCCCTCTCTCTCTCTCTATCTCACTCTCTCTCCCTCTCTCTCTCTCTCTCTCTCTCTCTCTCTCTCTCTCTCTCTCTCTCTCTCTCTCTCTCTCTCTCTCTCCCTTTCTCTTTCTCCCTTTCTCACTCTCTCCCGCTTTCTCTCTCCCGCTTTCTCTCTCTCTCTCTCTCTCTCTCTCTCTCTCTCTCTCTCTCTCTCTCTCTCTCTCTCTCTCACTCTCTCCCTCTCTCTCCCTCTCTCTCCCTCTCTTTCTCTCTCTCCCGCTCTCTCTCTCTCTCTCTCTCTCTCTCTCTCTCTCTCTCTCTCTCTCTCTCTCTCTCTCTCTCTCTTCTTTCCTTTCTCTCCCTTTCTCTCTCTCTTTTTCTCATAAAATAACTTCTAGGGATGTTCAACAGGCTACTCCTGCGCCACGAACGGATACTGCTGTCCGACTTGTTCCAGCGGTGAGACGATTCAAATACCTAATTTTGAGGTGAATTTCAGGTCAAACTCCCTACGGCTCTTGCTATAACGGTCTCTGCCCGACAGGCTACACCTGTCAAAGCGGGAATATCTGTTGTTGATTGATGTACATATTGTATAGGGAAATGAATTATTCTTGACAGAGTTATGTCTTTATAGTGGTTTTAGTCATTATTCTTTATCCATATCAAGTGACAAAGCTTCACTGATCGCTTGGTCATTCTCCAAGCAAAGATCCTTATCAGATGAAGGAGGCAACTAGTCCTATGTCTACTAACTAGGCCGCATGGTAAAAAGCAATAGAAAACGTCACTCATGCTGTTGTTCATTGCTTTTTCAATCGTTCTGACCCTTTTGTTTGATATTTGGTTGTTTGAATTTTGCGAAGAGAGTGAGTGAGAGAAAAAAGAGAGATAGAGAGATAAAGAGAGAGGAAGAGAGAGAGAGAGGGAGAGAGAGAAGGAGAGAGAGAGAGAGAGGGAGAGAGAGAGGGAGAGGGAGAGAGAGAGAAGGAGAGAGAGAGAGAGAGAGAGAGAGAGAGAGAGAGAGAGAGAGAGAAAGAGAGAGAGAGAGAGAGAGAGAGAGAGAGAGAGAGAGAGAGAGAGAGAAGAGAGAAAGAGAGAAAGAAAGAAAGAAAGAAAGAGAGAGATAGAGAGAGAGAGAGAGAGAGAGAGAGAGAGAGAGAGAGAGAGACAGAGAGAGAGACAGAGAGAGAGACAGAGAGAGAGACAGAGAGAGAGAGAGAGAGATTCATTTTCTACCTTTCACCGAATCGTCTTCTGAAACATTGTAACCAAATTTTCATCAGATCAGAATGCAGATGAATAACCTCAGCCCGGAAGATGAAGTCATCCACGCACACCATTACTACCGAATGCAGAAATGGGTCTTTGGGTTCTTTGTCGTTGTCTTCTCG
>OZ022253.1:10154398-10185610 GCA_963978915.1 Caenorhabditis parvicauda | reverse complement strand
ATCTTGTTTCTAACCATATTCTTCACCCCATCTAATTCAGGCACTTCGACAAGCAGACGGCAGTACTTCTTCTCCTCTATATGAAGCCTCATAAGATCATTTAGCTAAAGGTTAGATGTGCAGGTTAAGGGTGTACGGTACTCACACTCTGCACGGTCGTCACTGGATCACCATCCACACCAATAACAGCTTCACCAACGCAGAGGGAAAGTTGGGATATAGTGCCTTCGCAAGTGCTCACTACGACGACCTGAACAGTTTAAATACAGAGTGGCAATAGAAAAGTTAACCTTTCCATTAATATCGCGAACCTCCAAACCGAGTTTCAGTGGTGGATACTTGTACACCACTCGAATCTCGGTGGTGTATCCGTCTGGAGCTGCTGTGTGATCTTCTCAAAAGAAAAATATTAGTGAAGCGGAATATCAATATAACCAACACTGCTCTACACTATCTTTCTCTCTGTCGAAACAGAAATTGCTTCCCTAGATAAACCGCTTCACTTTTCTGATCGGAGCAGTCGATTTTTTAAAAGGTTCCCAAAACAGGTCTTCACATCTCATTAGAGCAGTGAATTATTGTTTCTTGAAAGAAAACTACAATGGATTTTGAAAATATGCGTAGCGACTGTGAACTGCTCAGAAGAAACACGTTGAAAATAGATAGAGTAAGGTTACAAACTCCAAACTCTAGATCATCTACACAGCAGGATGAGTTCCGATTTCGAAAGTCGGCTTTAAATCAAGGAAAAAACTCTCAAACGTTATGATTAATATTTTCGTGTATCAAATACTTTTTTGTGTGGTAAATCAAGTTTGCGCCGACTACGGGTTGTTAAAGAAGTGGTGCAGATGTTGCGAACAAATGATCTCTGTGAAATCGACTGCCACCAAAATGGCGTCACATGGTGTACATACTTGGACAAACGAGCTTGACTATGTTTTCGATATCACAACTGGTTCACGGTGTACCAAGATCAAAAAAATCGAAATGGTTTCAAAAAGGCGCGAATCAGTCGACCCCAATCAATAGATTTCCCGCTCCGGATGACCGCTTTGCAGCCGTCTATTGGTATTTTTTACCCATTTGTTCCATGTATTCTGTTGAGCAAGAAAATAGTTTTAAAAGTTATTGTACGATATTTCGAGGAGACTAACCAGTATTGATATCGAAAATGTAGTTAAGGTCTCAATTTAAATAGTAACTTTCAAACATTTTTTGTTCAATCATGACTAAAATTGGTCAAAACAAATGGAATGAATGGGAAATATCAAAAGGTGACTGCAAAGCGGTCATCCGAAGTGAAACAGTAAAATGTATTTGTTGGGGTCGACTGCCTCGTGCCTTCTTGAGAATCAATTTTTTCAATCTTGAAAAACTGTTCACCATCGTGTGACTGGGTAACTAACCTGGAGTCTTGCTGAAGAACTTCCTCTTCTGACCATAATGAAGTCCGCCTATGGTGAATGTCTTGGGGACAGACGTTTTCAAACGTACAAAGCCAATTGTGAACTTGGTGCCCGGCTTTTCATACGCTTTTTGTAAAACGTCTCTGAAAACGCTAAAAGGATGAGGTATGAGTTTGTGAATTGGGATTGTAGGTGGGGGAATCCTATTCCGGTATTCTGGAAACATCACGAATTTAGGGTTCTTGTTTGTAAACACTATACTCAAAAAACAAAATGATGTACTTGTGTACAACATGTGCTCTAGATATCTACAGCATATGTACATCATTCGCTGTATATAACTTACAGCAGATGTTGTACATACAGAGATTTCTCACGGCACATCTGCCTTAATTAAGCCTTAACTTAGCCTTAACTTAAGTTACCTACAGCGTATGTTGTACACAAGTACATCATTTTGTTTTTAGAGTAGTCATGACATCTCTATGATTTAAAATCCACACTCAAGTATGACTTGTGCAATATAAAAGTATCGGGTGTCACTCTGGTAACGCTTCGGTATTACTTTGGTAACGTTCTGTTAGTAGGGAAGGCGATGCCACAATGTTACCGATGTGTTGCCGAACATGTACTCAAGTCATACCGAAATGGTCTTTTTGATACCGATTTCATACTCGAGTGTGGATGAGGGAAAACTCAGGGAAAACGTTCGATGTCTGTATGGATCCAAACGGAATTCAAAAAATTACCAATTAGGACACCGTTTAAAGCCATACAGACACCGTTTCAAAAACGGTATCCGTATGGATTCATACAGGCTCCGATTTATCGCTGTTTGCAAACGGTGTCTGTACGGATTCATACGAAAACCGCCTAAACCAATATGGATTCCAGAAACCATACAGGCACCGAACGAATTCCCCTGACTGTAACAAAAAAGTTTCTATTTTCCTGTTCAAATAGGCGAAAATCAACAAAAACGATGAAAATCGCTTATAATACTTTTCCATTTTAGAAACTAAACCCAAAACTAGCATAGTTAACTGATCATATAAAATAGGTCAAAAACTATAAGAATTTTTGAGCAAACTGTTGAAAAACATACTTCACGCATTTGACCAATTGTGTCAAGAAAAGGTCATTGATTGAATAAATTATATCTCCTATTTTTATTTGTCCCTAAATAATTCACATCAGTTCTGTTTAATTCACGAATTTTCTCACGTATAAAACGCAATCAGCACAGATTCCAGTGACCATGTAGTTTCTTGTAGCCATTCCTAACTGAAATTATCTTCGAACAATGTTATTATGTAATTATTATTATAATTTAATTATCTTCAAAAAAAGAATGGTTAATTCATCTCACAGTAAATGACAAAGGAGTTTTCGAATAAATGTGAAACATGAAACAGTATTGAAGGTAACGAAACATTTTTCTGCACTTTTGACTTTCAGGGATCGAGTTTATGCAGCTTAAAGCAGGACCACAATCTACTAAAGCAGCTTGTTAGCTTACCCTCCTGTTCTCCATATTTGTTGACAGTTCGTTAGGTTCAACCACATATGTCGCTGTCATTTTCTCGTAGAGTTCTGGTGGCATTCGTAGTCCGAACAGGTCTTTCAATCTTTGTGCAATCTGAATTTTCTCTCTCTCTCTCTCTCTCTCTCTCTCTCTCTTTCTTTCTTCCCCTCTATTCCTTGAATACTCAAATGTCTGAAATATCGTCAGACTAAAGAATACGATTGCGTAACTCGTTTGATCCCAGGCGCTATATAAAAGTCACGCCGTAATTGATAAGAAGGCTTATCAACAATAACAGATCCTATGATCCACACTCGTGTATCCCAAACCTGAGCATCCATTTTACTATCGAAGAAGAGTTTAGAAATGGCCTTTGAAATGTCACGTACGTTTTTATAGGGCAGTTTCTTGTATGAGGTTTCACGTTTGTGAAGTTTACCGGAAAATATTTAAATAGAGAGAGAGAGAGAGCGAGAGAGAGAGAGAGAGAGGAGGGGAGAGAAAGAGAGAGAGAGAGAAAGAGAGAGAGAGAGAGAGAGAGTGAGAGAGAGAAAGAGAGAGAGAGAGAGAGAGAGAGAGAGAGAGAGAGAGAGAGAGAGAGAGAAAGAGAGAAAGAGAGAGAGAGAGAGAGAGAGAGAGAGAGAGAGAGAGAGAGAGAGAAAGAGAGAGAAAGAGAAAGAGAGAGAGAGAGAGAGAGAGAGAGAGAGAGAGAGAGAAAGAGAGAAAGAGAGAAAGAGAGAAAGAGAGAAAGAGAGAAAGAGAGAAAGAGAGAGAGAGAGAGAGAGAGAGAGAGAGAGAGAGAGAGAGAGAGAGAGAGAGAGAGAAAGAGAGAGAGAGAGAGGTAGGTCCGATCTTGATGTGTCGTAAAACACCGAGATTCATGCTAATGATATTCATAACTCGAATAGAAAACTTTCCCGGCTTCTGGTCATACCATTTTGGTCTTTTCGCGATTTTCGATCACCCCACAGAGATTACCCGCTTGCGACATCATCAACCTCTCTGTTCGTTATCTTCTCACACGAAAAAACAGTATGATTCGGAAATATTAAAGCTTCCTCAATTCCCCCCCCCCCCGGCAGCTTGAAGTTTCTTGTCTTGCCAGATCACACCTTCTGTATCTATTTGTATCACTCGCTAGCACTTTCACCGTTATCCCTTTTCTACATCTCCCGGAGTAATTTATACTACAGAATTTATACAATTTAGCTCAGTGTGGCTTTCTGTAAACTTATGCAACTCACTCTTGTTATCCATTGATTATGACTCAACGCAGCAATTTTAAACTACTGTGCTTATGTGAAAAATAAGGAAATTTAACTCTTACAGTCAAGCAATCAGAAGCTGATGGCATGATTGAGAGGTAAGGTTTTTGCTTTAAAGCAAAGAGCTGCGAGTTCTATTTCATAAGCTGCCAATTGTCCTCATGTAGAATTTGTCCATCAGTAAAGCTTAATGCTATGAATTCAAGTTCTTTGTTCCAAACTGTCTGTACATTAGCGTCTTCGTGACATGGGTATCAACGCACTTCCCAGCTTCTCCTCCTTCTTCTTCTTCTTCTTCGCTTTTCGAGTTTGAAGGCCATTTTGTGTGTCTCTACATCTCTCTAATCAACACACGTCGCATCCAGTTTTTATCGTTGGCAATGAGGCGGATCAGGAAATAGAAGTGTGTTTAATAGTGAAATTCACGAACAGCCAATTGGCTCCTTTCGATTTTTTGTACATGGTTACGTAATCAGATGGGTTGTTTGTTTAGGCTATGTACAGTCTGAAGAATGGTATGTGGAGAAGGATTGGAATCACTCTCTCTCTCTCTCTCTCTCTCTCTCTCTCTCTCTCCCTCTCTCTCTCTCTCTCTCTCTCTCTCTCTCTCTCTCTCTCTCTCTCTCTCTCTCTCTCTCTCTCTCTCTCTCTCTCTCTCTCTCTCTGTCTCTCTCTGTCTCTCTCTGTCTCTCTCTCTCCATCATACTGATATTCGAACATGATAGGTCTAAAAAAGAAAAGTTATGAATTTGATAACACTCTTCTAAATTCTTTTCAAGCTCAGAATCCAACAATTTTTCTTTCCTTTTAAATTCTCTACACTTGCTACGACTGTTTTTATGTAGTTTATCACACTTCCAAACTCAGCTGGTGATCTTTCGTTTTGTTCGCTGGTCTATTCTGGTTTTGACGTTATGATCAGGGCTGGTTACGAAATTTCGGATTTAACGAAACCGTTAAACGTTAAATTAACGGTTTTTCTAAATTTAACGAAACCGTTAATCGTTAAATTAACGGTTTTTTCAAATTTAACGAATCCGTTAATCGTTAAATTAACGGTTTTTCCAAATTTAACGAAACCGTTAATCGTTAAATTAACGGTTTTTTCAAATTTAACGAATCCGTTAATCGTTAAATTAACGGGTTTTCCAAATTTAACGAAACCGTTAATCGTTAAATTAACGGTTTTTCCAAATTTAACGAAACCGTTAATCGTTAAATTAACGGTTTTTCCAAATTTAACGAAACCGTTAATCGTTAAATCAGCCAATATTCCAAATTTAACGAAATTTAACGGAAATTTTTGGTAAATCGGTCAATTGAACATAAAATTGGGATTTTGTTAATTTTTTAAGTACTACGATTGTTGAAAAATGCATTATTGACCAAGATTGTGACAGAAAAATCACTCAACTATGGTGTTCAACTTCTAATTTTAACGGAATTATTGATCGTTAAATTAACGTTTTTTTCAAATTTAACGAATCCGTTAATCGTTAAATTAACGGTTTTTCCAAATTTAACGAATCCGTTAATCGTTAAATTAACGGTTTTTTCAAATTTAACGAATCCGTTAATCGTTAATTTAACGGTTTTTCCAAATTTAACGAATCCGTTAATCGTTAAATTAACGGGTTTTCCAAATTTAACGAAACCGTTAATCGTTAAATTAACGGTTTTTCCAAATTTAACGAATCCGTTAATCGTTAAATCAGATTTAACGAAAAATTTCGTTAAATTCGTTAAATCGTTAATTTCGTTAAATTTCGTAACCAGCCCTGGTTATGATGACAATAAATTAGAAGAAATCCATGTAGCTGGAAGAATTTTCTTCTATCTCTTATCCTCTCCCCTATCAGTATCTTGATGACATGAAGCTTCTCATTCGAGAAAACATATTACGCAACGAGTTTGGTCGGATCAGTATAAGTTCATGATGTAACTGATAAGACCTCAATCTCTCGCTGTCTCTCTGTCTATCTCTCCTTCTCTCTCTCCCTCTCTCTCTCTCTCTCTCTCTCTCTCTCTCTCTCTCTCTCTCTCTCTCTCTCTCTCTCTCTCTCTATCTCTTCAACTCAAATTCAGATGGGTATGCACAGTGGAGAAGAAGAAAAACGAAATGCTCACTACTTCTGGTATCTCTCCACGAACTACTACTGCCAATTCGTGATCAGTGTTTTCTTCTTCGGCCTCGCCACAATCTTTGCTCACCGTGATATTGTTGTTCCTGTGGACAATTATCTCCCGTCTTTCTTCGAATTCCGCAACCAATACACCAATTCGACCATTTTCATATCAGAGGTGGAGATTTTCTTTAAGTGGCAGAGAGTGGAATAGTGATGAAAGTAGTTGGGTTGGTGACGGTGAAGGTGGGTCGGCTGCGTCAGCTGGGGCGGCTCCGAAGAAGACGAAGAGCTTGTCCTGGTGATCCAGCCAGTTTGATGATCTTGAGATCAGAGGCACCTCCGTCGTCAACTAATCCAAAGACTGGGACGATTATGTACTCGGTCTCATACTCGGTTCTTCTATTGTTTTCTTTGATTTCACAGTCTTTCATAATTTTGATCACCCAGAAGAAAGTTTTTTTTAAAACTCAAACAGAATAAATGATAGTCCGGGATACAACCTAGACCTACCCAAAAAACCAATCAAAAACGAATTCAGGTTCTAGATGCCATGGATGTTGATCACCCATTTCATAAGATCTACACGAAAGATCATGTTCGATACAATTTTGGGTCACATTTCTTGAACCATTGCAAGGTTTGTTTCAATTGAACGATATGTTAATAACTGCTGCAATGAGATTGTAGAAAACAAAGTTTTTACCACTTCTCTGAGAGTTGTATACGCATTATCATCTAAGGAGACAAATATTGTAAGTACTTTACATAGGATGATAAAGTTTCACATCCTCTGGCTCGTATTGATCAGAGAAGAAAAAGAAACAACTGAAAATCAATTTAATACGAAAAAGTAGACAGAATCATGAATCTTTTTTCATTTATCTTTGTGGACACCTCAAATTTTAGGCTTAGGAAAGGTTTAAAGCACTAGTTAGGTACAAAGCTAAGATTTTATCAAAGTTTAAACTTGATTATCATAAAAAAAATCCGCACCTTGTATGTAAGGAATTCGTTCATGATTCATGATTCAGATCACTCTTTCGTTATAAGGCTGAAAAACAGGAGCTATTTAATTACTCTCAATTTCTGTATGAGAATATTACTTCAATAAAAATCTGCTGCAACGGTGTCCTTCTTCTCTTTTCGATAGACAACTTCAGCTGTTCACGTACCCAGAAGGTTGGTACCTGCCATCTCTACTTCGAGTCATGCAACTATCAGTCGAAGCACAAGCTTGCTTGAGGATTGCTATTCTGGCTGCTGTAACTAATCGGGTAAGTCAGAAAAAAAGTTTCCAACCCAAGTAAGAAGTAAGTAAGTAGAGAAAAAATGAAGATGATAAACAGAATTGAAGGAATCAATTTGTTCCAACTTACTCTGAAGTAAGTAAGTATGTAAGTATCTTGAAAAATATTTTTTTTACTATCAATCAATTTAAAATTGAAGAATCGCTATTCAAAGCTATTCTATGAAGAAAAACGGAAATGGGTAAGAGTTTTAAACAGCTAAAATTGATAATACTGAAAAGTATCTTTCTAAATTCAGCTTTTCTGTATCTTCTGCAAGTTTGGTGATGTCGAGAAGATGACATCATCAGTATTCGTCAGAATCCTTTGGGTCTTCTGCATCTTGTTTGAGATGATCAACTCCAGCTCTGCAATGCTACTAGCGGCACTACAGAAGGACGTCGACAAGACCTGTGAGTGTTTTTTCACATTTCATTACTGTACACTACGGTACCAAAAATGAACATTTCAGTGCAATTTCTACTCTACCATTCTATTGAAATTTTCGCGGTATCTTTTCTTATATCTGCTGCTTGTTATACGACTATGGAGTTGTTCGACAAGTCCAAAACGGTGAGAGAGAGAGAGAGAGAGAGAGAGAGAGAGAGAGAGAGAGAGAGAGAGAGAGATGGAATAGAGTTTTCAGAAAGCTACAAGTTGGTTTTTCTCAAGATGCTTCACAATCGTCAGCTTTGGAATCTGTTTCCCAACAGTTCGAGAAATGCACTTTATCAATCTGAACAAGTTATCGTGTCATCCATACGGTAAGCTCGGCTAACTTCAGTAACAAATTTCTCAAAATCGTTCAGTCGAAGCAGGGACGGCTCTGTGCGAATACATTTGCATTGGAAGTGTGATCTTCTTCTATGCGACTCAATGGTCCGATTTCACCACTCTCGAAGCCGTTTTATCGTGTGACACTCGGGAACTTAGATCTGCAGATTACAGTACAACCAAGAAGTACTATCCGCAGTTCTTGCAAGAGTGCGACAGCCTTTCTGTACATTTCAAGAAGATCAAGATTGTTCCGGAAGACTTCGTGTATTGAGGAAATGATGTTGGAAAAGAAAGATCAATTTTCCCTCCATTACACGGTCGGAACCCATTTTGTTACTGTTGAGAATGGTCGCTTAGAAAAATTCCGTTATGAAAAAAAAATGGTTAAATCTACTAATTCCTTATCAAAAAAATTGGAAAATATCAACGTTTTATAAACTAATTAGTTATTATCCGGGTATTTGAAGTGATAGTATGCTTCTTTAGCAAATATCACGTCGTCAATAAATGATGCCAACCTCAACCTCCTTTTCTAGAGTCCTGTGTAGGCATAGGCATATTGCCAATCATAGGCAGTCGATTGGCAATGCAATTGACTTGGATTTTGATTTCTAGACCTTCTTGACGTTGACGATAGTGTCATAAAACATTGCATTTCCAATCGACTGCCAATGATTGGCAATATGCCCGTGCCTAGTCCCGTGTAGTAAGTTATTCTCCTAGGATAGTTCTAACCTTGAGTGTTTTCTATTAGTGCTCGATATTCTTGGTTATTCCCTACTATAAGCAAGATTCTTCCCACTTGAAGCTGGTATCTGAGGTTTTGTTGTAAAGTATGACAGTGTTCAAGCCTTCTTGTTTCTATGTATTCCATCAGTTCGAGTGATATGCTTCGAATGAAAACAAGGAAGTAGGAAGAACGCGAAAAAAACAGCAATGATAAGGAAAACTTATATAAAATGGAAAAGTTGCGATATGTGATTGATTTTCCTCCACCCAGGAATATAGAACGTGGCGGAACCCGTGGCAGGTCGGCACACCTCCAGTCACAAGAAAGGGTGCCGACTTGCCGCGGGTTTCACGGCTAGTAGGTTTTGTTCTTGAGTCTTCCTCTTTACCACTATTTTTGACCTAATCCATCGTTCACAAACTACAATCCATAGCTAAATGAATGCAGATACATTTTTCTGTTGTCATGAGCTTGATTGTTTTGAAATTAACGAAAGTGACTGATTGTAAAAAGTACCGTATAGAAAAAGGTGAAAACTTAGCTGAGAAAGTTGATTTTGAAAACTTTTGATTTTTACGACTTATGAAGACATCATTTCACTTTGGACAAATCCTGTTCTCATTGGAAATAACTGAAAATTCATATTCTTTGTTTTCATTCACCAATAGAGGAAGTTATAACTAGAAATAACCAGTGTTCGTATACTTCTGGCCGTTCACTTTTTATGTACATAATCTAATAAATAATTTCAACAACACGTTCTAGCAGAGAGTGAAGGTGATAAAACTAGACTGTACCAGGTTAAAGTTGCCCATCTGGGTTCTTCATATCAGTTTTCCGTTCCGAGATGACTTTCTACTCTGTTATTTATGACTTTTTCAACGGAAATGAATATCTCATATAGTGAGTTTACCCTAATCCTCAGTGAAATTGAGTTTTTAGTGTTTTTGGTGGCATCATACTAAATAACCTTGTTTACTACATTGCAAACTTATTTTTCGTGGTTATCGACTTTCTTGATCCGGCCTGGGTTCAGCCATACAAGATTCAAGAAGAGAAGAAGGTTAGTTGTGTATCTTTCCGTGTGGTGTATGCACTAATGCGAAAACCATTGACACCACATATGACGACATACTTTGTTTCAGCCAGATTTCAAAAAGTACCTCTCCGCTTTGAAGTTGGTCCTATTCAATCAATTCGTTGTCAGTTTCTTCCTCGTTTCTATTTTTCACTATGTTGGAAAACTCACTGGTAAGACCAGAATAAACTATCATATGTGACGCGCAATTCCAGGAGTCTCGTATTCTAAAGAACTACCATCATTTCTGGAAGTCGTCAGAGACCTTCTCGTATGTGTCCTCGCCGAAGAAGTTGGGTTCTATTACAGTCATAGGTACGTTTTTTGTTCAAATGAATTTTGAGAGAAACTTCTCGGGTAACCAAATACGAGTATTATAAGGAACTATCATAGTATTATAATGAAAAATAAGTTTTGGTTTTTGGCAATATAATACTCGTATTTTTCATTATAATACTATGACAAGAACTCTTCAGGGGCGCTTCGCGCCCCACATTTTATTTTTTCTCACGCCAGTTTTGATACTCGGAACAAAGAATGAAAAAGTGAATGAACGTCTTTCAATAAAAACGTGAACTTTCAGACAACTTGGAACTTCTAGATACCTCCATTTTTAAAAATTAAAATGCTAGGCGATAAATGGATCACGTTGAGGACACGTTTGAATTTCAAAACTAAGGGAATCCGTGCCGCGCAGCAGCGCGCGGTCTGATCAAATTAAAAAATTGATGCGCATCTCCGCTTCAACAGAACCTATCCGATGGCGTTTTCAGCGTTCTGATCCGACTCCTATGAGCTGAGAAAAGGCCGCGGAAAGACAGTGTGACCAAATAGCCTTTTTTCATAAGAATAGATAGTTCATTATAATACTATGTTTTTTTCATTATAATACTCGTATTTTTCATTATAATACTCGTATTTTTCATTATAATACTACCAAAATTTGGAAAAATGTTCTGACTAAATTAACCTCGAGGGAGCCCCGATAACAAGGTAACCTTCAAAAATAGCTTGTCAATTGATAATTGACCATCAGTCGTGAAAAATCACAACAGCCCAACCTTTTGCTTTTTTCGTCTTGTGAGTCATAAAAAACACAAAAGTCAAACTTTTTTAGCAAGACGATGTCACTGACAAATTTGTCGGAATCGGATGTAAGGCTCTTTAAGAAGTCCTGGAGAATTGTTTTTCGAAAAAATTCTATCTGTCGACGATGTCATCAACGACGTCGTATGTTTTTTTAAAATTTCAACAATCAAAAAAAAACGCGACGTCGTCGGAATCGAATGTCAGGTGTCAAAAAATGAATTTTAGTTCATTATGAAATTTGTGGTTTAAAAAATCGAGAATTATAATCCATTATAATATCGAGAATTATAATCCATTATAATAGGTGAAAACCGAGTATTATAATAAATTATAATGTTCGTAAAAAAGTGAAGGTTTTCACTTGAACTGACCTAAGCGAAACCGGTATATTATAATTTATTATAATTTTGTGTTTTTTTAAAATGACTATTATAATAAATTATAATACTCTTGTTTTTCATTATAATGCTGTGAAATCTTCTAAATTTATTATAATACTCGTATTGTTCATTATAATACTATGATAGTTCCTTATAATACGCGTATTTGGTTACCCGAGTTGACCAAACAGAATACAAACTCTGTGGATCAGTAGGGCTGAAATTTTGAGTTTATAACTTCTTCGAGACCTCTTACCTTACGGAAAATTTTGAGAACAAAGTAAAAAGTATTAATGCTAAATGCGATTTATGTCTCAAAACAAATCCACATTTTAGACTACTTCATCATCCATCAATTTACAAGCATATTCACAAAGTTCATCATGAATGGACGGCTCCAGTGTGTAAGTGATAAGAAAAGTGCACTTCGCTACGTTTAGAGCCTTCTTTGTGCTGATTTATATGGAAGATTTGTTTGGGTGACATCCTTTCAAGTTGATGAATCACAACATTGTTGATAAAGTATGATGCGTTGGGAGTTTACAATAGCAAATTTTAATAGAGTTTTTTTCCAAACTAGAGCGTTAGTTTTGACTAATCTGAATCTATTCGTATTATGTAACAACAGAAAAAGGGGCGGAGTTAATCAATATAATTTTTCAGCCATCACTAGCATCTACTGTCATCCCATAGAACATGTGATGTCTAACATTTTACCCGTCGTAGTAGGTCGAACCGCGTTCACCTGACCATTCGCATCAATTAACATTCAGGACATTCTCTGACTGGAGGTCATGTGATAACTCTATGGCTATGGTCTGCTATAGCCATTGTTTCGACGACTTTTTCGCATTGTGGTATGAAACTTTCCTATTTACGATAATTGTAGTTTAAACAGGATATCACTTTCCGTATACTCCATCTCCAGAAGCACATGATTATCATCACAAAGTGTGAGTTTGAGAAAGAGAGAGAGAGAGAGAGAGAGAGAGAGAGAGAGAGAGAGAGAGAGAGAGGGGGGGGGGAACGAGAGAAAGAAAGAAAGAGAGAGGGGGGGAACGAGAGAAAGAAAGAAAGAGAGAGAGAGAGAGAGAGAGAGAGACAGAGAGAGAGAGAGGGAGAGAGATAGAGATAGAGAGAGAGAGATAGAGAGAGCGAGAATCATGACTTCCAGATTCAATGAATGCTTCGGAGTTCTGGGGCTGTTGGACACCTTTCACGGGACGAATAAAACTTTTTTGAAGTCAGTCAACTCAAAGAGACACATCTCCTATTATTCAACAACACCCATCAAAGAATCGATAAAAGATGAAAAATAAATAAATTTTATTCCAAATCACATTGTGTGTACAACATATCATCCCTTCGAAAGTGTTGACTTCAACCGATAATAGGTATCCGTTTGTGGATCATAGTAGCAGTCAAAGTCGACGTCGTAAACCAAACCTGAAAAAAAAGGATTTTGAGTTTTTTAAAGATTATGAAACCGTTTATCTGATCGTCGGCTAGTTCTGTTGAGCGTAGAGAGGTTCGGAGTTTCTCATGACGGTAGCCGGTCAACTTTTCTTCTCTGGGATATTTGGTCTCTCTCTCCCTCTCTCTCTCTCCCTCTCTCTCTCTCTCCCTCTCTCCCTCTCTCTCTCACACTCTCACTCTCACTAACTCCTTTTCACTTACAGTTCATTCAAATGACTTTTAGCATCCGTCGGCTTCTTCAATGAAGCTAGAGGCGGCTTATCGTCGTCCTCAAATAAATTTTGGCATATTACATGTGAATCCGAACCACGGTATTCTGCCTAACCATACTCTGACGCCTCCGACGGGTGACACCATTAGAATCCTCACCGTCTGACTCATCGTTGAACTCGTGTTTTGAAAGACTGTTGATGGGTTTCAGAGAGTTTTGCTTGCTTGAGGTGCCATAACTGAAAAAATACATTTTATAGATTTTCTGAATTTCCATATTATGTTGATAGAGACTACTCTGTATCAGAAACTCGGGCAACAAAATTTGCCAAATCCCGATTTCTGGACCGTTCTTTGTTTTTACCATCGTTCAAAAAAACTTATCGAAAAAATACCGAAAAAGACCGTGAAATTACCGAAAACGATTAAATTGCGGTATTTAACAGTAAGAAGGTGCGATCTTGAAGTGGCATACTCCGTTAATGCGTATTTTTCAGAAACCTAATTTCCAAACCCTGTCAAAAAAGCTTTGTTTGCAACTACTTTTAATGTTTTCGGCGTTCTCGAAAATTTCTAAGACGTACAATTCTGAATTGTACTGTTAGTCATCAATTTCGCTTTCTAATTAATTCTCGCAACACTATTTCGGGAAATTATTTTTTGTGTTTCGATGGAAAAAAAAAGTTTCTCCGAATTGACAACAGATTTCAAAGCATAGCAGTAGTGCCTGATCTAGAAAAAAGTTTTGCTGCTACTCTCTGCAACACCTGCTGCTTGTTTACTTTTCTCTGACCAAAAGTACACGTTCGCAGTGTGTAAGTTGTCCCAAACCTACAACACAACCTTCTGCTAAGATAACCTCTTAATAAGGTAAGGAGACAGAGTAATCAGTTATGAAACACTAGAATACAGCGCTTAATATCATAATCTTAACTCTTCTTCGTTCGAGGTGAATCTCATCTTTTGTATACGAGGCCACTTCTTTTTTGTGAAACCAAAACGGACACATTCAGGACACGTTTGAATATTAAATCTAAAAGAACCCCACCCCCCGTGCAGCAGCGCGCGGATGAATTCAAAAAGCTCCATGCCGACAGAACTCATAAGGTTGTGTTCAGCCTGTTTCGATACGGCGCTGTGAGCTGAAATTTCAGCCCTTCAGGTCAAGTACAGTAATATTTTCTGAAAAGCCCTCACTACTGTCTGTTGATACTCCTGAGCATCTGGAGTTCCTCCGAGTCCATGCTGACAAACTCATCGTCGTTCTTGGCTGTCGCAAGTGCTCGTTGTACTGAAATTGAAATAATCGTATCGTGGTGTTCGTTCCTTCTCTCTTTCTCTTTTTTCCCATCCATTTTACATCTTTTCAATTTCTTCTCAAAAGACGTGGTGACTGACTCATCGGTGGGTGTACAAAAAGCCATCTCCGCCTCTACCGCCACTGCCATTTCCCCTCTCTCCCGTCCACACGAGTCGGTCGATTTTTCCCTATTTTTGTAGCCCGTCGTCTGTGGGACGCTACAAAGTAGGCAAAAGTTGGCTGAACTAGTTGGCTTTTTCACCCTAGTCCCTTTGCCTAACCTAAAAGAAAGTGTAAAAATTTTTCAGTTTTATTTTAAATAAAACATGCAATCATAAACAAAATCATGCAATAGGAAAAATCAAAAAATCATAAATCTTGTTTTTCCCTGAAGTACTTCTCGCAGAAACAACAATACATTTGAAGCAGTACGGTAACATACAGTATCTAATCTACCTACAGTATCCCTCGTAAAGCTGCGTCAAACCTGTAGTTAATAAACCCTCAACGACAAAAAACTACAATAACAATTATTTTACTACACGAATTGTGTAGGAAACAATAATAACTAGGAACACCAAATGACCGTAACCTACAGTAATCTTAAACTAAATCACGTACACACATCACACGAAAACAAAAAATGAACTCTGGTACTTCTGGACAACCAAAGTACCGTAACGTACAGTAACCTTGAAGTAACTCACAAGTTTTTCTTCGACTCAACTCGAAGCTGTCAAAACTGCTATTCTGCTTAAGTAGTCGTGTAGGGCCGGATAGCGCGTTTTTCATCCGTTCTTCAAGCACCTTTTGAATGGAAGATTCTGAAGGTATGATAAAAGGCTCTTCTGGGGAAAGGATCTTACTATCTGGAGCAGCTGGTAAGATGGGTTTGACTATTGGCGGCAGAACAATGTCTCCCGGGAGTCTGAAAATTTATTGATTCGAGAAAATTGCGCAGATATTCAGACAGAGCTTGTCCATTTTTCTCGGTCGTCTTAATTTTTGCGGGTAGAAATTAACAAACTGAACTTTCCCGTTCAAAACTGGGAAAACCACTGAACTTTATGAAAAGTAAGAAAAAAAAATATATAAAAGTGTTCATCTTGTTAACATTTTAGAAAAAGCATGCGGTGAAATTTTGGGTTGTGTTTGAGGAAATCTGCATATAAAGCACCTGGAAGTTATCAGAGATCTTCGGAAATCTAAGAAAAACAAATGAAAATTTGTAAGAACGACTTTTTTTATTGTGGTGTTTAGGGAATTTCTGTACAGAACGTTTTCTCAAAAATGGAAAAGAAAGTGGTCACCTCACAGGGTTCCTTTTGTCGGTTGGCGGAGCACTGTGAACTCTAGACCGGCTCTCTCTCAAACTTCTCACCGGATCCATTTGGTAGAATAATAATAATAGTGTTTCTGATAGATAATATAGTTACATAACGAAGGGTTGCCCTTGGTAACCGACGACTGAATGGGCATGAAAAATGAGCAAAACATATAAAAGAGAGAAGGAGAGAGAAGTTGTTCCGGCGTTTGTGTATGTGTCAATGTGTTGTGAAATTTCGAGGCTTTTGAGGAAAATTGTGAAATTGCTTGTGAAGTGTTCCATAGAGAAAGTCATATTCATTTTTAGAATATTCAAAAAATATTTTGGTAACATAGTAACATCATCATTCGGAATAGAGCAATTTCGAAGTTCTTTGAAGTAATTATTGAACATCAAAAAGTTTGCTTTTGGAAAAAAAAAGTGTAGGAAAAAGTTCTTAAGCTTACTGCCTCACACATATATCGCTAGAAGCATGGCCGTTTTCAAACACGCTCTAATCTCAATTTTGCAGAATGAGTACGGTAGCTACTCTATAGGGTCAGGACTCTCACAACAAACAGTTAGGTCTTTGTGGATTTACATTATTATTCTTACTTTCAGTCCATTGAAATTAAAGGCTCATTACATAAACCGTTCTTGTATTTCGAGGCGAAACTGCTACGATACTAAGTACCCGGTTTACGGAGGGCAGACTTTTTTACTGGTAGAGAAAGCTATGTGCCTCACATCACAGTACTCCGATCTCTGTCCCACCTCTAGCCGACCCAGCTGTAAATGAGTAGTGACGTAGATGTTCATCTTAATTCCTGACCGTTTGTTCCTCCTGCCGGTACAGAACCCCTCATGATTTGAAAAATTCAATCAGAATCAATAAACTTCATTGCGAACACGTGTATTTGAGCAAAATGGTGGTAATCTCTACAAGAATCAGACATAAGTTGGCACAGGACGACGCGTTTGAGCGGGAGAGAGTCCGCTACGTGCAGATGGCGCCAGTGATGTAGCTGTTGTCGGGGGAGTCTGGATCCGTTCTTGGTACCAGTAGTAATGCCACAGGACGAAGGTGAACATCCAGTTGGTCATGAATCTGAATTACATACCTTGAATGAGAGAGAGAGAGGAGGAGGAGGAAAAGAGATAGAAGGAAAGAGAAAGAGAAAGAGAGAGAGAGAGGGAGAGAGAGAGAGAGAGAGAAAATTTCGAAATTTGGCGAAAAAGCCCTACTACATGAATGACCGTAACAAAATTTTGTACTCACCCAATAACATACGCTACAAACATGGCAGCTAACTCGAAGTCGATACGGCCTCCCATAGCTTCCAGAAGCTTTGGTGCTGTTGCCATCGTCAATACGGAAAGGCCCAGGGAGTACGATGACTGCATCAGGAGGCCTGAAATCACTTTATTCGAAAATATCATCGTGTTGTGTTTTTCAAAGGTTTGTCAATTCCGAGAAGGCTGAAGAATTACCATAAACATCATTTGATGCGAAGTTGCAAAGTTTCAGCCCGAATTGTTCATTTTCTACCGAGTAATGCCTATGAACGGAAAATCACCTGTTCAGAACGTCATGTTGAGTGGGAGTGTGTTTTTGTTTTCTCTGTTATTTAAATTCAACAATCAAAAAATTTCAATTAACAGTGGATGAATCCTTTTTAGCAAAAACCTCACCGGGCCACAGCAGCCAGAGAGGTCTTGGGAAGAATATCAACGCTATGATGCACAGGCTGAGTGCTGATGACTGCTCGACTGTCCACGCCATTCGCATGTAACCTCCATCTGAAATGTCGTTTCAATAGGAATGCATAATTTTCGGTTCGACCAGAGTCTACTGACACAGATTGACCTAGACGAGTGGTGGTCTGATGTTTGGTAGGAAAAAATTCTTTTTTTAGGAGATGTTACTGTTGTATCGTAAGGACAGTGTGGTACGCCGGCCAATATGATGACTTTATTAGTAGTAGTAACAGAAGCAAAGCATAAGATAATCGAGAGTTTAAGTACTGGATCCGGAGGGGGCGTGGCCATGAAAGGGCGGAGCCACCGGGATAAACATAACCAAACTAGACATGGAAAACGAGGTAGGTCAAATACGAGGTGGGTCAAAAGTTAACTATGCGAGTTACTGTAGTTCACTCGCAACATCTTCTTCTGTCCACGTGAAGTCGTAAGATCCGCGGCGGCGGGATGCATGACGACTTTGTGCTGGTCCTTGTACGTAGATCGTGCGTGGAGCGATGCTGACGTGTGAGGCGGACACTGCCTGTTGCTGGTCCGAACGAGACGACGGGTGACTTGCTGCGCATGAAGTCGACCCACTGGAACGCTGAGTTCTTCTGTCGATAGAAGCCTGCTTGACTCTTCCAGGTGTTGTGCGGCGTGCTCGTCGGCGTCCTCCAGACCGTACTGGCTGGAGGGTGAGGCGTCAGAATCCGTGTCTTCATGCACAAGGAAGACAGCGGTTCCGTTGATTCTGACCCGGATGAAGATGTGGAATCTTCGTGACTGCAGACGGCGGCTGGAAATGCTGCACTGCCTGGGATGCGGTTCACGTATCATCGTAGCCTGATGACTGCCTTCTGGACCCATGAAGGACTTACTGTGAAGGATCACTGGAGTTGTAGCCAAAACTCCAGGTCTTCTGTGCGGGATACTTCTAGTCTGTTGACGCCAAGACGCTCCCTTACTTCTGATTGACCGGTCCACTGCTTCCCTTCGTTGTCCTGTCTTCAGTCCTGATCGCCACTGTTGTGATGTCGTGTTCTTGGTGAAGAGCTTTTATTGAGAAGTCAATTATGATGACAAAGACTCGGTATATAAACATACCCTGGAGGGGGCGTGGCCATGAAAAGGTGGAGCCACCGGGATAAACATAACCAAACTAGACATGGAAAACGAGGTAGGTCAAATACGAGGTGGGTCAAAAGTTAACTATGCGAGTTACTGTAGTTCACTCGCAACAGTTACAATACGTTTTTTAAAAAGAAATATATTTGTTTTGTATTCCTATTGTTCTGGATAAGTCATCGCTGGACCTTAATTGTGCCAATGAAACACAGAAAATCACGGAATGATGAAGATTGGATAAGATTGGTTAAAGGTTAGGTCGTCTGTTATCAAGCACTACTGCTTTGGGTTTTCGTCCTAGTGCAAAATACTGAACGTATGTAAGTGTTTCTAGGGTTTCAAAAATCGTCACCAAAAAACCTATGACCTCTGTTCCGAACCCAATCACAGCTCCACTGCAGGATTTGGGCTAAAAAACGTTCAGGACTTCAAATGACCATCTACGATCAAACACCACTTTGAAATAATACAGTGAAAACCGTACCCAAATAATTCGCGACACAAGCTTCCGTGCCCAAGACTCTGTGCATCAGGCCGAAATCAAAAATAATGACATCATGAGCCAGTACGTGCGTGGTGAAGTTGGACCCTTTGGGAATGTTTGAATTGCATAAGAAGACGTGTTTGTAGGTGTAGATTGAGTAGATGTGCTGAAGATATCACATTTTCGTGTATTTTGAGTTCTATTACTGAACTTTTCGGGATTGTCCTACATTATTATTGAGATCCTGAGTTGTGACATGATCTATTGTGTTCCGTAGAGAAAGAAATCTAGTTGTCTTATAGAAAATTTTGCCAGGTTTTCGATTTCCATTGTGTTCTGGTATATTTTCGTGTATTTCTTTCCGTTTTTAGAATGCGAGATGATGATCGAATTTTTCGTGTTGAAAAATCAAAAACGTTTCCGATAGCTTAGTGATCTCGAAAAAGTAATGAGAGAAATTAATTTTACACACACACACACACACACACACAATTAAACACAATACAAAAAAAAACAACAAGGATAGTGAATCTAACAAACCTGCAGAAATGAGGCAATCGAGACTGTGAGCTGGAAGAGAGCTAGCAGAACAGCCAGTGGTCGGTTCGGGACGCTGCAGCCAAAGATTCTCGTGTCTTTTTCATCAATCACGATGCATGCGAGTAATCGCATCAGCCACTGTCGACAATGCTGACGTTTACCCTGGTTGGATGACAATTTAAAACGAACAAACAAGATAATCATACAGGTGTGAAAGTGGCAATTATGATTCCTAGTTCAACGTGGATATCAAAAAGATAAAGAAGAGAGAGAGAAAGAGAGAGAGAGAGAGAGAGAGAGAGAGAGAGAGAGAGAGAGAGAGAGGGAGAGATAGAGAGAGAGAGAGAGAGAGAGAGAGAGAGAGAGAGAGAGAGAGAGAGAGAGAGAGAGAAGGAGGGAGAGAGAGAGAGAGGGAGAGAGAGAGAGAGAGAGAGAGAGAGAGAGAGAGAGAGAGAGAGAGAGAGAAAGCTACGAGCACAAGAGAGCACAAACGAGCCACGTCTGATACACAGATAGATTGATTATAAAGGGGAAAATCTGATGATAAAACAAGACAGAATAACAAAGACACCTAAAAATATAACATTTGCGAGTTTTAATGAACATTCGAAGGTTGCCTATGATGATGATGATGATTATTGCGTGTTGAGATTCGACGATTAGCTTCACATTTTTAGCAAAAAAACTATCGTTTCCGCGCACAGCTTAATCCCTTTAACATATGCTGAGGGTTTGTTTTTATATGAATGGCGATCAAATCAACAGCTTTCTTTCTTGTTTATCGTCATTTGACAAGTAAAGTGCTTGAAAACGAGAAAGTTCGGAAGCGGTTTTTAATGAAGTAGCGGGAGTTCTTAAAAATCGTGTGCCGAACCGTCTGACAGCTCGATAAGTGAAGAAGTCATGTTGAAAACTCCATTGCCACTTATAGAACATTACTCTCAATCGTGACAATTAGCAGTGGTTTGGGAGAAGAAATGCGGAGAGCTTTTGGTACGACGAAAGCAGTCAGCAGCTGGTTTTGTCCGAGTACATTTCGATATGCGTAGGCAGGGTTGTTTTCGAGATACATCGTCCAAGGTACTGTAGCCAAGGAGTACTGTAGGATGATTGGTCTGTAACCAAAAACACAAGATACACTTTATCTATTTGAAGTTTTAGAGAACTGCGCGAAAAACATATTTATTAGTGTACTGTAATTGAGGAGTTCCGTCGGATACTGTAATTGGGGAGTTCTTTCGGATACTGTAATTGAGATGTTCTGTCGGATACTGTAATTGACGAGTGCTGTCCAATCAAGAACATTGATAAAAGTAACTCTAACTCTGAATATTGGCGAATCACACAAACATAGTGTACACATATCTAGCAAAAAGTCTAACCGATTTCAAACTCGCGGCAGTCGCATTTTTGTAAACTGAGTACGGTAGGGTCGGGACTCTCAAAACGAACAGTTAAATTTTTGTGGATTTAAATTATTATTCCTACTTTCAGTCCATTGAAATTAAAGGCGCATTACTTAATCGTTCATGTTTTTCGAAGCGAAACTGCTACGGTAACTAAGAAACCGATTTACGGAGGTCAGACTTTTTTACAGGTAGAGGAAGATATGTGTGTACTATTTCGAAAATGAATGTGAGTAACCTCTTTGGAATTTTCCAAAACCCTGCATTAGAGAGATACAGTAGAAAGTTGAAGAAAAAGCGAGTAATGATTATTTATTAGCGAAAAGAAATTTCTAATACGTGTACATGAGCATTTCCTTTTGAAGAACCTACAAAGTTACTGTGCAACATTTTTTGTAGATTCCACTCTGGTGGAACATCCTGTTCATCTTCAGTTCAGGTTTATAGTACGGTCAGACAGAAGTGAGTTCTGACGGTGAGATGGTAGTGCGGAACCTTGTACAGAATAAAATCGCGTGCTAATGAAATTATGTAATAATCTCGATCTGCAACCTGTCATTGTTGACAAAACAACTTTTATGAAAAGTTAAGTCTTTAACACGCAGGTAAACTAAGAATCGTTGCCAAGTTCCTCATCCCGTCTTTCTGAAATTTTGATCGAATTCAAAATAAATTCTCAAATTGAATAGTTCACATTGGAATTCACATAATCAGAACATATGTAGCTGTTGTGAACGAGAACCAGGGAAGATGTTGATCATCTATGGGATGCAGTTGTACTTCTCCGCACTCCAGTCTTCTTATTCTGATTCCCTGCAAAAATTCACTACGCACATATCTAGCAAAAAGTCTGACCGATTTCAAACGCGCGCCAGTTGCATTTTTGTAAAATGAGTACGGTAGGGTCGGGACTCTCACAACGAACAGTTACATCTTTGTGGATTTAAATTATTATTCTTACTTTCAGTCCATTGAAATTAAAGGCGCATTACTTAATCGTTCTTGTATTTCAAAGCGAAACTGCTACGGTAACTAAGTAACCGATTTACGGAGGTCAGACTTTTTTACAGGTAGAGGAAGCTATGTGCAACGGGTTGTAGCAACATCCGTTTCTGTATTCTTTCCACACCAGACATTTCTCCATAAGCCTCGCTCTCACGCGATCAACAAATGAGCGGATTATGACGAAAATTTCTCCGAGTTAGTCGTTTCGAACTTTTGTTTTGAAGTGTGTATCCCATGGCAACTTCGATAACTTGCATTTTTGTGTTGTTCGCATTCTTCTTTTATTGCTCGGGTAATTCGATATTTCTGATAAGATGCAAAGAATAGCGAAAATTTCAAAAAAAAATCCTGCCTTAACAGATTCAGTGCATCGTAGCCCTCACGGAAGGGAAGAATGTTATGATAATTTCTTTCACGGTGATACTGTATTCCCATGGAAAAAACTACGCCTCTAGCCGTAGAATGCTTCTTAATTATGATTGTTTACTCAAAAGAAACAAAAATAAAAATAAATGAGCAACCGTGCCCCTACGCTAGTTATTTGAACCGATCAATAGCCACTTTTCTTCTCTGTGTCTCTTTTCTGATAGCAACATCGTTTATTTTAATTGGCGCCTTTTTTTGATAATTTGCATGTGCTCGGTCAAATATATCTCTTCTATTCATTTTTCATTGACCTTTTTCATAATGCACTCCGTATCGACTAATTTCCACTCATTTCATCAATTTTTTTTCATTTTTCAATTACAGGAGGAGTTGTTGTTCATAATATGTGAATGGCTTCGATAAATGGGTTTGTCACGTTGAAAAACGGCAAGAGAATTAGCATCAATGCAAACTTGCACATGACCAAAGACCCGAAAGGGAAAGAATCTTCGGCAGACTGTAGAGTGAAATTCAAAGAGGTAGTTTTGCAAAAACTCCGAATCACATATTATTTATTCAGCACTTCAATGCAAGCAGTGTTTCTGTACCGAAAACTGTTTACGAAGAAGCTCACGATGCAGTACTACGCGAAGTTCAGAAAATCCTGAAGGAGTATGTTTTAATTGTTTTTTTTTCAAAGTCAAACTGTTCTTAACCGAAAATTGAAATTGTGAATTTAATCAATGATTATCGCTTCACTCTTTCACAACTTTGGGTTGGGACTATTCATTTTCCTGGAGAAAACCCGTACATAATAATTTTTATTATCATAACAAAAGTAGGCAAAAACTAAATTATGTTTCTAGTTTGGTCATCACCAGCTCGGATCCGCCCGACTTCGATTGTATCATCGAGTACAGCATTGATGAAGAGGTAATTTTCACTTTTATTTATATGAAGTTTATGACCACTTCAAGGACACGTTGTGGATCGCTAAAAATAACAAGGAAAGAAAGAAGAAGAACCTAAAAGCGATCGACTACAACACTTTCGAGATTATCATGGATCGACTGGAGAAACAATCTGTTTTTGAGGTACAGTGTGGACAGAAAATACAGGAACGGTACACTAAGCTCCGCTACTCGAACAGCATTCTAGATTTCTCTCTGAAATTCTGGTCTATTGTAGCCAACACTATTCTCCACAAGTGTACTAAATTTCATCCTGATTCATTAACTTCGAAACGGTGTATGATGATTTGATTGAAAACAGTGGATTTTCAAGTGGACATAAAATAGAGGAACGCTACTGTAATTTGAAGGTCAACGCTCGGAATTTGGAATTAATGATGAAAATGACACGTTATAAAGTTTTTTTAACAATTGATATTTTTATTTTCATCATTCCGACAATTTTGACAGAGTTACAATCAAATCTTGTCGAATCCCTCAATTTTCCGCATTTTAGAAGTTTTTGGTCTCTACCGCGTTAGTTATCAAAGCGTTAGTTATGTCATCATAATCAGACAATGATTCTTAACAGTTTTCCCAAACTTTCACAACAATATCGGTTATTTACGTTTCGGAAAAACCCACTAAGTTAACGTCGCTGCAAAGGTGACTACGGTGACTTGTTGTAAAACGTGATGATATTGAATGATAACTGTGAAAAAATTTTGAAAATGTCATGGGGCATTTGTCATCTACTTAATAAGATTCGTTTCCTATCCAAAAAAAAATTGGATCTAAAGGAACAGGGCTGTTCGAACCGCTTCAAAGACGCGCGTTAAAAAAACAAGGCGAAAACAGACACTTTGAGTGCAAAACTCCGTTCATTCCAGCGCCATCACTTCGACAGTACGACTTCTCACAGTATGCTGTTTCTTTTGGTCGATAATGACTTAAATGATGTCTTCAAAATATCCTTCTCCAAATTTGAGTGTTTTTCACCTTTATCGTTCAATATTATCGCGTTTTACAACAAGATACCGTAGTCACCATTGCAGCGACGTCAACTTAAGTCAGTTTGAAGGGCTCTTTGAAGGGGTAAAATAACCGATGTTGTTACGAAACTTCGGAAAACTGTTGAGAATCATTGTCTGATCATGATGAAATAACTAACATTTTGATAACTAACTCGGTGGAAACCAAAAACTTCTAAAATGCGGGAAATTACAGGATTCGACAAGATTTGATTGTAACTCTGTCAAAATTGTCGGAATGATGAAAATAAAAATATCAATTGTTAACAAAAACTTTATAACGTGTCATTTTCATCATTAATTCCAAATTCCAAGCGTTGACCTTCAAATTACAGTAGCGTTCCTCTATTTTATGTCCACTTGAAAATCCACTGTTTTCAATCAAATCATCATACACCGTTTCGAAGTTAATGAATCAGGATGAAATTTAGTACACTTGTGGAGAATAGTGTTGGCTACAATAGACCAAAATTTCAGAAAGAAATCTAGAATGCTGTTCGAGTAGCGGAGCTTAGTGTACCGTTCCTGTATTTTCTGTCCACACTGTATATTTAAATTTGATTTTCACTGACGAGCACGGTTTGCGTCGGAAATGTTTCTTCCGCGTTCAAGCAAATGTCAAATTCAAAGTAGAATTTTATTCTATAGTCGACTCCTCAATTATTTCTCTAAGCCGAACTCTCACCTCCAATAATTGTTTTAAAGGTCAAAACAGCTGGTCTCCCACCCCCTCCTGACAGCGATGACGTATGCTGTGTCTGCAACGATGGTGACGTCTCCAACGCCAATCAGATCATCTACTGTGATATGTGCAATATTGCAGTGCACCAGGTAAATTTTTACAAAAACCTTTTTTTTTAATATTTGATCGTTTTCTGCATTGTACATTTTACAAAAACAGGTTGTAATTGACGAATTCAGGACTGCTATGGAGTCCCCTACATACCCGAAGGTGCATGGTTCTGCAGACGGTGCAAATGGAGTCCGTCACAGGTATTTTTGACCGAATCATGTAAAAAATGAGAATAGTGACGAAATTTTTATGATCTAATGTTCAAATAGCAAGCAACATAGTCCATTTAGTGGTCTTCTGTGAGAGAGATTAAAAGTACAATCAGATAATTATCTGTTCATTACTGAGAAAAGAAACAAAAATAGATTATCAACAAGGATGCTGAATATGTATATGGGTTTTTGTTTTGAATTAGAACTAAAGGTTTTGAAAAAAATTGTATTTTTCAAACATATTGAGTTAGTGAAGAAGTTGTTTTCTCAACATACTCAAAATTCGCATAAAAGTTGCAGAAATATTTGAAAATTTATATACCGCTGCAAAAATTGCGATAAAGTGACCTCTTGCAGCCTGTGAAGTGCGCATTGTGTCCGGTAGAAACTGGCGCGTTCAAAAGAACCTCGGATGGGAATTGGGTTCACGTGGTCTGTGCGATTTGGCTCAACGAAGTTCACTTCGGCAACACGACATTCTTGGAGCCGGTTCTGGGTGTGGATAAGTGTCTTGAAGACCGGAAATCGCTTCGGTGTGAATATTGCAAGTATGTTTTTGTTCCTATAAAAAGTGCACGAACAGAATTTTTGAGAAAGTTTTGAATTAGTTGTGAATTAGATATCGTCTTGTTTGACCCTTGTTCGACGATTCGTCATTCACAACTGATCTCCAAAACGATGCACAAGAAACAGCTCAGCAACTTTTCAATGTTTTGAATAGTAATAATGGCAGTTTCTGTTTGAAACTTTTTTTAAAATGTTTAGTATAGTCAGCTTTGTCTCACAATAAAATCAACACTTAATGCGTTTGAAGGATCCGTCGAGGCGCGTGTATACAATGCTCGAATCGAAGTTGCTACAAAGCATTCCATGTGACGTGCGCACAGAAGGCTGGGATCGGTATGAAGATTGTCAGCGATCCGAACAATAGCGATTTGGATGTTCAGGTAATTTTTTTCATGTAAATTGAAATATTAACACTTCTGAGGCTTTGGGAGAAGATAGACTATTCAAAAAGATATTACCACAAACTGTTATTTTGTCGGGTGCAACATCAAGAACTCGGAGAGAAGTCATTCTAAAATGGCTCTCATAGACCACCCAAGAAGCTAATTTAATTCAGCGTTATGTCTACTGCTTCAAGCACATCGACAACAACAAACACATGAGCGAGCAGGATCGAACCGAGTCATACAAAAGAGCGAATCGAAGTGCAGTTGCCAACAGTTCTTTCAAGCCTACAGTGAAGTGAGCTTTCAAAAAATCTTTGTTGATTAAAAATCGTGTTTCTGGTCCTTTTCAAAAACGTATCTAGTCTTTGTGGTTTTTGATTTCCCCTAACTGGAAAATGTTCAATATGAAGTTTACACAAACACCTGCTCTCAAAAAAGTTTTCAGCCTCCCAAGGATCACAAGAGCAGCTATAGATCAGATCAAAGAGCGAGTCAACTTGGACAATATCGGTGAGATTTGAAGTTATTCATTAGTCTTTGTTTTGTTGTCATATTAGTATGTACGGTTTCGTCAAAAGATCAGAAATCACTTTTTTCCAACATTTACTTAGCTGGGTTGATTGGAATGTTATGAAGATCACTTTTCTGAGATTTTGTAAGTGCTCGTTTTCAATAATAGTCAAAGAGTTTCCTCATTCAAACACGACCTGACACATCTGTGATGAAAACTGATATAATAATATAATATATTTCGTAAAGCGGAGTAAAGGAGAATAAGAGAAAGAGAAAAAGAAAAACAAACTTGTGATAGAGTATCAAAACAGTATGTGTATGAAAAAATAAAAATAAAAGGGATTAAAAATCGCACTGCTAGGAAGACGGGAGTGAGGAATTTGACACATCATAAAATGGTTAATTTCACAGTGTAATTGGGTATCCAAGAGTTCGTTCTTTACAAAAGTTGTTCTCCAACCAAATCTAAGCTGATTATTAAAGGAAACTACTGTTGGCTGCAGATTGCAGATTGAGATTAATACACGACGTCATGAACGCGCGATTTTACAATGTGTCAAATTCTCCTCACTCCCGTCTTTACATTACTTCTTTGTTGAAGAAATCGCATTCAGATGGAATCGTCAAATATTGGTTCTTGAAACGGAAAAACAGACTCGGCGCTCCATTGATCAGGCGGCTTCAAGTTGAGGTAAGTTTTCTTTCAATTACTCCTTTTGAATAAAGGTAACAACTTTATAAACAAAAGATTTCAGCAACTCTCGAAACCCAAAAACAACCGCTTGACCATCGAGGATTTGGATGAAAAGGACCAGTCAGCGTATGTTGTCGCCAGCAGAGTGAGGTAAGTTGGATTTTTTCGATATAACTGGAGCGTTTCCTTTTCTTATCATGAAGAAAAAAATGATTATTTTTCACATTTCAGGCAAAGTCTGGAGACCGCCCGACTTCTCAGTGAACTGGTCAAGAAACGTGAAATTCAGAAGAAGAATCATGTGAGTTTTTGATTATTAGCAAAGTGTGATTCTTTGTGAAAAATGTAATCAAAAACGTAAAATGTATGTAACCAAAAACTTGCAGGCGATGAGATGCCTAGAAGTATTCATCCACGCAGTCCAGACACCAGAAGATGTCCTCGATTTGCTTCATGAAGCGCTGTCAGAAAAAGACACCCAGCAGGTCTTTGCGGAGCCAGTGAACATTCAAGGGTATAGCACGATTATCAAGAAGCCCATGGACTTGTCGACTATCAAGAAGAAGTGTGATGCTGGGAAGTATAGTGAGTTTTAAGGCGATTGGTAAAGTTTTAGTTGGGATTCACAGTTAAAACTTAATTAATTTCATGACTTTTGTACAAAACAAGAAAATCCTTTTTTTAGCATGCGTAGCCGATGTCCGAACCGATGTTATTCTGATGACCGACAATTGTTCAAAGTTCAACGCTGACAACGCCTACTACCTGGATTACGGAAAACGGTTCCGTCGGGCGGCACTGAAAGTTCTCCAGGATGCAGAGGAGCATGAGAGACAAGTGAAGGAGGTAAGTGAACCTTCTGAAGTTGCGAGCGTAGTGTTTAACTCTGATGCTTTTCACAAAGAACTTTCCAGTGGGATCTAACAGAAGAGCAACTTCTTGCGTGTCTTCTCAAGGATTTCAACCCAAATGATATGGAAATCGATGACGATCAGATGCCATCGACGTCGACTAGTGATGTCAAGCAGGAAGTCAAACAGGAACAACCGACGACGTCGAGGTATGATTTAGAACTTTTAATGCGGAAAATAGATGAATTGACTTGTTTCATTGAAAATAACATCGTTACTAGGTCTTTTATATGTGATTTTCAATCCAAAAACATCTTGATTGAAAACCATAAGAAACAATCTTAGTAGACCATAAATTCACTTCGCTTGAAAAAATGATTTCCAACGCACTCCGTTGTTCAACGTTTCCCCTTCACGAGCCTCGAAGATGACAAATTCGAAATTATTCAAAACACGAGTGCAAATGGTAATGGACATAATGGGATTGGGCACTGGATTGAGATCGCACTTTTCGGTATTTAGAATTTCCGAATGAGGCTTCCTTGAGGGTAGTTCATGTTGGAATGATGTTTATATTCTCGAGAAAACTTTTCACAATAGTGGGGATTCATTGATTGCAAGAACTTCGTTTCTTTAAGGTGTTTTTTGACGATTTGCCTGAATATGGCCGAAGAAAAACTGAGTTTCACTTCAAAAATGGAAAAAAATGTCTGTTCAAAAAGTTGTTTTGCCAACTCTGCTCAATTTTAAAGCGTTGATAAATTTACATCAACTAAATTCAATTTTTCAGAAGAAACACAAAGTCGAAACCCCAGAAGGTGCCACAATCGACATCAACCAAAACAGATGAATCTTTTGTGGAAGGTTTTCAAAATCCGAGTTTAGGCATTTAACTGTAAATTTTTAGTCCAAGAAGAAGTAGATGAAGATCCAAACTCGACGCCGATGGTCAGAAGTGCCAGCAGACGTGGAAAGATTCCGCTACCCCCGCGACTGCCGAGTCCGAAGAAGAAGAAGGATGAGGTGAAAGGTTCGTCAAGAGATTTTTCTCGAATTTTTTTACTTCAATAATAATATAAGACTTTGATTGTACTCTGTGGTTCTTTTTACTTATTCAACAGTTATTCAGTATTCAGTACCTTTTTGAATGCGAAACATAGCCTACTCTAGTAACAATATTTTATCAATTGATTATAACAATGATTTCAATGATTTAAAAATCAATCTTTGAACTTTAGAAGAGCTGGATGAAAAACCGGCACCAGTCTTTGGCCAAAAGAACTCGTGGTCTGCGTTCTTCGGTGCACCCAGAGGTAATATTCACAATTAATAACGTCTTAATCTAGTTGATTCAGAAGCGTCAAAAAGGAAAAATGTCGAAACAAGCGATTTGTTCTCGCCGAAACGAAAGAAGGTTGAGAAGAAGGGTCTAACTCCAGGTTAGTAGAATGAGTTGAATCTACAATTTTGGACTCATTCATCAAAAAATGTAGATTTCTTCTCATTTTTCCGCAGAAGTCAAATTGTGGTATGGATGAAATTTGAACGTTTCTTGTCAGTGACTTTGGATATTTGTTTACTTTTTTTTACAGAATATACCGAACATTAGTTGATAAATTTGAAAATCTACAATTCACTTTTTCAGCTACGAGTACACGGTCGATCACAGCGTTCATGGTGCCGAATGGCCAAAGGTCAACATTCAACTCGATCCTCGCTTCGCCATCTAGAGAAGGGCCACACACGGCGATCCAGAAACCGACAGGCAGTCGGCTGAGAAATGGGAACAACATCTTCGACTACAGAGAGAACTCGGTGAAAAGGTGACATTTTAATGAATTCGAAGAAAAGTGGCATCATTGTGTTTCAGCATCGATTTGTTATTTAACGGTAAGGAAACTACAACATTATCTAATTTCAGCCCAATGATAGCCGATACAGCTTCATCTGAAGAATCGACTGATGATGATACGGTACCTCAGACCGGAGACAAGGTTAGAAGTTTTTTGTGTTCGAAATTTGTCTGATAATGTTATAAAACATATGACACCAAAAAGTAACATATAAAAGTCTACTAGAGCTCTCAAAAACAAGAGAATTGTCTGAATCTCAAAAAGGTTTCAATTATAGTGTTTTTGAGACTCTAGAATTGTTTATTAATGTTGAGTAACCTCATTGGTATCAAGAAAAATTAGATTGATGAAACCTTATATTCGAGGGCAAGAAAATTATTTTCCTTTTGAAAATCTAAAACTCGACGTTATTGGACACATTCAGGTGACACCACCAGCTAAACGAACTGTAGGCAACAACTTGAATAACTTTGACAGCTCACCCAAGAAGACCTCTTCTCGTCGATTAAGAGTACCGAAGAATCCGCAAACCGAACTGGAAAAGGTGAGTACGAAAAATTTGAATGTGTAACTCGAGGCTGAAAACCTACTGCGACACGAAAATATGCCAGACAATGATTTTCGAAAAGAAAAGTAATAGTTCTTCAAGAATCGTGTGATCGAAAATGCTAGCCTATTCTGGCGAAAAAAATGACTAAAAATTTCAGGCCCGCGAGGAAAGCAAATCCAAGTACGC
>OZ022253.1:10126898-10149398 GCA_963978915.1 Caenorhabditis parvicauda | reverse complement strand
TTTGGTCACACTGTCTTTCCGCGGCCTGTTCTCAGCTCATAGGAGTCGGATCAGAACGGTGAAAACGCCATCGGATAGGTCCTGTTGAAGTTTAAGAAGTTCCAAGTTGTCTGTAAGTTCACGTTTTTATTGAAAGACGTTCGTTCACTTTTTTATTTTTGTTTCGAGTATCAAAACTGACGTGAGAAAAAATGTGGGGCGGGAAGCGCCTCTGAAGAGTGCTTGCTGCTTTCTGTACGTACTGCCTTCGGTTCTAACCGGTTTATACATTGATGGAAAAGAAAAGAAAATCCAGACACAAATTATTTATTGACAATCTACTTTACTTTTCTCAGAGCCTTTCCTTCGTGGTCGTGCCCAATCTCGTGAGCCATGATCTGTTCGGTAATGTTAACGCGATGAGCTGGTGGTTTTCCATTGGACATCATGCTTCTTGGTGGTGGTTGTGGTCCCTTCAGTCTTGCCCTCTCTTTAGCTGCAATTTCACGCACGTCCTCGTTCATTTGGACACTTGGAGGCTGAAATAAATCATAAAGAAGTCGTTAAGTCCATTAAGAAAACCTGCATGACGTTGGCTGCAAGAGCATTCTTCGCCCACATCTTAGCCTCCACAGAGTCTGGTCTCTCGACGACAAATGTAACCTTTCCGTTTTGCTGGATGTTCTTGACCAGAAGATCTCTGGCGACATCTTTGTCCGTCACGGGTACACCATCGACGTCACACAAATGGTCACCAAGGACCAAGCAGGTGGCCGCCAACGACCCTGGGTCAACGCGAGACACCAAGACACGATTTTGGAAGTGTTTGATTCCCAATCCGAGTTTTGGACCATTTTGGACCCATTGAAGACTCACCAACTGCAAGTTAATAGTTAATAATGCGTCCATAGTACACAATGTCGTCAGTTCTAAGACTGCGTCCTAGACCCCAATTGTCGTCACTAATCCACTCACCTCATAAACGTAACCATCTCTTCTTTGAATTATCTTTGCTCTCTCGACTGGGATGTGAACTCTTGCCTCCAGCTCTTCAGCCTTCTTCTCATCTCTGAGCACTTCTAGTCGAGCCGTTGGTGGTGCGTACAAAAGAGCTCGGAAGAACTCGGTCGAATTGGCAATCTTTTTGCCGTTTACTGCGATGATTTGATCTCCAATCTGTAAGAGAAAATGGCCATTGAAGGTTCAGAAGACCGCGTCGCCGAAACGCGTCGCAACACTCACCCTGAGTTTTCCTTCAGCGATAGTGCCTCCTTGGATTTTAGTGATGACGAGCTTGTCATTTGGCGTAGCTCCAAGAGGTTCACCCTCTTCCATGTCGATACTTATTGTCAGCGTCTTTCCATTCTAGAAGGTCATCGATCAGCTACAGTAACCACAAACTACTCACCGCCTCCGCCATGATGATGCCGAAATAAGAGCTCCGGCTGAATCAGACCCATTTTATACACATTCCTGATCATGATCAAAAGTCACGTTGTGTCACGTTTGCATTCAAAAACTTTGTTTTTTTTCTTCTTATTTTCTTCTACGAGTAGTCTAATAAGACATTCGGTGTGTTCGAAACTACTTTCTTGTGTTACTTATTCCTTGGTTTTCTAGTGACAGTTCTAGTTGATCAACGTGACTCTTTGACCAAAACAGGGTGCAGTGGGAATGGACACAATTTTTCTGAAACACCATAACCCGCACGGAGTGCCATGATCGAAAAAATAGAGTGAGGGTGGAGTTTCAAAAAAGGCGCGAATCAGTCTACCCCAATCAATAGATTCAAATTTTCGCTCCGGATGACCGCTTTGCAGCCGTCTTTTGGTAATTTCACCCATTTATTCCATGTATTCTGCTCCATTTTGGTCCTTGGTGAACAAGAAAATTGCTGTTAAAGTTGTCGTAAGATATTTTGACGAGACTAACCAGAATTGATATCGAAAATGTAGTTAAGGCCTCGATTTGAAAATTTTGCAAGTAAGCGATTTTTGACCGACCATCCTTGGTTGTCCCACCCCCGTTACGCCCACTTTTGGAATGGCCGAAAGTGTTACACCGTGACCCGTTCGTGATAACGCCAAAAGTTACTGAGTGGCCTGCTGGTACTGTAACAAGTGTAGCTTTTCTATTAATAGGTGACCCGGTTTCCGTGAAACGGTCCCAACTTGTGGTACTCATTTGACCTGAATAGGGTGTGGTAGGTCCTGGCCTCATTTTTATGACACATCTAAGTATCGTACTTCAGAACGCCCGCAAGTTGCTGGGTGGCTTCTTGGTACTTTGACAATACTTCCTATGTAGCCTTGCTATTAATAGGTGGCCAGAGTTCCATGAAACAGTGCCAGTTGATCAACGTGTTCGACCAAAACAGGGTGTGATGGGAACTGGCCCTGTTTTCATAAAACATTGTCAAACTCAAACCGCCAGTACGCCAGAGCACCACAAGTGAGTGGCCTGCTGGTACTGTAACAATACTTCCAATGTATCTTTCTATTGATAGCTGGCCCGGTTCTCGTGAAACAGTCCGAACGTGTGGTACTCTTTGATCAAAACAGGGTGTGGTGGGAATCGGCTATTGATATGGCACACAAACCACGCAGCACGTCACCACGAAGACACGAAATTATCCATCATCCGTCGTTTATAGAAACGTCAGGTAGCAAGTTCGGTGTAATCACATGGTGCAGTACATTGTCACCATTGACGACCGTCGACTCCTCCTTCTACCCACCGTCCAACCCATTCATTAGAGTTGCTCACTTCGGCTCATTTCGAGCTTCACATGCTCGCTTCATTTTTTTTTATAGAGAGCAGTCAGTTTTTTGCTCTTTGTAATTTTCAATTAAAAAAAAATTCTGTGTAATAATACCTCCAACAAATCAGATGTATTCTCAAACATTCTTCAATGCTTTGATATCCTGTATATGAGACGTTTCACGAGAGAATCGACCGAAAAGTGCGCTAGGCTGTGTGTAGACCGTTTAAGTTGAAATTTTGTGCATAAGTAGATTTCAGTGCGCTGAATCCAAATATGTTGGTTCTGTTCCAGTATATCCTATCAAAGTCGTGCAGTACTTGCACAAACTTAGCCATTTTCAAACTTTGGATGTTCATATCCTTCTTCAAACATTTTTTCAAAGAAAACGATTTTGGGAACAAAGTAACACAAACATGAAAAATCGACCAATATAAAAATTTCTGAAATTTATCGATTGATTCCAGCGCAGTCGTTTTTTGTCCATAACTTCACTCATATATCCGCGCGGCCTTATTTTTTGATCTGGTTACATAGAGAAAGGAAAGTCGCTTCGATTGAATACAAAAAATCAAAAATTCGTTGTGCGTGTGAGTTAGTATGTACTGTTGAAAAAAATAATTCTCAAAAGTACCCTTCAAAATAACATTTTGCACTTTTTTTGTGACTTCAATCGTATTTTCATCACCACAAAAGGTATAGTACCAAAATTTGAAAGTAAAGTTTGCCTGGTTGTTGAGATACGGTATTCACATTTTTCGTTTTTCACCAAGTTTGCGCACGCTTATCTCCAAAACTAAACCATCAACGTTGCTTGATTCTTGATTCAACAATATCTGCTAGTCGAGATCTATCGTTTGATAGTAATCACTAAGTATCCCGTTCGAATTTGAGAGAGTTATCATGCAACCCTATGAAAAATCATGTTTCATCGTCATTTAGACTCTAGGAAATGACAAAATCAATTTTTTATATTTTTTTCCATTTGTTTACTCAGCTCACCAAGTTCAACAACTTTTTTGGTGACAAAAAACGTTTTGTTTATTTAAAAGTTAATTTTAAGGAAAATATATCCCATAGCAAAGTTTCAACATCTTCATCGATGACATGACTATTACCAATCGATGTGAAATATTTTTCTGTTCCGAAATGATTTTTACTTTTTCAAAATCGATGCAAAATGAGCTGAATTATGTGAAAAACATTAAAAAATCACATGGAGAAAAGAAAGTAAGAATGAAAGAGAGATACTGTACTGCGCGCTCTTCTTGCTTTCTCTTCTTTTTTTCGGTCCTATTTTCACTATTTTTGTCTATTTTCGTTCATTTTGCATCAATTCTGGAGATTTTTGCATTAATCCTGATCAGAAAAAGATTTTACAGAGAATGGTAGTAGTTTCAATGTGTAAAAACTATTTTTTCCACTTCATTCATTGCTTTTTCGTGAAAACAGAGATGAAGCAGCCAAAATTTGATAAATTTTCCGGAAAAGTTACGTATATCCGAAAACAGAGAAAAACAATAAAACTACGGCAAATTGGGTTGTAATTGTGGTTGCACTGTACTTGAAAGGTGTGAAACATGTTCTTTCATAGGGTTGATTCGAAGCGTGAGAACTCTCTCAAATTTGAACGGGATACTTAGTGATTACTATCAAACGATAGATCTCAACTAGCAAATAGTGTTGGATCAAAAATAAAGCAACGTTGATGGTTCAGTTCTGGAGATAAGCATACGCAAACTTTGTGAAAAACGAAAAATGTGAATACCGTATCTCAAGAACCAGGCAAACTTTACTTTCAAATTTTGATACTATACCTTTTGTGGTGATGAAAATACGATTGAAGTCACAAAAAAGTGCAAAATGTTATTTTGAAGGGTACTTTTGAGAATTATTTTTTTCAACAGTACATACTAACTCACACGCACAACGAATTTTTGATTTTTTGTATTCAATCGAAGCGACTTTCCTTTCTCTATGTAACCAGATCAAAAAATAAGGCCGCGCGGATATATGAGTGAAGTTATGGACAAAAAACGACTGCGCCGGAATCAATCGATAAATTTCAGAAATTTTTATATTGGTCGATTTTTCATGTTTGTGTTACTTTGTTCATTAAATCGTTTTCCTCGAGAAAATGTTTGAGAAAAGATATGAACATCCAAAGTTTGAAAAGGGCTAAGTTTGTGCAAGTACTGTGAGACTTTGGTAGGATATACTGGAACAGAACCAACATATTTGGATTCAGCGCACTGAAATCTACTTATGCACAAAATTTCAACTTAAACGGTCTACACACAGCCTAGCGCACCTTTTCGCTGTTTTCGGTCGTTTCTCTCGTGAAACGTCTCATATCCTATCCTGGGCTTAATTCGTTCATCTTCTTTTCTCAGTACTACTAGCAGCGTAAAATTTTTTTGACGAATTCCACTCATCGGACAAAACGGGGTTCGGCGTTAGAATGTTCTTCAGATGACATGTTCGACCCTTCAATTTTCTTCGCACTCCTGCTAATTTCACCATCTATAGTGTTCGATTTTGAGATTCACTCGAAAATATAATTTCAAAAGACTCTGAGAAATAGAAACACTCATCCATCTGGTATTGCTCTAATCATATTACTCGAGTTAATGTATTTTCAGCTTCATGATCTTGAAATATCAAATTTACTTCAATTGCTTTTAGTGAAAATCTTTGACATTATACGAGATCTAAATTGTAACACTATTTTCAACAAGTATGCGATCTAACTAATACTACCCCTTTTTAACGTTCCTCCAATGCACAGATCCGCCTAATTAGTTAAATCTACTTCGCAAAGCGTTCATGTAGAGCGGTTATTATTCAAATCATCTCGTTCTACTCCATAGGGACACCATCCTGTGAAAACATGTTACTAATGATTATTCATTGTTTCCAGATATGATAAACATGAACACAACCATGGACAACGAAACAATGGTTGATGAGGTATGAGGGTTACTGTATGTGGAGGTAGACTACTGTAACTGTTCAGATCTACGATGATAGCCAGATGGTGTCTGCGGAAATGACGTTGGAGTTGATATTGAAGTCGTTCCAGCAGGCCAGAATGGATGGATGTCAGAGTCTTGTGGTAGGCAGAGGGAGGGAGAGAGAGACAGAGAGGGGGGAGGGAGAGAGAGAGGGGGGGAGAGGGAGAGAGAGAGAGAGAGAGAGAGAGAGAGAGAGAGAGAGACAGAGAGACAGAGAGAGAGAGAGAGAGAGAGAGAGAGAGAAGAGATTCTCCTTGTATACGATCACAACTTCAGACACCATGTGAAGAACGACCACTTTATCAGTTCCTTGTCGGCCATGCATTTCTTTTTGTCTTCTGCCTTGCTATGATCGGCAACTGCCTGAATCTTCTGATTTACAAGTCGGAGCACATCCGTTTCTACATAGCAATTCGCATGTTGTGTACCCGACTGGTCTGTAAACCTCAAAGGTCAAAACAACTTCGGGAATTTCAGCTGATGAACACCCTAACCATGTTGTGCCTACTCCCCCAGGCACTGAGAATCATCTCAGTTTGGGAGCCAGGAAGTGATTTCGACCATTTCTACTGGAAGTACTACAGTTACCAAATCTACCTAATCAACGTCTTCGGTTTCTGCGCGATGTGGTAAGCAAAAAAAGACTAAAACCTTAGCAGCGAGTGGTTTCGATCCACCGACCTCTGGGTTATGGGCCCAGCACGCTTCCACTGCGCACGCTGCTGACGATTTTTTCTTTCGAAATTTTCGACACACTCACTGCATCTCCATTTTTATATCATTCAGGATCACCGTTCTAATGACCACCGAGTGCTATCTTCATGTGTTTTTCCCGAGTTATTCCAAGAGCTGGTGCACCATCAGAAATCTTTCTCGGTATTTTATATATGTGCGAACGCGCTCTAATGATAATGTTCAGAGTCTATCTGATTGTGTTCGTTTTCGCAGCAGTTCTCTCACTGATTTATCCCCTGAACAGAACTGCATCCGTCAGCGTTCACTGTGACAAACTCATGGTCTCCATCGATGCATCTGATGGTGGGTATAAACGGGCATTTAGTAAAACGCACCGGTTGCACCGGGTGCACCGGGTGATTCGTATTCAGGCTTAGGCTGAACCCAAGCTGATCCGAACCTAACCTAAGCCTAAAATAGAGATGAACTTTTAACAAAGGTAACTTTTAATAGCTTAGGTTCAGCCTAAGCCTGAATACGAACTACCCGGTGCACCCGGTGCAACCGGTGCAACCGGTGCGTTTTACTAAATGCCGTATAAACGTGCTCTACCGCCAATTCTCAACGGAGCGCGTTTCAGATATTCTTATGGTCTTCTTCGAGAGACTTCACACGGTTGCGAATCTTATTTTCGCCATTGTGCTTCCGACAGTACTGCTTGTCTTTATGACGACTGGTATTGTTTGGAAGCTCATCTTGAAAAACCCAGATTTTCCGAATACGAATCATTTTACGTAAGTCCTTCCGGCTCAAATCAAGTGGCCTATGGTTCGATTTCAGAAGTGAGAAGAGATGCGTCACAAGAATCACTCTCATCACCACTTGCCTACAAGTAAGTCTTGAACAAAATTGGACATGGTAATTTTAATAGAGAACTTTGAAATTGAAGAGTAAAGTTTTTTTTTCTCTCTCTCTCTCTTTCTCTTTCTCTTTCTCTCTTTTTTTCTCTCTCTCTTACTATCTTGAAAATCACTGACTAAACTAAAAGTTTCAGTTGATCGCTGAACTGCCACCAATCCCAGTCTTCATCTACGCCATAGTCGTAGGTCCCACGGCGACCAACGACAGCATAACGTGTATCTGGAAGTCGATTGGAGCTTTCTTGGGCTTGTGCAACATGAGCATTTCCTTCTTCATCTATTTTTGCTTCTCGGAGAAATTCCGAGAAATGGTCATCAAGTGAGCAAATTACAGTATGAACAAGTCCACTTCACTTCAATTTCAGCCGGTTCTTCGAAATTTTCGGCTGTTGTCTGCCGGACTACGTTCGTAACACAAGAATCACGAGTTATCGCAAAACCCGATCGAGGGAGATGAAGTTAGCAACCACACTGCTCAATCAGGAACCCGTTGAAGAGCCGCAGATCCAGGAGAGTGAGCGAAGTGAGCCGAGCGACGTTCGCAGATTGTTTCTTTCAGCATCATGTAGGACCGACTCCTGTTTGCTACGTGATGATTCAGTCCCGCAACTTGATATAATTCTGTGAATTTCGAGCTTTTTTGAATAAATATTTGGCTTGTTAAAAGGTTTTTCAGAAGAATTTGTCCGTTTTTTTTAAAAATACATCCTCTCTCTCTCTTTCTCTCTCTATCTCTCTCTCTCTCTCTCTCTCTCTCTCTCTCTCTCTCTCTCTCTCTCTCTCTCTCTCTCTTTTTCTCTCTCTTTCATCGATCCTAGCGTGTTTGAGAAGATTTGAGCATACCAAAGACAAAAAAGAAGTACAAAACTACCAACAAACAACTTTTTTCAAAGTGAAAATTGTAGTTAGGGATAGATGGTTGATGAACCTCTCTTTTCTTCATTTATCTTCCGTTCTTGGCTGTCTTCTCATTTCAGATTGTTTTTCCAAAATATGCTATTTTATGTTCAGCATTCAGGGTTATTGTCATACACATGTTTAAACATTAAAAAAATGCGGCTATAACCAATATCATTGAGGGATACCATGTCCACGAGTCATGATGAAAATGATTGCCACCATTGTTTTTTCTACCTTTCTCGCTGCTTTCTTAGAAGATGAATAAAACACAGTGTAACCTTTCAATTCTTCACGGTGTTTTTTGAGGTATCTAAGTGAGTACTAGAAAGACGGGAGTGATGAAGTTCACTCTTTGTAAATGCCCCAACGTATTAATCTCAATCTGTAATCTGCAGCCATTAGTAATTTCTTTATATAATAAGCTTAGGTTTGGTTGGAATAACAGAACAACTTTTGTGAAGAGCCTAGTCTCCGAAACGCCACAGAAAATCTTCCTCACTCCCGTCTTCTTAGCACCAGGAATCGGTAGGGTTGAACATCGAATATAAAAATCAACAAGATCCTGGTGAATATCGACAAAATGAAACCTCTTTTGAGTCGACAAGTCGTGGAGTCTAGTCTGGTGTCTAAATCCGATCGTTTTCGGTATTTTTCCAAAAGAAAACGGCGCGCTCTAATCTCAATTTTGCAGAATGAGTACGGTAGTGTCGGGACTCTCGCAACGAAACGTTAGATCTTTGTGGATTAACGTTATTTTTTTAATCTTCAGTCAATTCTGAAATAAAAGGCTCATTACGTAAATCGTTCTGCTACGGTACTAAGTACTCGATTTACGGAGGCCAGACTTTTTTACAGGTAGAGGAAGCTATGTGCCACGTTGCCACGTTTTCCCTGTAGTTTTCAATGATTTTTTGATCATTTTCAATTGTTCACGGAGCGTCTCGGGAACGATGGAAAAACACCGAAAACGATGTGAAAATGGAAACGATCGTTTTTAAATACAAGAGAAGGCAGTATAACCAAATAGAACAAAACTACATTCAATAAAAAATCCATTCATTTACGTCCATTTAACACGCAGTGTCGAAAATCCATTTGAGAAGTCGTTCGTTCATTTCCTGAATTTTTCGAATCAATCATCTTAGCCCGTCTTCTTTTATTTTACCGCGAAAGCGCTCAGAGTGTAAACATTCGACGGCGACCCAGCGATAGCTTCCAAACGGTTTCGGTAGAAGCCACTTCCGACGCCTACTGCCAACGTGACTGCCTCGTAATCTTTCCTTAACGTCTGTCCAGCAACATCTGCGTCATCGACACTGTCTCCATCCGTTACCAGCACAACTATCCTAAATTTGTTTCAGTCATCATCAGATTTGGATAATTTATTGCTTAACACACACTGCATCACTTTTGATCATTTCAAAAGTGAGGGCGGGGCCCCGCGGGGCGACCGAGGATGGTCAAAATGTTACAAGAACTTTAAAAATAGTTTCGTTCTATGAAGTTAGGTTATAAATGGCAAAACAGCATTGGGAGGTTGCAACGTGATCATCCAGACCGAAAAGTTGAATCTATTGATTGGGGTTGACTGATTCGCCTCTTTTCTGAGGCTCCGCCCACACTCGATTATCTTGATACACTGTGCTTGAGTGTCTTTCATTGACAGTTTCACCCATGCACGGTGTAACACTTTCGGCCATTCCAATAGTGGGCGTAACGGGGGCGGGATAACCAAGGATAGTCGGTCAAAAATCGCTTAGTTGCAAAATTTTCAAATCGAGACTTCAACTACATTTTCGATATCAATACTGGATAGTCTCCTCGAAATATCTCATATTAACTTTTAAAACAATTTTCTTGCTCAATAAGGACTAAAACTGAGCAGAATACATGGAATGAATTAGTAAAAAAAATACCTATAGAAAAATCGGTCATCCGGAGCGAATAATGGAATCTATTGATTGGGGTCGACTGATTCGCGTCTTTTTTGAAACTCCGCCCCCTCTAAATTTTTTTGATCTTGGTACATCGTATCATGTGATATTAACTTAATTGTGAATTTCAAGTGAGTAGAGTAGCCACATTTGTTTTTTTTCCAGCGCTGTTCAGATGATAACTTTTGTCATCAAAGTACATAACAACACACTTGCCTCTTCACATTCTGTACTTTCGAGTTTTTCATTTCTTCAACAATCTTCCAAAGACCATCCCCAATGTCCGTTCCACCACGAATTTGTTTCATTTTTCTTATGAGTGAGTCAATATTCTAAAATTGGATGGATGAAAAGTATGTTTGCCGTGTAGTTGTCACCGTATTATTTGTTATCTTGAGATCTCTGTCAGTGACTTTCGATTGGTTAGGTCCTGAGAACTGCGCGATAGTGACGTACGTCACGTCGTACTGTACTGACTGCAGAAAATTTTTCAAAAACTTCATCATCTGAATGAATGCGTCAAGATGATGAATATTCAGTCCAACTTACATCTGGCCATTGGGAATTTGGGTCTATGGACCATGAACCATCCACTAAAAAGTAAATGTGGATCGGTTTGCTGGATCCACACGAACATACAGTACCCATGGGCTTTTTAAATATACTCGATATGTCACGTTCGTCGTCCGCACACTGAAACTCCAAATTTTTCTCGGGCAGACGAGGGGCGCAAAAGCGGCTTGAAAAATACAACACAAGTTTGCCCCTCTCGCGGTTTTTTCTAGCCGCACACAGGGCACAAAACGGATGCTGCTGTTTCTGAACATGACTATTAAGTATGGGTCTGTCACTTTGCGTCAAGCGTGTAGCCACGTCACGCATCAAAATACTAAAATTTTGAAGTTTGGAAGTTTTAAATAAATTTGGAAACACTGACGATAGTCACCCTGTATGTACATTTACATATTATGTTCTTATTCAAAGAAAACGTTATTCATACATATCGCTCTCTCTCTCTCTCTCTCTCTCTCTCTCTCTCTCTCTCTCTCTCTCTCTCTCTCTCTCTCTCTCTCTCTCTCTCTCTCTCTCTCTCTCTCTCTCTCTCTCTCTCTCTCTCTCTCTCTAAATCTACATGCTTCACGTAATGAAACACTCTACCTAGGTGCTAACTCACAATTCATGTCCAACATAGCCGGTTTCTGACAAATGACGTGAGCTTTCTCACCCTGCTCAGCCTACAATGAATGAGAATACAAGTCGATCGAATGATTTCACCTCGTACAAGTAGCCAGGTCTCGTCTCCTCTACCGCGTTCGGAAACAATCTCAAAATTGTTTCCTGATTCCCCTGCTTTTTGGCAACCGAATTGATCCGTGAGCCTTTGTTGACATTCACCCAGATATTTTCGTGTGTTACGGTCTATGGACCATGAACCATCCACTAAAAAGTAAATGTGGATCGGTTTGCTGGATCCACACGAACATACAGTACCCATGGGCTTTTTAAATATACTCGATATGTCACGTTCGTCGTCCGCACACTGAAACTCCAAATTTTTCTCGGGCAGACGAGGGGCGCAAAAGCGGCTTGAAAAATACAACACAAGTTTGCCCCTCTCGCGGTTTTTTCTAGCCGCACACAGGGCACAAAACGGATGCTGCTGTTTCTGAACATGACTATTAAGTATGGGTCTGTCACTTTGCGTCAAGCGTGTAGCCACGTCACGCATCAAAATACTAAAATTTTGAAGTTTGGAAGTTTTAAATAAATTTGGAAACACTGACGATAGTCACCCTGTATGTACATTTACATATTATGTTCTTATTCAAAGAAAACGTTATTCATACATATCGCTCTCTCTCTCTCTCTCTCTCTCTCTCTCTCTCTCTCTCTCTCTCTCTCTCTCTCTCTCTCTCCTCTCTCTCTCTCTCTCTCTCTCTCTCTCTCTCTCTCTCTCTAAATCTACATGCTTCACGTAATGAAACACTCTACCTAGGTGCTAACTCACAATTCATGTCCAACATAGCCGGTTTCTGACAAATGACGTGAGCTTTCTCACCCTGCTCAGCCTACAATGAATGAGAATACAAGTCGATCGAATGATTTCACCTCGTACAAGTAGCCAGGTCTCGTCTCCTCTACCGCGTTCGGAAACAATCTCAAAATTGTTTCCTGATTCCCCTGCTTTTTGGCAACCGAATTGATCCGTGAGCCTTTGTTGACATTCACCCAGATATTTTCGTGTGTTACACCGGATTCTGAAGTTTGAACGCTTGGAATGGACCGGGCTCGACGTACTCACCGAAAAGGAACTGGGGGGTGTGAATGCTCGACATCTCGATGATGTCGGCATCAAGTTTTTTGCATTCAAGACGAGCTGCAGAACTTTCCACGGCTGGACCGGTCAGAATATGAACACAGGTGTCGTACATCGGAAAGAAGTTGCTTGGGCAGTTTGCCCAAACATCTGGAAACTTGAACGTTGATTCACGTTACTGTCATCATCTTAAGGGAAACGACCAAAATCAGCGCAAACGCTTGGAAAGGATGCACATATCTTCCTGTACCTGTAAAAATGTCCGGCCTCCGTAAATCGGTTACTTATTACTATAGCAGTTTCGCCTTGAAACACACGAACGATTGAGTAATGCGCCTTTAATTTAAATGGACTGGAAGTAAGAATAATAATTTAAATCCACAAAGATCTAACTGTTCGTTGTGAGAGTCTCGACCCTAGGGTAGGCCTACCGTACTCATTTTACAAAAACGCGACTGGCGCGCGCTTGAAATCGGTCAGACTTTTTGCTAGATATGTGGGATGCCGTGCTACGAAGACGGGAGTGAGGAACTTGTCACATCATAAAATGGTTAATTTCACAGTGTACTTGGGTATCCAAGAGTTGGCTCTTCACAATCTTCCAACCTAACCTAAGCTTATTATCAAAGGAAATAACTGTTGGATGTAGATTGCAGATTGAGATTAATACACGACGTCATGAACGCGGGTTTTTACAATGTGTCAAATTCCTCACTCCCGTCTTTCTAGGACTCCGTTTGGAAAAGATCATGTTGCCAAGAAGATTTGTCAAAATCCGATTGGAAGTGACAAGGGAAAATCTTACAGTAATCACACTGTGTGGGATACCCAATCCTTCCAAGACGAGTAGGATATGGAATATCCAAGGCACATGCGCGTTTAGCCTCTCCCTGCAAGAAACTGAATGTAACTGTAACTGAAAGTTGGAAACGAACAAATGTAGGCGTCGTGAGATACAAAAACGCTCCTTGGCACCATGCAGGGTGTCTTTCATGGTACAAGCCATTTCTGTCTTCACAAGCCTTCTTATGGTTGAAGAGTACATCTAAAAAGCGTTCACAGTAATTCCGAAGATTAGAATTACCTCCTGTGACGATGTGAGAGAGCAGAAGAATCACGAATAATCTGCACGATATCATACTACCGCAGATATGGAGCATATCCGGAACGGTCAAGAAGCTCACTCAGATTCCTTTTAAAGGGCTACGATAACATCTTTATTGACCCAATTGATGACAACTTGTACAAATCAAGTTCACGAACTAATATTTTTTTAAATCCTATCCACTCATTTAATAGCTTTTCTGATTAAATTCGATACAAACAATGAGAGAAACGTTTCTGACGTCGTCGGTTTCTGTCGATTAACATTCAGATGAGTCGGTTAACATTCAGATGAGTCGCATCAGATTTCAGAGCAGGATTACTCCTCTCTCTCTCTCTCTCTCTCTCTCTCTCTCTCTCTCTCTCTCTCTATCTCTCTCTCTCTCTCTCTCTCTCTCTCTCTCTCTCTCTCTCTCTCTCTCTCTCTCTCTCTCTACTCTCCTCTCATCTGACCTCTGACAATCTTATCACCTCGACTACATTGTAGTCACTGGAGAGATACACAACTTTGTTTTCTGTTATTTTATTTTTCATAGTTTCATCAGTTTTTACAGTCTTTGCCAGTGCAACGTTTCGCTAAAAAAAACATTCAAGACTTCTATTCATCATCCGCCAGTACTTTGCTCTTTTATGATTCAAAATAAATTTTCATGTGTTCAGGATGGCACCACTTCTCTCAAAATGTCTCGTTGCAAAGCATTTTGGGAATCCAATCGAGGCACTCAAAATGTGCGTTTGGGAGATTCCGGATCCCGAAGAGAACGAAGTGACCGTAGAGTGGCTCGCAGCTCCAGTGAATCCGTTGGATTTGAACAGAATACAAGGGGCTTATGTCATCAGAGATCAGTTGCCGTTTTTGGTTGGAAGTGAGGGTGTTGGACGGGTTATTAAGGTAAGAGGAAGAGAAAGAGAGAGATAGAGAGAGAGAGAGAGAGAGAGAGAGAGAGAGAGAGAGAGAGAGAGAGATAGAGAGAGAGAGAGAGAGAGAGAGAGAGAGAGAGAGAGAGAGGAGAGAGAGAGAGAGAGAGAGAGAGAGAGAGAGAGAGAGAGAGAGAGAGGGAGAGAGAGAGAGAGAGAGAGAGAGAGAGAGAGAGAGAGATAGAGAGAGAGAAAGTTACTTTAAGAGGCACGAAGACTGCTACCTGCGTGTTGGAGATCTAGTAGTCAACTTTTCAATCAACAGCGGAACTTGGACCCAGTATACAACCATTGACGAGTCAGGACTTGTCAAACTTGACCCAAGAATGTCTATCGTGAGTTCACATTCGGAACTAGTCGATTCTAGAAAGATCCTAGAAAAATGTTTCTTAGGAAATGGGTGCAACCTTCATGGTGAACCCACCAACCGCCTGGGTGATGCTGAACGAATACGTCAAATTGGAACCCGGAGACTACATCATACAGAATGCGGCGAATTCGGGTGTCGGAAGGTGGGTTTCTGAATTCTCTGTTGATTACTCCAACTGTGTTGCCTGTTCACCGTGCGTTGTAGTCTTCCTATCTCCGACTGAAGCGGTTGTCAAGTTTTTGTTGCATAGAGCAAGGCCGGGATGACGCATTGGCTCAGAAGTTCTTTCCTTTTGACCTTGGTACGAGTGAGCTTGACCGCTTCCTTGATATTGCTGTAGGCGGCCCATCCTGCCCGGATTAGTCTTGATGTCTCAGGGTGCAGCTAAATTCCTTCCTCACTCGTTGTGGCCGTCTTGAGTGGGATCTTGTGCTTCAGGACTTTGTCAGTCTCTGAACGATTCTGATTACAATGAAAATCCACTCTTCAGTTTCCCACAATATTTGCAGAGCTGTGATCGAACTGTGTAAGATCTACGGAGTCAAGTCGGTCAACGTGGTTCGTGACCGTGATGACATAGATGAACTGAAGGCGGATCTGACAAGTCGCGGTGCAACTGTTGTCTGGACCGAGCCGGAGCTGGAACGATACGGACGAAAGTTCTTCACCGAGTTGGGATTCCGTCCGAGGATGGCGTTTAACGGTGTTGGTGGAAAGAGCGCCTTGGGTGTCACTGCCATGTTGGCTCCGGGTGGTACTTGCGTCACGTATGGTTAGTGATCTCTTTAATCTCTCTCTCTCTCTCTCTCTCTCTCTCTCTCTCTCTTTCTCTCTTTCTCTCTCTCTCTCTCAAACTAGAACACTGCAGGTGGCATGTCAAGACAAGCTCATCAGTTCTCAACTTCTTCTCTGGTATTCCGTGAATGCGAAGTACGTGGAATTCTTATCGGAAAGTGGATGCGAGATCCACAGAACGCTGACAGAGTGGACAAGTGTCTGCAAGATCTCCAGGTCAGTCATGGCGTTGTCAGTCAATCCGGAGAGTAGGCGGAGTCAACAAGTAGTCTTACAGAACCTTGCGATAGAGGGTAAATTGACACCACCACCAATGGAAAAGGTGAAACTAGACGATTATATCCAAGCAATGGTGAACAGCATGACTGGACGACCAAAGCAGCTCTTTATCATCAAAGAAGAAGAAACGAGTAAGATCTGAGTAGAACTTGTGAAGAGCATAATCAGGCATTTGAATCCGGTTCATTCTTGGTGTGCCTTTTCCACTTCAGAATCAGAGCTGACGATGAATTGTACAGCTCATGCCAAAAATACCGTATTCAAATGCCTGAATTGTCTATGGAAATGCCTTGCTTGTTCAATTATTTTACAGAACCACAAAAACGGGGTTATTCTCCTAGATATGTTTATTACTCTGTACCTCGAAAATGTATCAGACGGCATTATTTCTTCCCAAGAATTTATAACAGAAGACTTAGAGTTCATAGGCACTAGCCTACTTATCAAAGAAATCCTACAACTATGGAGACACTAGTCTCTTATTTATCCCTCATTATCTGTATCAGAAATGTCACTAGTCAGCTTGTAATCAATAAATAAATATTATCGTAGTTACATGCATCGCAAAATCATTTTGAATGAAGTAAATTGAATCATCATGAATCTCGTTAGTGCAAGTTGAGGGTCAGCCTCATGAAATTCAGATATTTTGGGAACAGTTACCGTAACTTTCGAACGGATAATCAGAATCTTCTCGAAATAATTTGAACCACGAGAACCCAGTGGAATAAAAACATTATAAAAAAAGAGTATTTATTCAACGATCATCAGAATTCTTTTCTATTGCACTATTTTCCTTCAATTTTCTCGCTTTTTCTCGTCTTTTATTCGCTTTCGCCTCACGATCTTTTTGTAGCCTTTTCAGTTGTTCTTCATAGCAATTTTCTCCGTTAATTTGACGATCCAACAATAGTCGCATTCGATCGAAGGCGATTTTAATGTTCTTCGGTAGGAGACGCGATTCATGAACCTGAGAAAAATTTGAACGTCGCTAAGGTTATTTTAACCTTGACTACAAGTCCCGTTGCTTTATGGGTTAGCTGGACTGCGTTCTGGGCAGTATTTACTTTTTGACCTCCTGGTCCCCATCCTGATATGTACTTCTGAAATTATATTTCTATCTACTCTCTCTCTCTCTGTCCCTCTTCCCCCCTCTCTCTCTTCCTGTTTCTCTCTCTCTCTCTTCCTGTTTCTCTCTCTCTCCCTGTTTCTCTCTCTCACTGTTCCTCTCTGTCTCTCTGTCCCTCTCCCCCTCCCTCTCTCTCCCTCTCTCTCTCTCTCTCTCTCTCTCTCTCTCTCTCTCTCTCTCTCTCTCTCTCTCTCTCTCTCTCTCTCTCTCTCCTTCTCTGTCTCTCTTTATCTCGCTCTCTTATTCTCTCTCCTCGTTAAACTCTTTCATGATCACTGCTCTACTCTGAATAATTCTTATTTTAGAACACCTCGTACATGAATTGAGGATCTTCGATTCTCACCTGCTCACAATCGTCCGTCTCGACTACAGGGAACTTGTAGTTTTTCAATTGTTGTTTTGGGCTGATGTATCGTTCAACAATCGATATGAGTTTTCTGGACCGGAGGAACATCATCTAGATTATAATGCTTTCAGAGGAGAGAAAAAAAAGAGGGGGAAAGAAAGAGAGAGAGAGAGAGAGAGAGAGAGAGAGAGAGAGAGAGAGAGAGAGAGAGAGAGAGAGAGAGAGAGCTGTAGAAAATACCTTTCCCGATGAAAACAGTATTTAAATTTTACAAACGAACATCAGTAATAAATTTTTATTGATTTTTCAATAATGAGGACACGGGGTTATTAGATTCTGGTCAACTAGCTTACATAAAGACTATTCAAACGGAGGAGGAGTCTGTTGGATTATTAGGATAAAGTTATTACGATAATACAGAATGAAAACCTACTTTCGTGAAAGAATCTTGGTGAAGCATCGAGTTGTGGTTTGTGTTCGGAACGTTCGAGATTGCTCAGATGGTGGTGAGGAAAGTTTTCATCTCGTTGTAATATAGTGTGCAACGTACGAGAGCAAAAAACATCAGTATTCCGATGGTTCTCGCGCAGGACACTCTTACATCTTCGGGAAGGAAATAGCACTCGAATAAACCGAAGACCCGTTCAGGTAATACTTGGAGGTTATTATAATAGGATGTTTCCATTCGTCGACACAATGTCGACAAAACTTCACATAGAAAGAAACTTCGTGTCACTGAGTTAGGCGTCTGTGATTTTGAGCAAGTTATAGCGAATCGTCGTGGAGAGATAGTAGATAGAGAGGGGGAAGAAACGAAAGGAAAGGGGGAATGCCGAGTATGAATCAAATACCTAGAGGAATGGGATGGGAGAAAGGGTAAGATGGGATACCGTATGTCTAAAATTGCCTAGTGGCCATTGGTCGTCGTTCCATTTTTCTTCGGAGCCGCTCGTTTCACTTCATCCAGCTCAGCTCGTTCACGAATCTCTTCCATGGTCCAGTCGACCAACAGACGTCCGTTCTCGTAAACCAACACGAGTTGATCCTGTGAATCAGTTTTTTCATTCAAATTTCATATTCTGCATTAATATGAATTCCTAGATCTCTATAAACTTTCTCACTTGGGCAGAAAAACGACTACGGAACACCCACTAAGATAAAGAGGTTTATAAAAAAAAGTTACCGGGCGGAAACAAGAAACAATTGGTATCTTAAAACGTAAATCCACTTTGAAACACGAAAAACATCTGTTCAAACCAAAGGTAGACCACCCAAGACGATGATGTTTTCGAGGTCCACGATAAAACTATATTATAATATTGATACGAAACAGTTCTCTTATTTTTAAGTTGAAGAACTCACTGCCTCTGGGTTTCCTCGTCCCTCTTGCACAGTGTGGAAGCTACCATCAGTATTTTTCTCAAGGGTCAGAATACCCTTTTTTGACTTCTTGGTTTCATCTGTGAGTGGGTTCTTGCAGACATCGCGCTGGAAACAACCTTGTAAGAATGAATATTGTCTCGAAATCAATGTTGAAAATCATTTCATAAAAGGTTTCATGATTTAAAAAATATGAAAAAAGGCCCCTCGTGAACCAATTTCGATAAAATTTAGTTTTTTTTCATTTTGCCGTTATTCTGAACCATGGTTCGTGTTGATCATTGTGAAATTCTCTGAAAATTACCTCTTCGCCGTTGATGATCACACGACTGCACTTGAATGCACACTTCTGAGTGTCTCGGTCAAGTTTCTGGAGCAGGGCACCGCCGGTTCCAAACACAATGTTCTCTGTGGACCATCCATTTTTCTGAAAACGAGCTGATTTCAATGGGACAGCGAGTTTAACTTCTTTCATACAGTACATACAATTAACCAAGTTTCATGTTCAACTTTTCGGCACGATTTGATAAATTAAAAAAGGTTGAAAATCACCTTCAACGCGCTGAGAATGATCGATATCGTCTCGTACTTGATTCCGTCACCTTGGAGGAGTCGAATGTAAGGTGGGAGTACCTTGTAACCCTTCGAGTTGGTCGAGCACTCAAACTTCGTTTCGAGAATATCCAACACTTTCAGAAGCACAGTGGTCGGGTCTCCAGAATCTGGACGGATCACAACAGATCCTTTTGAGGCTCTTTCTATCACCTGCAAATGACCATTTCTAAAAAGAAATCGTGAAAGTCACTTTTGTTGCAAAAATCATTTAATAAACTTTTTCCAACTTCAATGAAATAGAAATACGTTCGAACAATTCTAATTAAATAATGAATAGTATCCATTCAATTACCGTTTTCAGTTCACATAGTTTTATCATGTTAATTAAATTTAGGGCAAAAAATGAGTCTCAGAAAATGCTACGAAAACGATAGTATTGCATGATAAGTGATACGCAGACAGTCAAATCGCGTTCATTCTATTTGTATCTTTCTCTGAATGAAAAAAAACATACCAAATCTCTCAACTCGTCTCCCCAAATGTTTGCCACCGCATTGTAAATGTCATAGGAATCGGAGACAATCGAGACAATTCCTAAAATGAAACAAATTGTCTATGAATTGACTTCTCGAACTAGACAAACCTTCAGGAAAGTGTTCGAGCATATTTCTGAAGGCTGCTGCTTCACCACTCTTCTTCCATGTGGTTATCGTACTGAAAAATTTTATTTTGAGTATTTTCGTTTTGAATGGCGATTTCTTCAAAACTCATTGCACATTTACTGCGGAGATATTGTAAAAAAGAAAAATACTTTTTTTGTTGTTTTGAACGCAAATACAGGGTGGGGCAGAGATAGTGATACCCTATTCAAACATGTATAACTCTACGGTTGTTTTATAGAATCATCTCAAAATATAGGACAATGTAGCTGAATATCATACAACAATATGCTGTGAAAGATTTTCCAATCGGACTCAACCTGCTCTCAGTACAGCCTTGAGAGGTTTTGATTGAGCATTGTTGAATGTTCGCAGGTCATAGGTAACAAGATCACCCCATATCTACTGAACCACTACCTTCAGGTGGCTGATTTTTTAATATTTTCTGGAAACGACCCTTTCGGTTAGAAATTTCCTCATGGCATATCTGACAAAATTTAAATCGAGCGAGGAATCTGAATATTATACTGCCGACTTGAACTCGGAAAATGGATTTCACAACGTCACTGTGAACTCACCTCACGATGAGCTTTTGCTCCATCGTGTTGAGTGCTCCATAAACCGTTGACCAAGTGGATTCTGATTCAGAATAATTATACCTATTGTTTGATAAAGTTTGAGAACTATTCCATTCAATTTCGCCTTTTCGGATAGCAAAAACTTGCTAAAACTCGTCATTATCAATTTTTGTCGAAAACCGTTCACAAAACTCGGGTTAGAAGTTGAAATTCAATTTTTTCATTTTTTCAAAGTAGTTTAGATATTTTTCTATACATCTACCAAGTTTCCCTAAGTTTTGTCTTCTCTGACTATGAAAAACTTTTTTTGTGAACAGCATGTTCATGCGCGAACATGCCTTTTTGATTTCAAGAAAAATTGATACTTTCTCTGTTTTGAACAGTTTTTTTCGTTTCAAAAACTGTTAAAATTATTGAAAAATCAACAAAGAATCATTTTGACAGCGGTTCCCAACTTTTTAGTTGGTTTGAAGCTTACTGGTTGTGAATCGAGAGATTCACATGGTTCTAGACAGAATCCAATTTTTGTGATGAATTCTGTCTGGAATCAAGTCAAAATACATCAGTGAGTGTCTAAGTCACTTCGAAGTATCTTGCAGAAAAAAAAAACTGTTTTTGTGAAGGTTGAAGCTGATTTTCATTGTGAAAACCAGTCCGACTAAAATTTGATGGTTTTGAACTTCGAGGTTGGGTTGGAAAACTGGTTACCATTCCATGAAAACAGATAGTTATGAGACGAAAATTTCAGATAAAGTTTGGAAAGGTTTAAGGAACAAGTATTGAAAGAAAAAAATATGATTTTTCTCATGCGTTAAAAAATATTACACGTAGAAAACAGGGTATCACTATCTCTGCCCCACCCTGTAATGCAGATCGAATGAGAGTTAATGAGATGAAATTTCTTTTCGATGAGAAGCACGCATGAAATCAATCATCCACGTGAAACTCTGATCTAAAGTTCAAACATTTTAAAACAAGATAATTTTTAGAAGCGTGATATTTTCGAGTTTGTGGCTTTGATCAATAAAAAAGTGTAAGATACCTATGCTCGCTTGCTGGCACACTGAAACCAGCCATGGTACATGAATAGTACTTGCGACACAGCTCCAACGCCGCAATCGTATCGGTTCCCATGAAGTTGACTAGGTGCGCAGCACCACCAATGGCTGCACTCTGAAGGAGTGAAAATTGAGAATTGAACGAGTTCAGAAAAAGATAATTTTTACCAAAAAGATAATTTTCGTTTCAAGTTGACCAGATTTCAGAAGGCCAATAGGCAACCCGAGACTGCATGGTCTGGGTTTATCTTTCAGAAATCGTCAGTGACATTTTCGAAAATTCTTTTCACTCACCTCCACAGAAGTCGATCCCCTGTATCCGAAGTCGTGCAGTTTGAATGGTAGACCGGCGAAACTGTCAGCAGTTTCTTCCAGGAACTTGACGATTACCTTCTTTTGCATTCTGGAGTTAGTGCACACTGTCAACGGGTACCATGCTTGTACGAGAATCGTCTGAAACAACAAATGATCGAGTCGTTCAGGGCCAGACAGGTGAACAAGTGTGTGTGTGTGTGTGTGTGTAAACTAGCAATGAACGCACACAGTGAAAGTTTGCGATTGTAAAATCGTCCTCCCATGTGGTCTAGTGGTTAGGATTCGTGGTTTTCACCCACGCGGCCCGGGTTCGATTCCCGGCATGGGAAGCTTCTTTTGCTGGGGTGCATAATGATATGACTCTTCATATCAGATATCAATATACATTTTGCTGTATCAACGTCTTTCGACAATCTTTTTCGCCCACGATCACTTGAAAAATTGTTTCTACTCTGTTCCACACCGAGCTAAAGGTGATTGTTATCGATTAGACGCGTTGCATGCAAATTACATT
>OZ022253.1:10036905-10126698 GCA_963978915.1 Caenorhabditis parvicauda | reverse complement strand
CGGTATTCAGAAGGAATAAAAACGTGGGAACGTGAAAACTTATTTCGAGGCGGCAATTCAAAATGTTCATCAAGCATTCGACCTACCCTCTGGGTACGGTATTCAGAAGGAATAAAAACGTGAAAACGTGAAAACTTATTACGAGACGGCAATTCAAAATATTCGTTAAAAACGTTCGACCTACCTTCTGAGTACGGTATTCAGAAGGAATAAAAACGTGAAAACGTAAATATATTTTCAGTTCCTGAGATTTAGTGCATGAACAAAATTTGAATTTCAAAGACACTAAAAAAAACTTTTCACAACCTGAAAAATGTGAAGACTAATTTTTCAGAAGAGATCTTTTCAGTTGATGTAAAACTAACCAACAGCCCACATGCCAAGTTTCTTCACATGCCGAATGTACTCATTGAACAATCTGGTGTCATACGCATTGTCGTCGTCGGCGAAGTAGACGACGCCACTTTTGTGTTCACCGAGGATCTTGGCGTAATTCTCCCTGATGTATCGGAGACCCATTGTTCGTTGGTACCAGCCACGTCCTGTAAAAGTGAGAAGGCATTTTATATACTGGCTTTTTTCTGTAATTCACAATGACCGTACCAAATGAAGCATGTTTTCCTAGAAAATGTGAGTCTACGGTACTTGGCTGTTGTTTTGAGATAACAAGCATCTCGGTAAGTGGAATGCGGAAAAGAATTATGACATCCTATGACTTACAACCATCGGCAACGGATACTTTTATGTTCACCTTTCTCAGGAAATTGTAGGTTACGGGGATCTTACCACAAGGTTACATGGATCTTATGTGGATATTAGCAGGTCTTATAAAGTTTTAATTTCCTGAGTCTAGGTCCACGTACATATATGCTAGTGTCTGTTTGAGAGCGGTTCCTTTGTCTTCACCTTATTAGAAAACATTACTGATAGACTTCACAGATTCTCCGGAACCTGCTTTTTGTCCGTGTCAATTGTTTTATCATCAAGATTTCGGTCTGCTCTGGTACCCCAAATTACCATGAATTGATGTTATTGTATTTATGGTCAGAACATGTTACCATATTGCGACAAACCAGTTGAGCATTAATGGTCATTTTTGATGAACCGTATAATGGCAAAAACAAAAACTCACTAGGATACCCTTGTGCTGTCTTATGTGCCATATAAGTATACGAAACACCAGATCGTTCTAGGAGTCTTTGTACTAACGGTTGGAGTTGATTGTTGTCTTCAATGACGATCCAGTGAAGATCTTTCACAAGCGCAAGGGTATTGGCCATTCTGAAGGTTCCATTTCACCTTCACATATTCTCTCTTACCTCGTCATCTCTGCCATTCTCACAAGCCGTTTATACGTTGGAGTGATAACTATGATCAATGGATTGTCTTTATGCGTTGCTCGATATTTCACTTCTCGTATGTTCGTTTGGAAGCAGTTTGGACTGTAATTTCAGTTTTACGAGTCAATACGATCTCTGGGAATTGAAAATCGACAAAGTCCAGGTAAATCCAGGCCAGTTCTGGTAAATCCAGACCAGACTTGGCGATCCGAGTAAAATCATGAAATTCTTAGTTTTTCAAGGTATGCCAGGTTAATCCTGAACTTTGTCGATGTTCAATCTCCAGAAACGAGCTGTTTTTGGAAAGCGTTACTGTAATATGGTGACCTGGTGGTTCTTTCTGTGATAGATCAAAATTCTCAGGCAATCAGAAATACGCAATATGATATATCAAGATACGTACGAGTTACGGAACTCCAGTAAAAAACTGTATCTAGATATGCCAAATTAAGAGCGAGATGTGGAGAAATTTCGCTATCGAGTGGCAAGAATTTTTGTTTGATCTATGAATTGTTTTGATCTATTGAATGTGAATCCAGTATCTCGGAATTTATACAAAAATTTTGCGACATGACGTCACAAGTTCGGTTCCTGCCCTCTTCCATCTCATTTTTGCAAAAAAAGTCTTTCCAGTGACAGTGGAAGTTAATACGATAAGAACAGATACTATCGTTTCCTCTAGTTCATTGCCGAATTGACTTAGTCCAACCTCAATCAGTCGCGGACCAGCCACTGGTTGGAAATGACGAGATGTTCCAAGATATGCCCTGATACGTACTAAATTTCATCGCGCAACAAAACTTCCATATCTTCGACCTAACTCTAGCATTTGCCTCTGTTTCGAAAGTTATGGAGAAGATACGTGAAAAATGGCCTTTTTACGAATTTTCTGCGTACTTCTGATTGCCTGAGTTACCATCTCAGGCAATCAGAAGTACACAGAAAATCCGTAAAACGGCCATTTTGTACATATCTTTTCCATAAATCTCGAAACAGTGGCAAATGCTAAAGTTAGGGCAAAGATATGGAAGTATTGTCTCGCTATGAAATTTAGTACGTATCATGCTATATCTTGAGACATCTAGCCATTTCCAACCAGCGGCGGGTCCGCGACTGACTGAGGTTGGACTCGGTCAATTCGAGAATGATATAGGAGAAACGATAGTATCTGTTCTTATCGTATTAACTTCCACTGTGATTGGAAAGACAATTTTTGCAAAAATGAGATGGAAGAGGGCAGGAACCGAACTTGTGACATCATGTCACAAAATTTTTGTATAAATTCCGAGATACTGGAACCACATTCAACAGATCAAAATAATTCATAGATCAAACAAATATTCTTGTCACTCGATAGCGAAATTTCTCCATATCTCGCTCTTAATTTGGCATATCTAGATACAGTTTTTTAGGGAAGTTCCGTAACTCGTACGTATCTTGATATATCATGTTGCGTATTTCTGATTGCCTGAGTATGACAAAAGTCAACTCACATAGATATGCTAGAGTGATTCACCAAAAAGAGAACGATCCCGAGAAGAACCAGTGATGGTATGACCCGACTTTTCCGACACCAGTATTTTTGACATTTTCGCATCATATCTGTAAAAAGTTATACTCTTGTTGAGTTTGGTTTTGTTTGCGTCTAAATGAACCACGGGTAGTGTTTCTTTAATCTATGTACAACGAGAGAACCTAGAATTACTCTCTACCGCAAAGTGTAAGAGCAAAATAGTGTCAATGAGTCTCCCAACAACCTAATATGTACTAACCAGAGTTGTACGGTATTCTGACTTCCGTTTTCTGAAAGTTCACTTTTGTGCAACTCTGTTAACGATCAAAAAAGAAGTCGATTCCTGTCTGATTCAACTTGGGCTATTTTCTTGGAACAGACTTAACTCTTACTATTCAAATGTATTCTAAATTTTTACAATACCAAAACTCACGACATAGAACACTAGATTGCTTGTTGCCGGTCGTAGTTTGGTCTACACTGAGAGCTTCTCTGTCTTCTGGAATTTAGCATAAACTAGAAAGAAGAAGGCCAAGCTGTCTCCATAGACGACCTCAATGACGGAACAATAGCAGGTTGTCAGGCTGATCTCTAGTGAACTTTTAAAACACATTTTTGCGGCGAGGAAAGAGAAAGAGAGAGAGAGAGAGAGAGAGAGAGAGAGAGAGAGAGAGAGAGAGAGAGAGAGAGAGAGAGAGAGAGAGAGAGAGAGAGAGAGAGAGAGAGAGAGAGAGAGAGAGAGAGAGAGAGAGAGAGAAAAGAGAGAAAGAGAAAGAGAGAGAGAGAGAGAGAGAGAGAGAGAGAGAGAGAGATAATTTTCAATTTTTTTTTTCTTGACGCGAATTTTCAATCATTTTTTTTCTCGACGCGAATTTTCAATCTTTTTTTCTCAACGCGAATTTTCAATCTCTCATTCTCATTCCAGAACTGAAACAAAATGTAGTACAAAAAACTTTTCCTCCTAGTTCAACTTCATATAAATTTTTAATATTTATAGTTACTAAGAAACTTCAATAACATTTTTGCTAGCTCGAGACACTATGAGGAACAATAAAACGAGTCTCACGATATGAAAGACCAAGAACAGGGAATACTTGATGCAGTTGAACGAATATGAGTGGTGTGAATAAAATACAGAGGATTATCTGCGTTCGACACTCCAAATATTAACATCATTCATCTGTTTCGATCATGACATTCTGTGACCTTTGGAGGCTTCGAGAACTGTGGTGATCACTAATTTTTCGGTAATTTTCTTTTTTTCAATCTAACCATATGTAAACTGATACCGGGTTTTCAATATTCATAAATTTATAAATTTTGATGAAACATTTATTATTCTTATCCGAACTCACAAAATGTTTTAACAGTCACTTTCAAACGGAATGGACCTACCCATGAGAACTTTCGCTGCCGTAAAAGAATAAAATGTATGAACGAAACTTCTAGTAAGGGAGAGCACACCAAATCAATAAAAATGTTTTGATTTGCCTGCTCATGGGAAACTGCACATTATGGTAATATGTTTGCAACCATAACCAAAGACGGTTCCCACGGTCGCCCACGTACTCGTCTTCCGAGAAGGCCATGTCAGTTTCAAGCTTCAATTGAATACACCTTCTGTTTCAAAAAACCGTGTCACTTGTTGTATGTTCTCACCTACAGTACACAACACTATTCTGTTTCAGGGAGGTTCTGCACACTTTGTATCTACTTCCTCTTGTTTATACTGACTTTAAGATCTGAAAAGTGTGAGAAAAGACGTATTTATGAGTAGGTTCTCAGTAATTCAGGTATTCATGTAATCCTATATGAATTGAAATGAATACTCTCGGATTAGTAACGAACATACAAGGGCATTTGGAAGGACAAGTCTGATGTTTCCCGACTTTCCGTCGATTTTCCAGAAAGTTTATTTTCCCGTCATTTCTAGTTAAAATAACTGCCTGTCATTAGTTTTCTGAGTAAACATTTCCCTTTTTTGAAAATGATAACATTTGTTTGATTCCGAAAATTAGGGAAACGGATGAATTTTAATAGATTTTTGTAAATATGAGTCATTTTGAGACAATTTCTGGAATCATAACCTTATTTCATACAATAACAGTGTTGAAAACGTTAAGATTTCAGAAAATTGCTCAAAAATTATATGACTCACCTGTCTTCTGACCCCATTCTTCGTACATCGGTCCTTCGGTCTTCATCGCTGAAATAGGACTATTCGAACACAACGTGGTGAGGATCATCAGGAGAAGGATTACATAACAACGAATAGACAACGAGTCTTGTTGAGGATTGATAAAAGCGATGTACTAGTCAAGAGATTAAGTTTGACAGTTTGATATACTACGCCCATATGATTGAGACGTTTGGTTTGTGGTTTTTTGTAGTCGGTTCAAATCAAAATTTGTATCATACATTCATTAGTCAACATTCACTGAAGGAACCACAGACACAGTTGAAGATATAGACCCATCATGGACACGAAAGCATAAAATAAGACCCATCAGGGACACGAAAGCATACAAGAAGTCAAGTACACACCTCTTTGATCTTATGGTAAAAACTTCAACCCTGATTAAAGTCAAAGAGCTCAATGATTGGTTCGAATCAATGGTTTGAAAAAGTTATCCTGGATATTGAAACACTGAAATTTTATCATTCTTGTTTTTACTGATAGACCACGATCTTTAAATATCGAATTTAATAGAGCTGACGTTTCTGAGGAAGAGCAAGTTACAAATTCTAATGGAGAAACCAAGAGCAGTTTCTTGAAAAAAGAAGTGGAAAGAAGTATGCAGACTATACTGACACGTGGGAACCATCTCCTGTCAAGACAGTGAAGCTTCTCGAGAGAACTGCGAACACGTTTCCTGAGTGTTAGCTTCCCATGCCTCTTTCATCCTTTAATTTTGAGCTTTATGAATCAGATAGACAAAGAGTTGACTCAGGACGAACGAGTACACTGTTGACTGTTCGTAGAGCTCAAGGCGACAGGTTTTGACGGTTGTGCATATGAAAAAATGGCCGGGAGCAGTGAACAAGGCTATCGGGAACAAACAATTGAATGAGGTGTTTGATCGAGTGGGATATACCACCTTGATCTTGGACTTTGGAATTATTCAGACAGAGAAAGATAGGGATAGATAAAAAGAAAGAGAGGGAGAGAGTGAGGGAGAGAGAGAGAGAAAGAGAAAAGAGAGAGAGAGAGAGAGAGAGAGAGAGAGAGAGAGAGAGAGAGAGAGAGAGAGAGAGAGAGAGAGAGAGAGAGAGAGATGTCTGTTCCCAATTTCTGATTTCGACACTACAAAGGTTAGAAAATGAATGGTGTGAATGACTGATCGGAGAATTTGAAAAGTACGAGTTCTGAGTTGTTCATGTTGTTTGTCCGGAACAAAAGCTCTGTTCATAGTGGTAACAAGATACGTACCAAGTTTGGATACTTCGTTGGTTGACTATACGAGTGAACAACCTGGGTTCCCATTGTGGCTTTCAACTGAGTGACATGAATGAGATGATGGTTAACGTTCCGCGGTTATACTATTGTGGGAAGGAGAGGAAGAGAGAGACTTTTTTGATTCGTGGAGATTCTTCTTTCAGAGACTTTCTCTTACTTACCAGCAGTTTTTTCTGACCAGTCATGGAACGAATGTGTAGAAATTCGTCTCTTGCTTTGACGATGTCGTCACTCCATAAATGTTTGTTCAGAGGAAGTCAATCTGCTTTCCTTCTCAGACCCAAGGGTGTCCACTCACGTCAGTGACTTTTCTTGACCATCGGGTAGGCGGTTGTCGAACAATGTGGCCTGCCCATGCAAGTTCCGTGATACGCTTCAGAATAACAAAATCTTCAGAGTCGATGTCTGTATCATCACAGATCTTGTAGAGATATGAAGACTACAACGCCAGCTTGAGAGGAAAGGAGTCATGGACAGACTTTGTGAGAAACAATGAAAAATTTTCGGTTTTAGAGATGTTTCTCGCTTTTGAATTAAATCGAAATTTCAAGTATTCAGAGACTGTGCGTTCGGTTCATTTAGAGCAAATTAAACCCGTTTTTGGATAGCTATGCACTTCTATAGCAACGAAATGATGTGTGAAATGGTGCAACGTGTAATTTTCATTTCATGTCTGCATGTACCCCAAACTCCACCGAACAGCAATTATCCGTATGTGATACTCAAGTCACGACTACTTATGGGAATGTCGCGCGTTCTCCTTCGCCAGACACCGGCCCAAAGCAGAGTCCGGCAAAGTCACGAAGAGTGAGTGCCGACTTATCACGGGTTTCGCACTTTTTTCCAATTTCAGAGTCGTCGTGATCGAACCCGCACAACGGCAGAAGCTACTCAAGAAACATCCAAACTCGCACTCTTCTCCGTGACGTCAAGGAGGGTCGCCTACAGTATGTAGGGTACGGTATATCGGTTCCAATCAATGTTCAGAGAAACATGTGGCGGATGAAAACAACGTGGATTTGGAGCCAGATATGGATGAGACCTTGAAGGGAGAAAAGGCGTTTTTAAAGAAAGTGGAGAAATTTAGGTATACCTTTTTGAAAATAGCAAAAAGTGAGAATGGGGGAAGGGACTGAACCCTCGCGAGTAAAAGAATATTTATGGCCACAAGGCCGAAAATTGCTTGTATTATTCGTATTCACTTCGAAACAACCTCGCACTTTCCAGAACCATGAAAGTCCAACGGGTCTGTGTGTGTCCGATGACCATTCAATGGCGAGTGTCTCAATCCTTACATGGGACCAAAATGTGTTGTCATAAAATGGATCGAGTATGTTGGGTTGCGTGCTGTCCGCCGTTCTGTGGTGTTATGACACGGGTTTCCTCGAGATGTGCAACTTCTACATCATTCCCCTGTTCAGATCGCCTTCTGGCCACCGCCAAGTGACTACTTCTTCTTCGATCCGGCAGACGACACTGGGTTCCATGTGGATGACGAGGAAGACGCCATCGAGATGAAGAAGATCAAAGCCCGGCTGAAAAAGGTCACAGTTCTGAAAAGTTGGTATTTTTGTATTTTTTAGAACCGTAGACATTTTAAATTAAACGTTTTGAATTACAAACCATACTACAGGAAGAATTGAGAAAATAAAAATTTGGATTCACAGAGAAACACTTAAATCGGACGTTCTCAGTCGGTATGAAACATTCCTGTATGGAACACGTGGTCGGCGTGAAAGGATTTGTCGTCCGAACCAAGAGTAATCATGTAAGTCGTCTAGAAAATCTCTATCTCTCTCTCTCTCTCTCTCTCTCTCTCCCTTCCCCTCTCCCCTCTCCCTCTCTCTCTCTCTCTCTCTCTCTCTCTTTCTTTCTTTCTCTCTACTCTCTCTTTCTCTCTCTCTCTCTCTCTCTCTCTCTCTCTCTCTCTCTCTCTCTCTCCCTCTTCCTTCACTTCTCTCATTTCCGTTCCCTCTCATTTCATTTGTTCAGTACATTGCTTGTGTCCACATAGATGCACCATCGCAGAAACCAAGGTTCACCATGATCTACTCGCACCCAAATGGATCCGATCTATCCGACCACCTAGTCGGAGTCCCAGCTCTCCAGGATCTAGCGCGGTTCTACAAATGCGACGTCATATGCTACGATTACTCGGGTTCAGTGAACATGATTTTTTTCATTTGCAGTATTCACCCAGGTTACGGTATCAGCAGTGGCCGACCAAGCGAAAAGAACATGTGCAGAGATCTTGAAGCGGTCTACAATCACGTCTCCATGACCACTAATATATCCAAGATGGTGTTTCTGGGATATTCCATTGGTACCGCAGCGACTGTGTCATTTTTGACCCGTCGACAATTGAAGCCGGCAGGTAGGTTACTGTAGCCTTGTTGACAAAGCAGTAGGAGAGACAAGTCATGTGGTTCGCTTCAGGAGTAGTCCTCCAAGCACCCCCGATGTCCATCTACCGATGCGTCTCTTCCGTGTGGAACACAAAAACTCCGTTGAACTCACCGACGAAGAAATTTGATCGGTTCTGTACAATTGACAAGGTGAGATCAATTGGGAACGTTGAACCTGGTCGTCAGATGAGAAGAGTTGTTCAATAGTGAAAAATAACGAGAAAACTATCATTGTTATTCGTGCACACCAACCACAACTCCAGATCGCATCCATCGATGTTCCTGTGCTCATAGTTCACGGCGAGTGTGATCGGACTGTTCCCATTGATCACGGGCGGTACATATACGAGAAAGTGCAAAAGAAGGTCGAGCCAGAATGGATCCCGAACATTGGTCATGACAACCTGGAGAACTGCCATGAGATTTGGCGACGGCTGAGAAGCTTTTTCAAGAAGTAAGTGTACTGTAGAAGAAATTTTTGTAACATCTATCATTGCAGCGAGCTGAAGCTGATCTGAACCACTTCGAAGCTATCATATGCCATCAAAAATGATTGTTTTCCAAAAATTAACCTGTATGCATAAATGAGAAGTTTATAACACGAGCAAGAATAAATGTTTATCCTTTTTGATTAGCAATATTACAATCCTGAGAGGGGGGTCAAATGTACATGGTTAGATAAGACGGTTAGTCGTCATCGACATGTCGACAACACTTTCGGTGAGTGGGGGAAGGAAAGATGTTGAATGAGTTGTAAATCACGAAGTGGGATCCGTACTGTAACAAAGTACCCATTGGAGTGTTCGAAGTATATGCTGGTTCGTTGGGAGCAAGGCTGGTAATGGGAAAAGTGAGGTTGAGGGACGGAGTCCTAGAAAGACGGGAGTGAGGAATTTGACACATTGTAAAAACCCGCGTTCATGACGTCGTGTATTAATCTCAATCTGCAATCTGCAGCAAATAGTTATTTCCTTTTATAATAAGCTTAGGTTAGGTTGTCAGAACAGCTTTTGTGAAGAGCCAACTCTTACACAAGTACACTGTGAAATTAATCATTTTATGATGTGTCAAATTCCTCACTCCCGTCTTTGTAACACGGTGTGGTTGAGGGTAGGATTCAGGTTAACTCAAATCGGGTACAGGAACAAGTTGAAAACAGAACTTCACTATAGAGAAACTATCCCTTTCTCAACTACTATTGGTCTGTTCCGTTTCCAAGTATTCTCTCAACTCTTACCTGTTGTTTTATGAGCCATTAAAAAGACATTTTCATATATTTTTAGTTACCAATTACATCCATATCAAATGTTAGAATAATTCCATTGTACTAATTTGGGGGCTGAATAAAAGTAAAATCACAATCTTGTGGACTCTCCTTGTCTCCAGAATTCCAGATTCTCGTATTCTGGATCTTCTGATGCACCCCGCTTCATGGTCGGCGTGTACATTTCGGAAATGATCATACTGTCGCTGGTACCGTACTCGTCGGTGATCTTCGGCTGAAAAATGACTTTCTCAAATGCAAAAATTGCTTATCAAAATATGACAAGGTGGATAACCCACTGTAGTTACAGTTTTCTTTCATGTTGATTCGAAATGTTCATAAACTTTCTTTCTCCTACGCAACATTTCTTCATGATTAGAAACTGTACAGTAACATGAAATCACAATTTTTGTTTCAGTTGGAGCGAGACTAATAATAGAAATTATGACTTCTATCACATCCACTTGGATTAGTCGCAAATTTTTATCTACTTCTCATTTCTCAACCCACTCAGACAAATGCCTCATATCTGCATAGATAACTCGGACTCGTCATTTATTTGGTCTTCATTTGCGGGTTTTCGAGTAAGGTAGGCAGTGTGAGGGGAGCGCCGCAACTGACCACGGTCACGCGCCGACCATCCGCGGGTTTCGCCTAACTTCCGCGTTTCTCTCGTTCCGGTCATTTTTTCGCATGGAAAAATCATGAAATAGGTTTTAAAATAAGCTCAATCTGAACAAACGATCAATAAGTACCGGAAACGTAGATTTTCTGTCATATTTTGAACAATTGGGATTAGATCTGGCCAACTGAACGTTTTCTGGGAACTTACCGCTGATGGAGCCACACGAGTTGGGTATTCTGGTCTATCTGCTTGCGTTTCTGAGTTATCTGAACTGCTGTACCCACGTCGTCGCAGCTCATCGTCAATATGGTACCTGGAATTTCGGTAATCCGGGTTGTGAAAAGGCGTAGTTTTTACCTGTATTGAGAATATTTCTGGTTGATTTGCCAAACGTACTGCCTCTCTTCCATTCCAAGAATACGTAGGAAATTCTCGAGTTCGGGAATTTCGAAGGCATCCCACTGAAAACTCCTTGTTTTTGACAGATTCAATTAGAAAACACTCATTTCGAGAGGAACTGCTCACTCAAGATGGTTACAAGGGGAAATCTTCCCAGAAATACTTACAAGGATATCGCCGGTGTCATTCTCTTGAAGGACCAGGGCCTTGCCAGAAGTCGGACTGTCCCAACCCAAGACCACCTTCAATGGGCAGACGTCGTCAGAGACTCGCGTCATTTTTCCTGCAATTCGATACGTTCACTTCAGCTTGTTTTGCTTTTGTCTTTTCTTCATTTAGTGAAGTGGTTCTGGATACGAATTACCATTTGGTTGGAAAAAACGAAAAAGCTACACAAAAACAAGACATGTGCATTTTTGGCTCGGTCTTCTTTGAGAGGATCACATCAAGTTTGCATTGAGTTTTCTTTGCAATTATCGTATTTTTTGATGTTTAAAATTCATGAAGGGTTGTTTCGATTATAAAATCTAATAATAATTGTAGATCCTTCTCTCTCTCTCTCTCTCTCTCTCTCTCTCTCTCTCTCTCTCTCTCTCTCTCTCTCCCTCTCTCTTTCTTCACCCTTCACTCTCGAATCCACAAAGAAAAATTCTAAAGAGGGTGCCCGTCTATGAGGCTTTCTTTCCGTAGCTCAGAAAGGATAAAGGAATGCATATTTTATTACTCGTTGGCCGTTTTTTGTTGTCCGCCGCGTCAATCACGCATTGTTCATTCTTCCGGAACACTAGTAGTGCTCGTTCGTCTGAAGTGTTGCTGAGCAACCCCGATCGGGTCACTCTGTTTACGTTCGCATTGATTTGAGATGCCCGAAAACATTAAAGATTGCTTCTTTTGGAAGAGTGACACGTTCGTTCCGCTTTCTAATGGCGAATTCACTTTCGGCAAACAACTGGGGAAAAAACTCCTGCGCAACACAATTTCAGTCAGAGATTTGATCGAAATTTTTGTTTTCACTTCGTTAAACGCTATCGTGTTTGGCGTAGCTACTCCTACGTTTTGTATTGTGTTTAGCATAAACTATCTCCATCTCTCTCTCTTAATCAATCAAAAAAATACCTTGAAACTGTTTCTAAGTGCGCCACATGCAAGCGGAGCTACCTGGAACATGCTCTAACACAGTTTCTCTCCCTCTCTCCATCATGTGACAAAAACCAATGAAGTCCACTTTCCATCAACTTTTATGAACACTTCAAAGGAGGGAGGGGGCTCTTTCAGGCGTAAACACATCACTCGTTTGCTACTTTTCGAGTTCATTTTCGCCATCACACACACACACAACCACTTACGTTTTGCTCTTGCTCTTGCTTTCTCTCTGAGCAGCGTAGGGGTACACCACACTCGGAAACGTTAATTCGCCACTCGCCACTCGCTCGCGCATTTATTTACTCGCATCTTTTTGTTCTTCTAATCTTGCCGCAAGTTCGTCGCGTAATTACTAGAGGAAGAGAAAGAGAAAAGGACAACGTCGACGACTATGGATCCAGTTACACGTTCGTGGCCCAGTGAACGACTTTTCCTGGTCATGTTTACTTGATTTCTTCATGAGGAGCTCGAAAATTGCAATTTCGGCGCAATACTTTTACGTTTCGAGACCTTCACTCCTACTTCCCAAGATAACATTTTCTCAAACGTTTCCGTTTCCGGAATGCTTAAGCAGAGGCCGGAAAGAAGGACTTCAACGTAACGATATTTCTCATTAGTTTGGAGTTATACTTGAAACTTGAGACTCGTCTCTCTCTCTTTCTCTCTCTCTCTCTATCTCTCTCTCTCTCTCTCTCCTCGACATGTTTGAGTAAAATAATTTCTGCCACCATCATCGCATAAATTCTATTGTTAGTCCTGTCGGGCAAAATGAGGAAAAAAAAGACTCACTCATGATTGTACACGTCTTCTCATCGGCACTCTGTTCACATTCGTACAGTGCGAACTTTCTCGGATTGTCGGCGACTCGGAATTTGCGTAGCAACGCGACTATCATCATTCTGTAATTTAGGCATGACAACTTTATAAACACACACCACGATATGTTTTCCGAACATAAATTTGAACACTATATACGAATTGAAATTGTTCTCTTCATCTCGATACGACTCACAACAGTTACAGTATTATCACCCGGTTAACACAATAAATGTAATTATAAATTTTGCTTTTCGAGTGAAATTACTATTCTGTCATCGTGATAGAGTATGTCGAACAAGTTAACTCTATTGGTTTTGAGTTACCAGGTGGCGATAATCTGGGTTTAGCACTCGTGTTGTGTCGTTCGCTACTGATTATGTCACTATGCATTGGCGAGATTAGTAGTGACGAGAGTACACACGCTCTATGCTCCCAAACGTTCGCACTTCCACTCTTCCTCGAGCACTGGTTCTTTTGTTCATAAACGTTTTTCATACACATCAGTTAAAAAAATGCCTAATTCATCTCTCTTTAAGCTTCAGTTTGTATCACTTCAAAAAATGGAACGAAATTTAGTATCCGAAATAACAAAAATGATGAAATTTAAGGAATTAGTGAAACACGAAAAATCGTTGAAAGTTCAAATTCAAAAATGATCAACCCGAAGCCTAAATGCACCATTGCCAAGCCTTCCACTATGATTAAGTATCATTTTGATGGAATTAAATGATTCCATTTCTGCCTTTTTTGAAAATAATTTCTGGAAAGCGGATAATATCTTTGGGTATTGGTTTGAAAACTCACCGTGTTGTCGTTTTGCTATCAATATTGATGGTTTTGACAGTGTTCCTTGGCAAGAAGAACGATGTTATAGTTCGTAGAGTTTTGGCCGTTTGAGCTGGAAGTATGATTTTAGTTTTTGACATTTCCAATCGACATTAGTCAGAGATAATATCCCCAGAGTTCTGCGAATTTCCTTCATTTTTCACTAGAGACACAAATCATCCACTTCTTCACTGTTCATAACTGCACGACTTTCGCATTTCGCTGTTTTCCGAGATAAATTTGCATTCAGACAAGCCGACATGGCGTCTGAAAGTGTGGCGACAACAGCAACAACACAAATGTCAACAAACACGATAGAAAATGCAAATGAGGATGTACGCTTTGACTTCTTTGCTGGGGACCATGTCTGCATGATAAATACGTCAATAATGTCAAACCACATTCTGATTCATTCAGTAATAAGTTATGAAGTGTGAAAACTTTGGCACTAACAGGAATTCTCAATCAATCACGGTAGTGTCAACTTTCCAATTGAAAATTGATCATTAGTTGTTAAGTGTTCACATTTGTTTTTTTTTCAGACAATGAGCACATTACAACAACTGGAAGCCATAATTTTAATGAAGGTTGCACGTGAATTTATGGAGAAGGTGAGTTTTATTAAGATAACTACTTTTCTTTACTGAACATCTTATTGTGACAATTGAGGCTATATAAAGTGAAGAAGAGCTTCAATTTGGATTAACATAAAAAGAAAAGTTATAATTTCACTACAAAAAAATTCAGACCGATTTGAACGCGGAGACCAAACAGAACTATCAACAGGTAACCTCTCATTTTCGCTTTTATAATGCACACATTTCAGTGTTGCTCGAAAACCCTGCGGAATGTCACAACACAGAACAATGAAGCAAACAAGTACAATTCTAGGTATTTGATGAGGTTTTCATTGTGTTATAACTGTTTAGATCAAAAATCCCAGTGAGGGTACCAGCGGAACCATTTCTACAACAGCGCCGACCTTCGCAATCGCGGATACCACGATATCAGTCGACGCCGACAACTCCTACTGCTAATAGGCGCTTCGTAGGTGAATCATTTTCAATATGATCTATTGCTTTCTCGAAATAACCCCATTTAAATACCATACAAATGGTATAACAGAAGTGATAGATGATTGAAAAATTGTAAACTATTTGTTATGGGAACTATCAGCAGCTAAATTACTGACGTACTAAAAATGGCAAGACATGGAAGAATGAAACTTGTAGGCAATGGATTCGAACGGTCCAACAGTAACCTCACAAGAAGTCAAGTCTTCAACACGGATCCACGACCTACCAACGAGGGGCCTTCAAGCAATCGAGCGTACCGGCTGCGAATGGCCGCGCAGGAGAAAAAAGCGGCCGAGGCTGCGGCCAAGTGTGATCAGCCTGTATTCGTATCGCGTAGTCGCATGGGCTCACGATGTAACTCGAGAATGTCGTTATTCTGAATAAAAAGTACCTGTATTGATGACGTCGTAGACCGTTGGTGGCTTTTCTCCTTGAACCACACTGATGGGACGGGAAAAGTTCATATGGACTTGGATATGCCCGTGGTACGTTCCGTCATCGTTCTGAAAGATTTATGATGACTTCATCGATGTACGGTAGGAAATTACGTTCATGTCAAAATTTCACTTGGCAAGTTTTTTTGGAACACAAAATTGCACTAACATTTTTTTCTTTGAAAGCCTATTTTCAAGTTTCTCGATCTTTTTTTTTGGAAAATTTATTCAGGTTGAAGATTGAATCATTGATTTTTTCACACAATTTTCAAAAAAACAAATTTTGATACCTCAAAAGTCGTTAATGAAGCTTACGTATCTATTTACTTGAAGTGAATAAATTGAAAAATTTTCATGTTTCAGATTTTTTACAGTTTTCGAAAATCATTCCCGTCTAATTCTATGTCTTTCTATAATAATAAAAATCGAACCATGACAATTTCTGCTCCAGGAGACGTCGCATTCCAGTTTTGCAGTCTCCTTGTCAGTTCTACGTCCTTGTACCCGTCGGTCCACCACAAAGGTGTATCTTCTTTGACATACTTTTCGACCACTTTGAACGTCTGAAGTAGAAATGATTACTTAATACGAAAAAGTAGACTGAATCATATTAATCAAAAACCATTTCTTTACAAGGCACATTTTTTTGTGGTAATCAAGTTTAAACTTTGATCAAATCTTAGCTTCGTACCTAACTAGTGCTTTTAACCTTACCTAAGCCTAAAATTTGAGGTGTCGAAAAAGATAAATGAAAAAAGATTCATGACTCGCGATTCTTAATTTCTGATTCAGTCTACTTTTTCGTATAAAATGTAATGATTCCATGTATTCAGTACGAATTGACCAAAATTGAGAGCAATATTCAACCTAATTGTTATTATACAATCAAATGCTGCACCCACCGTTCCTGTCAACGTCTTCACCTCAAACGATTCCCTCGTTGTCGTCGGCGACTCTGCCGGTGCAAAGTTCCGAGGTAGAGTGAACGAGTCGAATTTCTTCGTTGGTGTGAAAAGCGGATTCTGTAAGGAAATTTTTTTTTGTTTTTTTCTATACTGAAACGGAAAGAAAGTTTACTGCCTAATCGCGGATCATGTTAGCTATCGACATTTCTCACACCGTAAACGTCGACTAGAGTGAGTCCAAATGAACGAAAAATTCGCTTCAAACATTTCACAAGTTCGCTAACTTTTATCGGTGTGCGAAATTTCTCAACAAACTTAAAAGTACCTCTGCATTGATTTTCCCTTGTGGTTCACATGCCGAGTTGCTAAGCGGTGGTAGTACTAGTCCTTTAGGTATCGTACCTGGAGAATTTACTGATTATCCAAACATAAAGTATGGTCTCACCCAGAGTTCCATCTAATGGTGGATAGATAGCTGGAAAGTCGCCATTGTTCAGCGAACTTCCAGCAGATCTACAGTCTAGTGTCACCAGGTCTTTGCATCGCTCGTGGCAAGTGTAGTTGCAGTCTGAACGGTCGTTTACACTTTTGGTGGGAAGATTAGAATAACATATGATGAATGAATCTAAACTCACTTTCACATTTAATAGCAGTCTTGAAGAGTCCCCAGACAAAGTCACCACATTTGTCGCACCATGTTGGGTGCAAAACTGTTATAGCTCTAAAATTTGATCTTTAATCGTTCTGTTGTTGACTGGAAAATAAAACACTGAGTTTTCTTAGACAGTAAGAAATGATGATATCAATAGTGTTCCGATCTGAGTCAACTAACACGGCAATTAGTTAATCGCATTCCACATCGAGCGCCTAAATACAAGGTGATTGGGCTGTTCCGAGCAAAGTTACAGACGTTTGAAAAAAACGGGATGCGATGCATATCGCGATGGGATGCGACTTACTAATTGCCAACTAGCACAAATGACTGAACTGTTGATAGATTTTATGAAATATGAAAAAATGAAAATCTTCTCATAATACCGAAAACTGATTGTTTACAAGAAAAAATTGAATAAGGAATACTCACACAAAATTATGACTCTGAGTTTTCGAAGATCCTGCAGTCAGTAAATCCTTCAGAGGTCCGAAATGTTGACGTTCCAGGGTGTCATTCCACTTGTAGTTTGAATCGAGGTCGGCTAAGAATGAGGCTCCAAAGTCCCAGGTCTGGAGAGAAAGCGTTTTTTTTCGGTGTTGGTCGCAGATTTTTCATAAAGCATCGCAAAACCTTATACTAATAGAGAAACTAAACTAATTGGAACATTATAATTCATGATAACTTATGAAATCTCACATCACAACCCTCTAAATCCTGATCATCGTCTCCACTGAAGTCGTCTAGAACAATGGGTCGAAAGCAGATCGTACTCTCGTCATAGTTGCCGGGCAGTGCTTCCTCTGTAGCTTGCTTAGTGACCGTTTGGTTGTTCTGAAAAATGTAGTAGTGTAACATATTCAATTCTCTTCACTAATGGTCAGTAATTCTGCATTCAAAAAAGTGAAATGGTTGTACGAGCAATAATTCGAAGAAACTATCTACTCCAAATGAGCCATATATGGAGATCTATAGATTTCTCAGTTCTTCGTTCTGTACATTATACTCATGAAGATAAAACCAAACCATTCGTGAATCTTCCTTCAGTCCAAGCTGGTTCATCCACTCGCTGACACCGGTGAGCTGTGCGATCTTTGCTCTGAGGCCAGCAAACCAACTGAAATTTTGAAGAATTTCATTTAAAAGAAAACGATTTTTATGGTTTAGCTGAGGAAACTATGAAAGAAATGGAACCTTCTCGGATTTTAAAAATTTCAGGAGGAACCAATGTTCAATCAAGAGTTATGACCGTGGGCAAATGGCTTTGGAACATTTGAACGCCCTGTAAAGAACGGCTGTTGCTCTTTTTGCAACTTATCTCGGGGAAGCAAAAAATGATGAGCAGCATAAAATGGATTGCGAGATGGGGGAGAGACATGAAGAGAGAGAGAGAGAGAGAGACAAGAGATAGATTTTGAAAGGCTGAGAAGGGAACAGATGGCCGGCCGGGGCACGTTCGTCCGTCATTAGCGAGAAAAATTGAGACGAGAATTGAAACCCATTGCACTCGTCAATCATACAAGTGATGTGATAATGGGATTGGGATGTTTACAAACATGCCTCGTACATGGTGCTCGAAATATTGAAATTTTCAGAAAAAAACACTGCACTCTTTTTCAGCTAAGGCGATCCAAATGGTATTTTTAGAAAGGAGGTACAGATTACAAATTTCAACTAAAATGAAGAATCCTCATGTGATAATCGGGACAAATAAGATGATAGTGATGAAGTAAACCGGACGGCGGAATTCTGATAATTAATCGAAAATCACTGATCGAACGTACTACCGTTAGGTCAATGTTTGGTGCCATTTTTCCGGTTAGTAATCTTGAAGGAGAAAAAAGACTGTTGAAAAATTTCAGACACTGTTTTCCATTTGAGATTCTGTTTGAGATTCATTTGAGTGGGTGTAAAATTCCGACATCACAAAGTTTGAAGGAACTATGCAAAGAAGCAATGTTGATATGAGAAGAAATAACAAAAAAAACGATGATGCGAAAACGACTTGTTTTTCTCTCTCATAACATGACATATCGAGGTTTTGATAGGCTTAGTTTTGAGAAAAAGGAACACGCATGGCACAAGCAATAAAATAGTTCGGGAGAGCGTCGAGCATGCGTCTATCAATCAACGTTACAACATGCCGAAACCGTAATGACCTGGCAAATTGTTTCTTTTATGCGGTTGTAATATGGTGAAGAGGAGAGTAACCGAAGCGTGTCCGCGTAGTGTCATTTACGTGACTGACACAATAACGAAACTAACTTATTTCTTACTCATGTGCCACATACTGGAGGTAAGGTCTGGCAATTTTTTCTTCTACGGGTAAATACTAATAGATTTCATAGGGAAACACTAATGTAATAGAGAAAATAAGAATCAATGGTGATCAACTGATGGATGATCGATATGATGGACGCAAATGTTGTGGGGGCGATAATGTGATAAGGCGATTTTCATGTGATGTATACGACTTTTATAGATTCATGGAACTTACTGACGAAAAGGGGCAGATTTCAGAGTTTCTAAGATATTGAATGGACGACATAGATAAAAAGCCATTCAGGCAATGATAAACGACGTTTTAGTAAATACTTTGTGAAAAACTCCTATTTTCCAGTATACAGTGTGGACAGAAAATACAGGAACGGTACACTAAGCTCCGCTACTCGAACAGCAATCCAGATTTCTTTCTGAAATTCTGGTCTATTGTAGCCAACACTATTCTCCACAAGTGTACTAAATTTCATCCTGATTCATTAACTTCGAAACGGTGTATGATGATTTGATTGAAAACAGTGGATTTTCAAGTGGACATAAAATAGAGGAACGCTACTGTAATTTGAAGGTCAACGCTCGGAATTTGGAATTAATGATGAAAATGACACGTTATAAAGTTTTTTTAACAATTGATATTTTTATTTTCATCATTCCGACAATTTTTACAGAGTTACAATCAAATCTTGTCGAATCCTTTAATTTTCCGCATTTTATAAGTTTTTGGTCTCTACCGCGTTAGTTATCAAAAAGTTAGTTATGTCATCATAATAAGACAATGATTCTTAACAGTTTTCCCAAACTTTCTCAACAATATCGGTTATTTACGTTTCGGAAAAACCCACTAAGTTAACGTCGCTGCAAAGGTGACTACGGTGACTTGTTGTAAAACGTGATGATATTGAATGATAACTGTGAAAAAATTTTAAAAATGTCATGGGGCATTTGTCATCTACTTAATAAGGATCGTTTCCTATCCAAAAAAATTTGGATCTAAAGGAACAGGGCTGTTCAAACCGCTTCAAAGACGCGCGTTAAAAAAACAAGGCGAAAACAGACACTTTGAGTGCAAAACTCCGTTCATTCCAGCGCCATCACTTCGACAGTACGACTTCTCACAGTATGCTGTTTCTTTTGGTCGATAATGACTTTAATGATGTCTTCAAAATATTCTTCTCCAAATTTGAGTGTTTTTTTCACATTTATCGTTCAATATCATCGCGTTTTACAACAAGATACCGTAGTCACCATTGCAGCGACGTCAACTTAAGTCAGTTTGAAGGGCTCTTTGGAGGGGTAAAATAACCGATGTTGTTACGAAACTTCGGAAAACTGTTGAGAATCATTGTCTGATCATGATGAAATAACTAAAATTTTGATAACTAACGCGGTGGAAACCAAAAATTTCTAAAATGCGGGAAATTACAGGATTCGACAAGATTTGATTGTAACTCTGTAAAAATTGTCGGAATGATGAAAATAAAAATGTCAATTGTTAAAAAAACTTCATAACGTGTCATTTTCATCATTAATTTCAAATTCCGAGCGTTGACCTTCAAATTACAGTAGCGTTCCTCTATTTTATGTCCACTTGAAAATCCACTGTTTTCAATCAAATCATCATACACCGTTTCGAAGTTAATGAATCAGGATGAAATTCAGTACACTTGTGGAGAATAGTGTTGGCTACAATATACCAAAATTTCAGAAAGTAATCTAGAATCTTGTTCGAGTAGCGGAGCTTCGTGTACCGTTCCTGTATTTTCTGTCCACACTGTATTTATGAAAATGATTGTATGAGAACGGCAGAATTCAGTTTTAAGCATCTTGCAAACTTTTTATCTTCAAACTTTAACTTAATGTACACTTCGACGATCTTAAATCGAGAAAATGGAACTACTCAGTGCAACTTGAAGATTTGTAACCGGTTTTCACAAACATGTTTCATGGAATGTATTCAAAAAATGAGCGTTTTCTTTGCCCTCGGTCATTTTTCAGCCTTCAACCATCATGTGACGTTGAGGTTCGTGGGCAAAAAACACTCTCAAATTTCGGAACAAGCGAGATAGAATGTGATATGGCGAGTTGGAGATGACTAAATTCGCATAAACTTTGGCGTTTTCGGGGTTCTTTCAATGTTTTCACCAGGGAAAAGGGCATAGTGAGGTCGTTCGAACGAACAGTTTTTCTTAAAGAGCAAACAAAGTTCTTTGTGCTCTAGTTCGTCAATTGTACAAGAATAAATCTCACCCTGACGAGTTGTTGTTCTCATTTGTAGAAGTGGATGGAAACGCGTAGGACTGATATTGTGGATCGTCGAGCTTCATTCCGGCTGAAAACAAATTTGTTTTGAAGCGTTGGGTAAATCGACATTTACTATAACGAACAACCGGAAAAATACAATAGAAAACCATTATTCTACAAGTTTAAAAAAAGTCAGAACAAAATAATCTTCTCATTGAATTTGGGATGAAAAACCTATTAGTCAGTAAGATATTACCATTTCTCGTTATAGAGGCATTATAATGCATTTTATTAGGTAGGATAATTACATAAAATACGCTAGAACTTAAAAAGGCAAAAATTTATGATTTAAGGCCGCTCGGACATAATCAGTCTGTTTCTAGCTGTGAAAAACAACTCAAGTAAGAAAGAAAAACGTTTTCGTTCATGTCTGCCCCATTCTCAGAAACGTTTCTTGAACATTAGAACGACGGAAGTAAAATAGCTCAATCAAAAGGGAGTGTGAGGCTGATTCAGGGTCCCAGTGACTAGTAAGGTCAAACACGTTAAGTATTTACTCACGAGTTCTTGGACGGTTTCGAAAATTGTGTTTATTTTCATGGTTCATAAATTTTCGTAAAAATTCGTAGGAAAGAATAAATCGAAACTTTTTTTGGAGAAGCAGTACAATTTGAAAGAGCTGACCTTACTATCTCTAGTCTTCCTGACGGGAAAAAATTTTGAAATAACGTCATAAAATATTGACTTATTCCAAACTCATAAAAATTAACTTTTTTTTCAAGATGACCGACTAATTAGATCATCACTACTACAATAAAATGAAATTCACCTTGTTTGGTCTTCATCATACTTGCGCCAATCTCATTCGTTCCCACGTGGTTCAGGTACGGAACGAAAATCTTGCCCTTTGCTTCTGAATTATTCATAGAGGTTAGGGACGAGAGGGAGGACACTAAGGATGGACGGAACATTGCAATTTCAGAAGTTGAATCGATTGGGGAAGCATCTTGGGATGGACAACGGGTTGATGAGTCGCGTACATGCAGCTGGACGCTCATAAAATTTGTGGCTCTATTTTGGAATAAATAGGGAAGGGATGGAGGGAGAGTTGGCGTGGGTGTGAAACGTATGCTACACGCTTCGTGAAGCGGAAAAACGACGGGATTGATTGAACGAAAGCAAATAAAGCAATAGACGGAATGGTTAGTCGTTGCTATTAACCCCGATATCACTATTTGTTATGATGCTTTGAAATGCGTCAGTTCTCATTTTTTGAAACAGGGGGAGAAAGAATCACATGTTTCTTCAACTATCAGCTTGACAAAAATCTGAATCTTACCGACGAGGCATATCGTCTGTTATGATGAATGGATTGAGATATGACGTGGAAATCTGCGAAACTAAATTCAAATGATCATTTACGATTCTGAGTTTAGTCGGGTCACGTATATCATCGCAATTCGCAAACTGAGAAAATGCATCGCACTTTGTGCATCTGGCGTACATCAAAAACCACCCATGTTCGAAGACAAGAAATGGTTTCCAACCAAAAGCAATGAAATGGAATCATCGGAAAGTCTACAACCGGAATTGAAAAAGGTGAGTCGAGCAGAGGATAAAATTCAATGATACGAATGTAAACTATGATAAAAACTACGGAACTTTAGTGATGGAGATATGAGAAAACCATATACCAAAATTTAGTACAGACGTAATGAAAAATGTAAGGCTTTGGTGAGGGCATAACAGCCACTTCATTATGCAAACAATGTGAATAGTGAAAACAACAAGGGAATGTTATAACTGGTATCGCAACACATAATGATTCTGCGGTCATCATAGTGCACCATTCACTTTCAAAGTAGTTAGATGGAACGTGAATGAGTGACAGCTAACCGCTAGGAAAAAGGTTGAGGGTCTTTATGAAAGGGCATCGCAGGTGACCTCTATAAGAGACTCGGTAATGTAGAGATACAGGACAACAGAGACACACCTGCTGTGACGGCGTAAGGAAAAAAGTCATTCAGAATTCTATGTAGATAAAAACATGCATGTGAAAAACGAAAAGAAATCAATGGGGAACGGAGCAGCAATATGAAAGCTCGCTCGCCAGGTTTCACTTTTCGAAAACACAAACAGAGGAGAAGAAGGTCATGTCGAGAAAAAAGTGTTGTAAGATATCCATCTCGTACGTCCACAATCGCTACCCGTTTGTGAGATATCTCATGGGAGTGAATCTCATGAGAGAAGAAGAACTTTTAATAAGATTTGTCATGTCCATACGAGCATGTAATCCTCAACAAATTTTTCCTTCACAAGCTTTTGAAAACACAGTTCATGATGAAAAACACGGTAGAAACTCAAAAAAAAAAAAAACAAAATCATCGACAAAAAAAAAGTTCGGAGTTACTGTAACAACTTTTGATCTACTAAGTACGAAACTTCAGTTAACAATGCATAATTTCGTTTTTACTTGTTTTTCGATTTTGTTTTTATTTTCCTTTTGTTTTCATCATTAAAGTAGCTTTCCGCTTTCCGTTGATTATTGGATTTATAATCTGGAATTGTATTTTAAAAGTTGCAAGTTTGCGTATTGGTTCAAACGTGCAGTGAGAAGTGTGAGACTAAATATGTTTTTGTAATCGCACGATCTTTACACCTCATCAGAGATTCCTCGCAGGACAATCAAGCGCTCAAGCAGATTTTTGTTTTTTTCAAAGAGTAGTTCATATTAGTTTTACTTTTTTTTCACATTTTTCTTTTTCTTGTGTGATCTTTCATAGTTAGGATCCTCTCGAGACATTCATTTTAATAATCTGTTGCTTAGCATACATTAGCCTTCTAATCGTGTCATACCTTCTTTCTCTATTCTCATTGTTCAATTAAGTTCACTGTTCAGAAAATGGCAGAGGGTTCATCACGCCAAAAGGCTTCAAGTTCGAGTAGGAGCGAGAAGGATAAAGAAGACGATTTTTCTACCTTAAACCCATTTGTTGATTTCGAATGCGAAATTTGTCATCTGAAGCAGAAAACTCTGTTTGGCGATCTAAAAGCCTCAGATGGACAGTAAGTTTGAGTTTTCGACTCGTTCTGAACAACTTATTGAGGTTCACGAATTCAAAAGTTTTCTTTCTCCGAGATCCATGCAAACCACCTTCAAGAATAAAGAGAAAACCTATTCTGGACGACTTTTTAGTTATGGGATCTACCTGTAATATCTGCCATGCTTCTATCTGTTTGGACAAGGTTTGAGTTTTTTCAGCTCCCATTTCTCAAAAATGTTACAGGGTTGTTCGCTTTTTTACGGGTCCTATTTCTGTATTTATTGTGTTTTCAAGAACGTTGGAACGTTCCCAACAACATGGGTTGAGGTACAATTTAAGTCTGTGAATTGTTACTTTCTCATTTACAGAGGGCTAAACTTCGAAGAAAGGAACGAGGGGATCTCGAGTTGACTGCATAGTCAGACTAACATTCTTTGTGTACGTATATTTTCTGTATTTTGAATGAATAATGTCTTCTTGGTGTTGTCATTCTTTGGGTATCGCGTTTCATCGCATCTTATCTTACACACAGACATGCACAAACGGCATGAGACAGCTGCGTCTGATTAACTCTGACCACAACGTTATTTATTATTGTTACCTTTTTTCTCAAATTTTCTCGAGAATGACTGTGAGTAAATAATGTCTGAGTACGTGACCATTCTGCTACTGTTGACTTTTCATCGACCATAGTTACTTTCTTGTTTTCTTTCTAATAATCTTCCATCACCAATCCCTTCCATGTGAGCGATCTTAGGCTAATCCAACAATTTGACATTCAGCCTCATCAAACACGTAATTCATGGAATTACGCTCATCAAAGTTCCCTTCACACCCGTTCCACGAATTCTCTTTTTCTCAAATCATGATGTATCCGAGCACATATGTATTACATAGGATTACAATGTCACCTCTCTGACAATAGGTACTCGAAGTAAATTTGAATTGCGTGCAAATCCCAGTTGTTTCTTGAAAACCCTGCTTCAGTTCGGTAGTTTCAGCCAGTTTTCCATGGAATTGAATGTTTCGAATAATCGTTTCAGCTTGAACTCTCTGTCAGTGTCCAAATATTGAAATTGTAGTCAATTTGTCGAGATTAGTTTTTTGGACAGTTATCCAACGATACAAGTAATCTTATATGAAGAAAGCAATTTCCTCTATTGAAGAAAACTAGTTCAATGATCATGTCGATCGCTTCAAACAAACGATTACAATTTACAAGCTTCAAAACGCTACTAACATTTCGGAACTAACTATTTAATTCTAAGAAATAGCATGCACGATATGTTAATTTGAGGATTATCTTCTCAAATTCCAATTCCAACATGACACTAGTGGACCTCAATATGCTTTCGCTTATGGACCCATCTTGCAATGTGTAAATCTATCATGTGCAACCTTTGCTCTCACCCACAAACCATTGGTTGAGCAGTGGCCCTCTACTCGGAAAACCGCCTGTTAGAAGTAAGACTGATGTTTTGTCCCTCTCTTTCTCTCAACCTTCCAACTCAATTTCGAGCCAATCATTGCAATTGCATTTATCTACCAACTCGAATACCCTATTCCAAAGGGCTATTGTCTCGATTGCATCTTGTTTTGAGATTACCTTTGTGTCGTACTGAATTGTTTCAAACTTCTTTAAAAAATTCACATCGATTGTTCCGAACTTCGGTTCGAATGTTCAACCTTTTAACTTTAGATAGTGATAATGCAGCCGAACACATGTTTACACTATCAACGATCTCTGCTATTCGTTTCTTGCATACTATAGGTCGTGTGAGAGGAATTTTATTCTGTACTTTGAGGAGTTCGCCCGTCTGTTTTCATTGTTGAAATCCTTATTTGTAATTCAGAGAGGCATCCTATTCCGAGAATAAATGAGATCCTCAAAGTAAGGAAAATACTTCCTGCAAAGTGTTCTCATCATTTCCGCATTTTCTAATTGACCTTGTTAATTCTATCGTAATACTAGAAAATCAGCTTGGCTTTGTTTGTCCAGACAAATTGAAAGTAGTTTTTAAAAACAGTCATTAATGTTTAAAATCGAAGAACTAATCACGCTAATATGATTTAGAACCTTGTTTTTTTTCAATTCGCCAAAGTTTTCTACTAACTCTTCGCGACAGTATATTTGATTACGGTAATGTTTCACAACGTCGTTGTTGTTGTTGTTGGAAATCCTTTTTCTCATTTCTGATATCTTGGAAATCGCCGTTCAACATAGAGAGCTTTCATAGACGCTGAGCGCTGCGAACCTCTTGAATGAAGTTTCCTCCCTCTCGTTCTTTCTTCTATTACATTTTTTGATGGAAGTTCTGGCTCATGAATGTCCCATGTAATTCTATTCTCTGAGAATTTTGTCGAACATCTCTCTCCCACTCTCTTCTCTGTCACATAATTTGATTTCGCCACTTTCAAAAATGATTCGAATGAATTTGAATACCAGTCTCACAAGTTCCTCGAAATAAGAACAAGTGAAAACTCTTTATTAGCATTGATACATGCCTTAGGCACTTTTCGCTCACGTGGGATTGCCACCAGGACACACTAAAATTGTGAATTCTGACTGGTCTCTAAGGTTTTCGAATATGCTGAAGATGGTAAAACTGCTCTCAAAAGTTGCGGAACCGACCTGGTTCTCGAGTTATGATCGTCACCAGTTTAACGTGTAAATTGGGAAGAAAAGTAGACATCTGTCGATTTGGGATGGTATTCATACATCAATTTTGAACTGATTTGAAAAAAATGTGTTCGGTGGTCTAGTGGTCAAGAGCTAGGGCTCTCGCTTTTGGTTTCGGGAGTTTGAATCCCACTCGTTCCATTTTGTTTTGCTTTTTTCATGCTTATTGTTGATTTTTTTTGAATAATTCCAGTCACGTATTATTACAAAATTTCTTGAAACTATAGAAAAATGAAAGCGATTCAGATCAAAAATATATTAGGACACAAGTTATTATAGATAACTCACAACTACAAGAAAGTAATATGAATCAGCCATACTCACAGTACTCTTTGTGAATTGGTAGTCCTAACCCTGGCAACTAGTGACGAAAAGTGTAGATTTTATAGTTTACTAATAAGTGGGTGATTTTCTGTAGAAGTACGATGTTGTGAACATACGTCAAACTACAGAGTACTTCGCGGCATAATGAAGTATAAATTCTTTCCGGAGCGTTGAGAAACATTCATACATTAAACGGTTAGAAGCAAAAAGAAATCAACAAAAAGCATAAAAAAGCAAAACAAAATGGAACAAGTGGGATTCGAACTCACGAAACCAAAAGCGTGAGCCCTAGATCTTGACCACTAGACCACCGAACACATTTTTTTCAAATCAGTGCAAAATTGATGTATGAATACCATCCCAAATCGACAGATGTCCACTTTTCTTCCCAATTTACACGTTAAACTGGTGACGATCATAACTCAAAAACCAGGTCGGTTCCGCAACTTTTGAGAGCGGTTCTACCATCTTCAGCATATTCGAAAACCTTAGAGACCAGTCAGAATTCACAATTTTAGTGTGTCCTGGTGGCAATTACATGTCAGGAATTTTGCAAGAATTATTGTGTTTTTACATGATGTTTTTTGATCCTTGTTAGCGAAAACAATGGCCCAAATATCATCACAATTAAACGGATGCTCCATTACCGATTGTCTGGAGTAAGGTTCAGTCATGCTCCGGGATTCGAATATGGAAATTATTTTTGGAATCATAACCCCATATTCGTATCCTTATTCTGCAACTTTATGGTGTACCATATCATTCTCTCTCCTTATCACATTCGCAGGTGCCTGAATAGTGCAGCACGTTCAAAAAAGTCTCGACGACATGAAAATGTATTCAAAATTAGAAACGAATAGAGAAACTATCTCCAAAACTTTTGGTGGACCGGCATTGGACTGTAATTGGGCGACAGATGTCCGGGACGACTGTCGCCCATTTACGGTCCGATGCCGGTCCACCGAAAGTTTCGGAGTATGTTAGTACCTCGCCCTGCCAAGATAATATTTATACTCCGAAATTGCCTTCAATTCCATGACTAGTTTTCGATAACTTGCCGATCACAAATAATGATGACTACTCGTCAACGTACACACATACACACACTCACCCACAACAACAACAATACGGTCACCCAAATTGGCCCGAGGCGTCTCTCCTCCTTTTCCCATCACCGTTCATATTGATTCAATGAAATTTTCCTCCGCTTTCCTCGTCCCTCCTCGTCTTGAGTGCACGCATATGTCTTTAACCGTTCACGATTCACTGCCTAATTCTCAACCATCTAATCTGCCTGTCCCAAATTGTTAGTTCCACTTCTGCAATTGAGTGAGAAAGTCATACGATGATTCAGTGCTGGGTGTTTAGTCAGATATTACTTTGAATTCTCTAGTTTTCGCCTTTTTCAATATTTTATAAGAAACTGTAAGTGTATCTAAAAATTAATATTGGTGTCGATTATAGTATTTAAAACAGCATAAAAATCATTCTTACCGTATCAGCTTCAATTTTTTTTTGAAAAAGGCAACCATCTGTATGATTCCTTCCTTCTCTCCACCGATAAAGAGAATTTTCTGACAGTCTCTAGGAACTAGTAGGTTAAGATGTCTATTTTCTTCTACGCCTACTACAATAATAATTTCGCTTACAATACCTGAAGTAAGCACCATCCCTTGCAGAAAAATGATCTTATCTTTCATCCAGTATTAACATTCTTCTTCTTCTTCTTCACACATTGTTCAAGGTTTTTGCTATGATTCAGAGAAAACGGTTGAAATAACTACAATTTCCGGTTGTTATGGCACCGTGAAAGAACTTTTGTTGTCCAAATTGATGGTTGATGGTTGTACTACGTTACTCACTTAATTTGGCAGGCAGCAAAATGTTTTCTTCCACATGGTATTTCTCGTAAGTAGTTGGTGTATACAACGAGGACAATGAATGAAGTTTTCGATCTTACTCCAAAACTGTATATCGTAGGGTCCCAATTTAACTCTTTATTAAATTTCAGCAAAATGAGGCGTAAAAATTAGACAGACTATTATTATTTGATTCCAGTTCTCCCATGCTTCTCCATATCGATACCATCTTAGTCATCCTTCGATGAAACAGATGTGAAACACTTTTTGATAACTCTTCTACTCTCCCTTGTGATATCGTATGTATCGAGTTTCAGTGATTTTCGTTTCTGTCATGCTGAGTTGATGTGAGAATTGAATAGTTCGAATTTTCCGTGAGGTGAAGTCTTTTCTTTCTTTAGATTTTATTACGCTGAACTTTTACTAGAACTGATGAGTTGTTTTCAATAGTTAAAATACCAGTCTGTATACAGAAAATGTTCCTAACTTCTAAGCGAGCATCCTATCTTCTCACAACATATCCTATGTAATGGATTGAGTATCTCGTTCCTCTGTGATGTTCAAGTAGTGTGAGAATTGAATCTATCAATGGCGCGTGTCCGTGTTTGCTCAGTTGGTCTGCTGGTATCCATTGTCCAAACCGACCTCCCTAGTCGTAGAGCACTTTGAAGATGCTGAAAAGTTTTCAGAAAAAAAACAAGTGTGTTTGTTTATGAAATTTTTGTTCTATTTGCGGCGACTTGGTTCTTGAACCGTGTCGGTGAGCGGTTCCGCAAACTTTTCCTATAAGTAATGACGTAGGTTAGGTAAAAGTCGAGAATTAATCGCCGGAAAAGACTTTGTCCGTTATTTTATTAGAATTTAAGAATGCCTTGTTTCTTCATCTTCTTTTTTTATCTCATATTGAGTTTTAGCGTTCATAAAACATTTTGTGGTGATATCCACTAATGAAAGTGTTATCATGTGGCTCGAATGCTACAAACTAAATATGGAGGTGGTCTTTGAACTGAACATACTCCAATCCGTGGATATGAAGTAATAAAGCATGTTTTGTCATATGAACATCGAGATTATCAATTGTGTATCACAATAATGAGCGTACTGCAACTCTCAAATCCCATTCATCCAACCCATTCTCTTCCAAATCAGTGCTCCTTCCACATGACCGATCAAACCAAAAAATACTTTCAGTAACTCGGGCCAAATTTTTGTTGAAGACATGAACTCGCTCTAAACATCCTGTGCACGAGTGTCAATCAGCTTTTGTACATAATAATCAGCGGCCATGGACACCACCCCGCCAAAGCAGCCGCCAAGGACGCCAAGAGGTTTGTTTCTCACAATAAATAAACAAGGATGACAATTTTTCCAGTTTCCTCGATTTTCGTAAACTTCTCGAAGCAAAATTGAGCTTTAAAGTTTCGTTTCATTTCAGAACTATGGAAAATAGTAAAAAAATCATTTTTCGCTAAGAGAAAAAGAAAAGAAAATGTGCAACTCTATCTTTCATAGAATATCCGGATGATCAGACTTGTCACGAAAAATCCAGCCACATCTTTTGATAACAGTTTGCTCTTTCCTGTTTAATTTTTGATCGTACTGAAGACTAGGCGCGTGCACTTTTCGTTTTTCTCTTACGCGTCTTAACAATATAATTCATCCCGATGCAATAATTAGCCCCATGCGAATTTTCTTGCAAATGTTTTCAAAAAGAGGCTATCCCGTGAATACAATTGAAACCAAAAACAATGAGTCAGTTGCATAGTTTTCAGAACTCAGACGGACAATGCCACTGAGGCGAATGCCCGCAACGATGTCTGGTAGTAGCGACTATTCGCCACTTTTCCGAACAACGTCGTCTGACTCCAATGGTACTTCTCCGGCGAATCCAATGAGGTAACTTTTTGATGTTTACGTACATTTTGAGAAGTTGATTTCAATCATTGCAAAAACTCACGAGAAAATGTTTCCAGTATGTGAGAGGAATCTAAATTGCGATGTAAATGTAATTTTTCTGTCAAATCATTTTTCGTGATTCACGCGATAATTATAAATCAGAGTTCGTTCGAAATTGAATGTGAGTTTTCGGTGTAATTATTTGACAAATTGCATTTTCTGTGAATCCAGATTTTCGGTGAATCTCTGCTGTTCTAAACTATATGTTCTTCATTTTCTAGCCAAATTGATCTGAATAAGTGTGAAGCAGTTATCAATGTATTGAAAAACTTGAATTTTATTTTATTCTAGAGGTACTTCCGGCCAACTAACCGGAATTTCGCCGGTTAGCCAGCAACAGCTCCAGCAAACGCCGACATCTGCAAGTTCTACGAATACCACACCAGGGCCGAAGACGTCTACGCCGACTACTCCGACTGGGCCTAGGACTCGTCCACCGAACTTGCTCCGAGAGGTTATTCATGTGAGGTTTTGACTATTGGATATCAAAAGTTTGTGAAACTTTACCTGTCTCCACAAAACCAATATTCTATATGTAAACAATGAAAAATATGGAAAATAATTCAAATAATGATGAAATTCAAACCATGCGGGAATGGATGACTAGACAACTGATCAAAAGATTTTTCACAGTATGATGTATGCATTTCACAAGTCAATATCCCTCGCATCTGAAACATCTGATGCCAATCTAAAAGTGGCAAAATAAGATTATTCGGACTTCCTCGCAGCTTTTTTGGTGTTCATATTCCTACTTATATCTTTTCTACAATTCCGTTTTTTTCTGATGAAAAAATTGAAAAAAAGTTTAAGTTCAGAAATTAATAATCTCAATTATTGTTTCCATATTGAAATGTAATTTTGGACATTTGTAACTAATACCAACTCTCAAACGTGATGAATCAGAAAATTAATAAGTAATAAAACGCGCAGCTACTTTAAAGTCACTATCACCTCATTAAGGAGAACGCGATTCACTTGCAGTGCCATGTTTGTGGTCTTTCTCTTTCCTGCATTTTCAAAATAACCTTTTTTAAACACAAATTGCCATGAAACATGATTTTGCCTCATTGAAATTTATTATTGCTGTCATAAAAAGAAGACGAGGATGCGAATGAAGTGTAGCAATAGGCTTCTCCAAACTTTTCTATCGAAACAATAGATGTTTTCATCGGACTGAATGCCTTTATTCGAAGGTTTCAATGAATACATTACTGGTGGGCAATTGGCGTTCAATGGTCTTCTTCTGCTAAATTAGTGCCACTGTCTATGAATTCCTAATTCTCTGCGAATTTGAAAATACTAAGTTTTCCTAGCTTGAAAGACTTATCTTTCTACATGTTCTAGTTTTGTTCAACCGAAGTGTAATGAGTCTAGACAGATATTGAAATATCAGTCTTGTCCTTTTACATGTTGAGTGAGTGGCATCATTCGGTGGTCGAATATCTATCTTTGGTGCAGTTTGGATCGTTGAGAATATACATCTATGCTACTGTTGAATACTTGTATACGCTTCCATGGTGTCCTCGGTGCCACAGATTTAATATGAAGTTCAATGAAAAAAACTGCCATAAACATCGCAAGTTGACTTCAAACCCAACGCCTATATTATACCCAAGTGGATACTCTAATGTCGACTGAATCTCAAGTCCAAGGTCGAATTATGTCGTTTCACGAACCTTTTTCTTGTGCAGTCAGAAAGAGAGTGGAGAAATCCTCAAGTGAAGAAAACACTTGAGAACATCTTCTGAACGACTGCAATGTTCGAAATTCTCGTACCACATGTTTACGTAGATCGTATTCTTCTTTAATATGTAGTACTCGGAGAATCTAACATTGAAATTCCATATTTCGTCACGTTTTCCTGGTTTCCGCCAAATGAAATTACTTATTTGCTCAACTCTATAATGCATCTTTTGTTGTGATTGGACATATTTAGAAATCAGAATCTGCAAAAAAAAATTAATTATCCATTGAACGAGAGGGTGTCTCATGCATTAAACCATTGTTTGTTTATTTTTCGAAGCTGGATGCGGATTTTACAAGTTTTCTCTCTCATGTTTCTGAATAACTTTGAAATGTCACGAGTCACTTTGATGAATAAACTACACTGATTACTTATTCCAAAATGTGCTCCGTTGGTTGGTCCACAGCTCATTGCTTCTATTTTGATAGCACAGGAAATGCCATCAGCTTTGTGTTTCCTCCGAGCCTGATCTGCTGGTTTAATCCTACACGCGAATTTTATCGCTCGTGGGACAAACTGATTGAAACTAATGAGAACAGCTGATATTCCGCGCGGACCATGGCTGTTTCACCCGTTTGCTCGGTCTTTTCTTTCAATCTGCGCATTCTTTAAATTGCCTCTGACCCATGTGTGCCTCATCTATTTGGTTGGGCGAGATTTGACTAGTTTTTTTTTCTCTTGGCAGATTAGCCTTTTCCAATAGTGTACCTTACTTGGAATTAGAGTTTTGTATTAATTCTGAATGCACTGATGCGTCGATGACTTGCTGGTAGAGCAATCCGACCCACGATTCATTGCTTGAGAATTCCTGCTGCGATTGGTTCAAGATAGAAAAAGAGACATCATAAGTGGAAGTATCCGTTAAACAGATCATTAACAACACTTCATGCGCAAATCAGTGATGACTATCATGATATTTCACTTCACTACTAACGCCAATGTCTTGTTCGAGCACTTGTATGTTTCGGGTTTTCGTTCGAAATTATGGATTCTTGGCGAATTCACGTCCTCTTGACGTCCATTTGTCCCCGTTATGGACTGAAGTCATGGGAACTAAACTTTCCATAGTCGCAGCTTTGGTTCTTTATAATAAGTTTGTGATTGACACCTTGCCTTATTCCATTACTGAGATCCGCGACCACACGGAGCACTTTGTCGTCGTCAGCCTTTGCCTTCATTCCCACACATAATCTCTGCACGGATTAGAGCCGATGAATATCAGAAGGATATCTGTGTAGGCCGGCGGTCGATTTCCTCCCCAAAAATTTCCATGTTGCGTGGACACAAAGATCGCATTTCTTTCGATAGAATCGTCTGGCACATGTATGCAACAACGACTTTAATTTCTCCAATAGCTTGTCTGTTCCAGTTGTTTTAACTTTGAACGTTTGACTCGTTCGGGTGGAAAATGGAGTACACCCGGTTAGTGATCAGTTTTCAATGGTTTCTTTGTAACTCACATGTTGATAGAAATATTTGTGTAATATTGTTCCCTCATTCCCACAGTTCTGATCTCAAATAGGTAATTTTTTTCGTCTTACTTTCTGAGCGTGATTCTCGACAGTTCGTCTCTCCATCAATTTCGTAGAGTTTTACAGAATGTTGCATAAAAACTGCGAACTGTATGTTTAGTTCTCAAAAAATTAGGACCAGTGCGCCGCGGCCGGATATGGTAGGAGAAATATTTCATATTTCATAGCCCCCGCAAAGATGTAACTTATTTTCCGGTCATCAAACAGTGAAATTTTCATTTTTGAAAATGTTCACTTCATTTTTTAGAACAGTTTCGCGTTTTACTTCCCCATGCTATTTGAATTTGAAATATAGGGAACGGTGTAAAGAATGACCTTACTGTAGGAAGAGAGTCGTAGTTGTTCTACCATTGACCGTTTCGCCCATCTCATCTCACTTTTCCTATTAGTCACACCACGAGGGTGTTTACTGCAAAAGTGGAGATATACGGCAAACGACGTCTCGGTTGACAAGTGGATGCGACCCTTATTGGAATGAGCAAGAGAAGAAGAAGAAGGACCCATGATGAGTGTGTGATAGGCGTGAGACCCTCGTATGCACACACGTCCTTCTCTATATTTTCTTCCAGTTCGTGTTTTGACAATGACTTTGGAGTCTGCTCGTTTTGTTGATGATCACTGAGATGTGTCAATCGGATTAGACAAAAATTAGTTTTTTTTTAGTTCGAATTAGGCGGAGTATACGTTTTTCATGTCTGCTATCGTTAGTTCTTGTCAGGTTCACACTGTCGGAACGCAAGCGAAACGTGGTGTCTCCTTTTGAAAAAAAACAGTCGGTGCGTTCCACCTTGTTCCAAAACGAATATTGCAGTGTTTCAACTGCGAACGTTTTTTGTTTGAAAATCTTATGCCTCTGTCGTTTTATGAACTAAAATATGATGCGATTGAACAGTTTGAAAGTGTTTGACTCATTGTGATGCAATAACTACCAAATCCTCTTTTTGCAAAACTGATCCACGGAAATGTTTTGACTGACGAATGACGATTGCTCGAAAACATTGCAATGTGAATCTTGATCGCATTTTTTCTCAAGAAAAATGAGAGTAGTCCAAATGAGTGTCTCACATACTTTAGCGGAAGAACCTTTTCATGTCGCGTTCGAACTTTCGTCTCGGATGTTTGCAAAAAGTGTTTCACGGAATCTGAATAGTGTCTTCTACGCTTCAAGTTGTTTGATTGTTCACCTTGTGGTTGATAAGACGTGTTTTCGAGTATTCACATAACAAATGGCATCAGAAGTTTTTGTTCATCATGATATGTATGTCTTGCTCGAGGAATTTTTTATTTTTTTCTAAATTGAGTATTCGACAATGAAGGTATCGTGGTCTCCTGTAGTTGGTTTATTCAACTTTTCGGGTGATGTTATGAGAATTTCATCATTTTATTAGTTGTTTCATTGAATTTATTTTTGAATTTTTTTCATCTCGAGTCTTAAAACAGCAGAAGCCTTTTGCACTCTGCACTATTTTACTTGTTATTATAATTTGAATAGAAAAGTCGAACTTTAAACAAGTCGGGGGATTCATGAATACAAAGCAGGACCCTCGGATGAGATTTTCATTATCATAGACGAGTGTAATGAAGTAGTCACCACGAAGAGTACATTCGCACGTTACATCTGATCAGACCGAATCTCGTTAGTTACCAACTATGGTTTCGCTCGATATGCTTTGCATTATTCATAAACGCTTGCACTTCAAAACAAACCATGAACTACGTAGACTGTTGTTGTCCGTCTGATCTCCAAGTATATTCTAGGGCTAATCGGATCTGTGTAAGAGATTTGTGCCGAGTGTTCAGCACAAGACACCACCATCCATATCCATATCTTCTTTCTCTCTCACTCACTACGATAGGATGAGGAGGTGAAGACGGATTTGTGCGGATTTGTGAGTGTGTGTGAGAGGATCTTCAAATCCAACCATGGTCATCCATATAGCAAGACGTTTCTGATATTTTGATAAAGTCTTGCAAACTTCTCTCGTGAGTAGGGCTTCTCTAAATTTGAAATGTTCGTCTTTTCTATGTTTCAACGTTGATTTCAAGTGACCGAACGCAGAAATTGCATGCCATCAGTATGCCACGAAGTAAAAAAAATCAAGAAAATAAAACTGAATGTCATGTTTCTCTTCAGAACGTCTCTTTGCCTGTTTGAAACAATTCACATATTTATTTTCGCTACAATGAGTTTTCATGAATCATCTCTCTTCTCTCTCTCTATTCTCTCTCTCTCTCTCTCTCTCTCTCTCTCTCTCTCTCTCTCTCTCTCTCTCTCTCTATCTCTCTCTCTTTCTCTCTCTCTCTCTCTCTCTCTCTCTCTCTCTCTCTCTCTCTCTCTCTCTCTCTCTCTCTCTACCTCTCTCAATAATTTCTTCTTTCATTCTCAACAGATTGCCCTTCAGCGGTCTGGTCAGTGTCGAATGCAGCAAAATTAGCCGCGATGAGCAGCACAAAGAGCAGGAACCATTTGGTGCCAAAGAGTCCTCGACTGCAGAAGTTTGCTTCGGAACTGGCGCAGATCAAAATTAGTCTGGACCCACCAAGCCCACCATGTATCAGTCCTTCGCCCATTGGAGATATTTCGGCGAACGGTGTTCCAGTTGGTCCGTTCCGAAGGAAAATGAATTGGCTTCAAGTACCCGGTGCTGAGGACGAGTTCGAAGGCAGTTTGACGTTCCAAGAAGGTCGTCTGTTATCCTCCCCACCTCCAGACAGAAGAACGTCGTATGCGTCCACTATGTCAGAAACGAATTCATCGTCTATAACCATTCCGACAAGCTATAGTTATCAGAACTTGTTATCACCAATGTGGACGTCTGTGAAATATTATGGAGATGAGTCTGATACACCACCTAATGAGCCGATTCGAAGAGCGAAAAGTGCTTTGGTAGGAACCTGAATATGGAAAATAAGTTATCTGTAACGAAATCTTTCACTTTGAACAGAGTGAAAAGTGAAGTTGTACTTTTGAGTACTACTGACATGTTTTTTGGTTTCTGGATGTTCAAGATTAATGATTTTTCATTTTCTTGGAAAATCAATTTAAAATGTATTGGAATCAGATTGATTGTAATTTTTGCCTTTAAAATTATTTGAACGGAAGGTTCCAGTAAATGGAAGTTTAATATAGAAATTCCTGTAACTACAATGTTTAACGATTACTTTTCAGAGCAACAACTCTTCATCGGACTGCATACACGTGCCGCCAGTAGTTCTATCACCAGTACTATCACGGCCGATACGTTCTCTATCCGCAGCGTCAACACCGCTCCCAGTCAGACAATACCATGTGAGTTGTCTTACTCTACGCATGCATTGTTCAATCATCACGTATGTATGAGAACTCTCCTTCTGCACACTCTCACTCGTCGTAGTCTTGACACTTTTTTCCCTTGATTGTCTTGCTTAGATAGTTTCTGAAGCTGAGTCTACTGCAATCTTCTCAGAATGAAGCAATGAAACTCTTTTAGATGGAGAATAATTTGTTATTCCTACTGTAAAATACATCCCATGTAATTGCATTCCTGCCTTATTTGACTCAGTAGTTGAGGCATTGATCGAGTTTTGCGTTAGAAAGTTTCGCGCATTTTCGAAATCCAGAAAGATGAACTGTTAAAATCCTAAAACTTTTTTTTTCAAGTTAACTAGTCTATTAGCCTCGATATCTGGAAAACCAAAAGGTTCCATAACTTATTGAGAACTTTCATCCCAGTAATTCTAATTGTATTCAATTCCTGTCCAAGCTTTCTTTTCACAAGATTTCCCACAATGTTCTGATAACTACATACTTCCATAATTACTAGTTCGAGTCTTTGCGCATTTCCTATCCTTCTATTTCCATCCTTCCGCGTGTTGAGAGTATACTTTCCACTTCATGTCTGTTTCCAACTTTTCTAATTGTGCGGTACCTTCTTGTTCTAACAACAAACTCCTCTCACGGTGCAGTGTTCCTCCTTACCACTTGACCATGATCCTGTCGAACTCGCGAGAAAACGGAAAGTGAGAGGATCACTTGTAGTTCGGGGAGAAGCATATGATTTCTCTGTGTGAACAACCTCTTGTAGTTTGTTGAAAGAACACTGTGCAGGGATACCCTCAACGTGTAGTATGATTCCCAGGCTAGGAAAATCAGTCTTCAAACTCATGGTACTCACATTTTTGGCAAAGTTCTCACTTTTTGAGATGGGATAGTTATGAATTGAACGTTTTCGGACCATGAAACCAGATGAGATAATCGACTTGAAACATGCAAGTTTGTTAGACGGGTATATGATATCTCTAGAAACGAAATACCGATGATATGAAGTTCATATGCGGTTGATATCAACAGCGCATTTACGTCATAGGCAGATATCTACAGCCTATAAACTTCATAGAACATCTATCATAAAATCTATCAAGAGAGCATGAACTTCATAAAATTTGTCAAAGGCACATGAACTTCATGTCAACGGTACTTCGTTACTAGAGATCTTCATCTTCTCCCGTATTGTAGAGTTCCCGCTCAACGAAATATCAATAGAGACTTGCAATTCAAAATTTCAATTTTTGGTTGATGAGGAGAACCAGTAACAACATTTCTGATCCATAACGCTCGTTATGCGTAATGAATTATCTGCAAGTCAAAAGCGTGTATGTGATTAGTACTCCAGCTCCATTTTCAACGCAACAGAAAGTTAAGATTACATCTCACTAAAATTCGAACTGAAAAATGAAGATTCATAAATGGAAAGCGAGACACCCCTACAGCCATCTTCACTCCTCACAGAAATCAATCTCAATAAGGGTTGTTGACAACTCGGGATCGTTTCTTCCAGCATGTTCACACTACTTCTAATCATAGAGTTCTTCTGTCTGCACAACTGAACCCAGACTTTCAAAACAGTCAACGAAAAAATTAAGATTACGTCTCACTAAAAGTCGAACTGAAACATGAAAATTCATAAATGGAAAGCGAGACACCCCTGCAGCCACCTTCACAGAAAGCAATCTCAATAAGGGTTTTTGACAACTCGGGATTGTTACTTCCAGCATGTTCACACGCCTACTACTTCTAATCACAGAGTTCCTCTGTCTGCACAACTGAACACAGAATAGCATATTTCATATGTTTGCGTATTACTCAACACACACCCATGTGTACACTGAGCTCCTTTTCCTTTCCTTGTCAGTCACCCTACCAGCGATTTGTGGTTTCTAGCATTAATCATTTCCGAAAACAAAACGTATTGTTTCAGGGATCAGACTCGGAGAGCGACGCAGGAAGTGGTACTTGGAGGGGTTCGTTTTTTTAGTATTCTGAAAGTTTGTCTATTTCTCTACAGGAAAAGATAATTTATCGAATATACTGAAGGGCATACTTATTCTGTTTTTCTCATCATTTCTTGAATTATTATTTTGAAATCATATCCTGGAACGTTGTACTCTCTTATCAAAAAATGTTATCACTACTAGAGACAGCTGATCACCGTTCTTCTTCGTAGTCTTCAGAGGACGGTTTCAGTGAAGAATACTCGTCAGGGAATGGTGTTCAGCATTATTCAGATTCAGCGTTGCGAAATCTTCGTTTCAATTAGATTTAAAATAAAGTTCTGACAAGATGCCTTACAAGTTTAAAAGATATCACAGGTTTTCGCAACATTCAGAAAATTATCATGCCCTTCCGGACTACTAAAAACATTCCATCCTACGGCACGTTTGAGAATTCTCCCAAGAAATTGGTTCAGGAAGTGGAAGTGGTCATTATCTGATCAGCAACTTGCCACAACGAAGAACGATGGGTGGCAGTGCGTGTGGTTCACCAAAAGAACCCTCGAGACCCAACACTCCGATCTCACCGCTGATGAAACGATCCGCCAGTGGAAGTCGACTGGCAGCTGCGTTTGGTGAGATTTTGGGGTCTTGTGAGAATTGTATTCTGGTTACGCACACAAAGAGTGAGAAAGCTTGTTGTATTCACACATTGATTCTGCTCGCCATTCGCGGCACTCGGACAATACCACCAAAACACCATTTCAACCCCACTTTCTGATACTCTCCGATAGTTTCAATCGCTTCATTAAATATCACTCCGAAACTCTCTAAAAAAGATTATAGAAACGATATTTACTCCTAGTTCGAATAATTTTATAATCTTTTTGGTAATAAGTGTATCACTATTCGCTTTTTCAAAATTCAAAAACCACATCTACTTTTTTTCATTCTTTCGTAATTGAAGTGAAAAACCTCCAAGATCACGAACTTAGCCAAGATTGGGAAAAAGTTCATGTGTGAGTGTATCCCATTACTCAAAGAACGCGTCATTTATACAGCGTTAATCCGCCAAACATCGAGATCCGAACCAGAATATCATAAGTTGACAGTGTTGTTCAAAACAGTAGGTGTTTGCTCTACAGTTATTCTCGCTATTCTTCACGATCTCGTTACCAGTGTTCAATGTTTTTTTAATTACAGTTTTTCAAAAATATAGTAAATTCAAATTTAGAAAATTATTTCTTCATTTTCATTGGATTAAGAATGGCAATTTTGTGTTAGAATAGTCTCGAACATCATTGATGCGAATTATCTTGAGAGTCTATAGTGAATTTCCAGGTCTCTTCCGCGGAAACTCTGGAAGTGGATCCTCTCTGCTACCCGGTGGCCGTAGTATCCTTCACCGAAACGATTCGGACCTCAGCTCGTCGTCCGTCACAGAACGACGCGTCAAACGACATCGGCGACGGACAATGGCCATTCACGGTAACTTTTGTTCTTCCCATCTCACATGCACGCGCGCAATCGTTCAAAACCAAATAATAATGACGTGTGGCAGGCGTTCGCGCCACTGTCTGTCTTACTGGGACTGTTTGTATGAATGATCAAGATGCGCTTTTCAATTCTTCTCACAAGATCAAGAGGGCCACTCGGCACAGTCAACGTGTTTACCGTGTTGTTTTTCACGCGATGCGACGAGTCCTTGAAGTTGCCGTCGCAATTTTCACTACACACAGAGCCTGAATTTGTGTTTGGATAAGTGGGCGATGGCACGATAACAATATCAGTACTGTTTTCCACGTCCGGGTTCTCTATTAACAACTCTCAGTTCTCATTCTTTTATATTTTTCACATATCTGAAATACTTCCGATTTTGATTGAACATATAGTTTTTGATAGATTCGAATGCATTCAAAAAATCGGTTGTGGCACGATAGCAGATACTTCACAGCTTTCAAAATCATTATCAATAATTTTCCTACCGTGGTCTTCCTATTCGAGTGTACTGCTCGGTCAATTTCCTGTTCTAACTGATTTCAACACAAAAAATACTGTACAACTACGCTCTTCCTATATACCCTCACAAGTCTCATTTATCTCGAATTTCAATCCTCCAGCGTCGAAAAACACTACAAAAACAATAAGGAGTTCATGTCTCGAGTGAATTTCCGGCCATTCGTGGATTCCCCGCGGAAAAAAATGTTCAGAAAAAGTAGATGTATCAAAATTTCTATAGGATTACCGTACTATATTTTCTTGTCTTTTCATAGTATCACTTGCAAATTATCTGGGAGATCGTTTTGAGAGGATATTTCCATGATGTGTTGACCATGTACTACACTTTGGCTTGACCTCCATCTCCAACTCTCAAAATCTCGACAGCCCTTGAGCCGTGAAGTACCGTGTGCACAGCGAAAAGATCACTGTCGTCAGAGCGCCTGTTAGTCTTTATAGGCCAAAGAATCTTGTCTTTTGACTTGTTCACATGATTTGTTATCATTCTGAATAACTCTACAACCTTCTCACGCCCCGAAACCGTCTCGGTCAGAAACATGCGCGGTATTGTAAAATGAGATTACAGCGTGTGTGAGACTCTTGGGAACAACGGTAATAATAATAATCACATCTCCGTTCTCTTCTCGATGTCATTAATATCGTAACAAACCTCACGCGTAGGGTGTGACGAGATCGTCTTCTCCGTTTTCTTTTCTTGCTTTTCTGTCGGCCGTGTCGTACGTTCTGCTTCTTTCATCACTCTAAGTGTCGTGATCGCATGATTAGCTTCACAATTGAAAACATGAATAAAATTTTGCTCAGATAGACTGGTTCGTGCCAGTTGAAGTATTTCTGATTAAAATTTTATTCTGCTCCATTTTGGTGTGATATCCATGCTTCTCAATTTTTCTAAAATGTGTCTACTCGCTGTCCTGATACGCTCACGAAATGTCGTCTGAACATCACCAACTAAAAATATAAAGTGTCATGAGAAAGGAAAAAGTATTTGTACTTTTCTAATCGTCATAACACGCGGTTAGAATAGTTCACCTTCTTGTTTTTGCCTTTGAAAGTCAAAAGGAGGAGGTAGGGCAAGGAAGTCGACTAGTTAGTGTCTGTTTGTGCAAGGAACAACATTAATTTTGGCAGGCCGTTCTTGGCTTCCATTCCCTCATGCAATGATTTGCACGTAACACTCTTTTTGGCTCGTCATTCTCGAAACGGTAGAGTTTCCGTTTCATTTTTTCTGAATAATTTTTTCACTCGATTTTATATTGGAAAATCAGTTTTCACATTTTAAATGTGATATTCTGAAGAGATGTCTCATTTTGACCGACAATACTACGAAATTCAAACTTCCTTCTGCATGGCATCTGTTCAAATCGCAAATTAGAACTTTAAGCTATGCAATTTCACCAACCTCATTTGAGAGTCAAAAGCGAACTTATTCAGACGGCTTCATTCATATGACGTCCATACACATTACATCCCATTTTTTTCGGGTTCTTCTTCCTCCGAACGACCCTTCGTTTTATGAGCTTCGAGAATAAATTCATAGGCGACGAAGCATTTTTCATCTTCTAGCGAACATCATCGATACTTGTCGCCTGGTGACAGATGGCTCTTTCCCCCTGTCTTGAACTAGGGCGAATGAGCGGATGGAAGGTCGTTGAGTTGGGCTACTTTTTCAAATTTCTGCACAGGTTGTCAAGATCAGATTTTTCTGTGTGGTCAGTTGGGAGTGTCAGAACTTATTCTCACTGCAAAGATCGGTATCCGACCTATTACAGTAAGCTCTTTCGTTCCTCTCATGTTCACATGAGTTAGTCGACATTTCTCCACACTGTTTTTCTGTTGTAACGCGATGGATGATTGTATAGCACTCAAAAAGTTTCAATTTTTGACACCTATGAAGTTGAATGAATCAAGTGAATTGTAAGCCATCTCGAAAGAAAGAAGACTGTCTTGATGTTGAGTCCAAACAATTCGCTGTATTTTTGTTTCGCAACCGAAGAACATCGTTTTGATCTCGAAGTGTTGTTTTTCGCATCCGTTTGACCGGTTACAGTTCATGATAAGTTGAACGAAGTGAGAACAGGTCTGAAACTAGCCTGATTATCGGTTCACACTTTCCGTGTCGTTTGTCACTTTTTTCGTGTTTTATTGAAGGCAGTCATATGGTCAATCTGTATTATGGTGTTTTTTTTTTCAGAAATGATAGTCTGTAATTATCAAACAATCGATAACCGTATCAGATGAAATACCTTGTTGATCTTTCATGGATTCAAATCAAAGATTCTTGACGAATTTTTGAGACCAACTGATCATCTTTACCATTTTTCGTAGGTTGAAAACAAATCAGACAGAAATACTCTTGAACACAGCATACTCCTCCTTCCATCACCTTTGGTCCATTCCCGACCGTAAACAGCAAGTAGTGTTCTGTCTTGTTTTCAACACACGTTTGCACCCCTCCCTGTGTGCTACATTGCATGTCGCCTGTCATAATTTTCATTCTCGGATTTATGTTGGTCCGGAAATTAATTGTTTTGTTTCATTGTAATTGCATTTTCACATAGAAAATATTGCATTACGAGCATATCCTCTTACCCGTTCTCTGAAATACATCTTTTTCTTTGTTGAAAATATGATCAAATAGGAAAACACTCAGTCGAGAGACTAGAATTACGCGATATTCTGAAAGACCTTTTTTTCTAATAATATTATTCTTCTTCTCTTCATAAAAATAGAAATTCTCTCCCGCTCAACTCGGACCGCCTTATTCACTGACTTTCATTCTTTACTGTATTCAAAATCTTGAAAAATTTCACACTTGCTCACTCCAGATTGGGTGAGTTGACTCTATCTCGTCTCTTCTAGACTATTCACACGAGATTTGCTAAGTGCTTTGGATCGCTCGGAATTCTTTATCTACGCCCATACACACGCGAGTGAACTCTCTTTTTTTGGCCGAGATGCTTCCTTTAGTAGGAAGAACAAGATGGTCAACTAATTGCATGACGGATGCTCTCGGATTTCGGCACTACGCGCGCAACATTCTTTTCCTCAGTTTTTTCCTCTGAACGAGACGTTTTTCATCAACTATATAGGCGAATATGTGACCCGAATCGTTTGGGTTTATGATCAATGAATTCCGGTCCCATGTCGTTCTCCTCGTGTTCTTTTATTCACGCACTTCATCCACCTACGGGTTCCTAATATTTCTCTCAATATCTTCCGAGAACATTTTTTCCAATTCGGAAACAACCATTTTTTGCGCATTTTCTTTCTCGATTTGATAGTGATCAGCAATACTTACAAAATAACTTGATATGTGGTGATTCTCCATTTGTTTTGACTCTACAACGAGCTATCAAATGCATGTCGTACAGAACAATTCCATTTTCCGGTCAAAGTTCCCACTGTTTATGTCAAACGTGCAGGGTCGTGGTCTACACAAAAAACATATTTGTTTGTTTCATCACCCTCACCTACAGTACCCTCTTTTGCATGTCTGCAAGGTGCTGCTCCTATTGCAACATTGACGGAAATCTGATTCAATGATTTGTGTACCCTTGGACCAATTAGATCATGCAAGGTTTCGTCCTCTCACAGCCTCGCACCCACGGGATGGCTTCGTTCCTATTTCGAGACTAACAAAGATCGGAAAACCATAGAGAGTAGTGTGTTGGAGATCTGCCATGTGTTGCCATTTCTGCCTCGCTCAGTATAGATTCTACTAATTGTTTTTTTTTCACTGGATGTCGTTATGTGGATGTGGCAGCCCCTACCCAATCCGGGATGCGAGACACTAACAATGAAATTAGACATTGTTAGTGGGATATCCGCCTACCGCTTACTTCTTACTGTACAAAAGTCAATTGCATAGTGATTATCATCTATTCACAACTTCTTCCCCCACTTGAGCAATCGCGACAAAAACGAAAGAAGAAAATTGTTGACACACTCATCTTTTGTTCTGAGAAATTGAACAAGACGTTGTTGATGGCGTCGGAACTTGTCAGATGTTCTAGAAACAAAATGAGAAAATTGAATCAGAGGCCAATAGATTGCTTCAAAATTCAATTATCTTGTCGAAAAAAAAATTTTTGATGTGGCATTATCAGTATGAGTACCGAAAAACTAGAAATTATTGAAAATTAGACGACTTTTTTTGTTGGAACATCTGATAAAATTCGCATGTTTTCTTCGCTACAAAAATGTATGAGTCTTGGTTTTTCCTACCATACTCTAGGATTGGCACTGGTGCATTTAGGCTTAGGCATGGCCAAAATGGTTTGATTAGAGGGCTCGACTTGATAGACTACGTTGCAGCTATGCTTAAACCCCAGAAAACCCAAGCCTAACCCCCTACCCTACCTACATTATGATTCGCCCTTCTGATATTTTACTCGGTTGAGGTTGAAAGCAAGTCTATTTTACCAAACGTCGCTTTTGTCAGTTGAAACATCTCATCAGTTGCTGCTACTACAAAAATGTAACAGTGCGCGTGCGCATGTTCGCAGTCATCGCGCGTCACCTCTCTCCTTCCCCATACACACTGACACACACACGCACGCGTTCTCATAACTCGATTACCCCGACCGGACGTGGTAAAGAGGTGGAGAGGGAGGAGGAAGAAGTGCCAAGGCTCTCTCTCCCGCTTTCAATCTTCTCGACTTATGGTAAAATCACCAAAAATCGTTGTAGTTTCCAGGTTGTTATGACAGGTTTCTCTGTTTTCACTTAATTATTCTCCGCATCTTTTTGCCATTATCACTTCCATTTCAATCCCTTTTTGTTCTATTCCTGTGTGCAAAAATGTTTTCAACAATGGAAAGTTGACTTTGCATCTGAAAGGTTTGTTTTTGGATGATAAGAAAGAGGCAGCAGACGATTTTGATCGCCATACCAGCAAGATTGTCATTGAGCTTTGTTTCTTAACTTCAAATCGCGATCAAGCTGTTCAACGTTTTTAAAACTCCATCTCGTTCCAGAATAGATGTGACTTGTTCCAATTCCTGTTTATTGTTTTAAAAATCTAGATACTTCTGGTTTCAGAGAATTCAGATTGAAATAGTTATAAAAATTGACTTTTCACATTGGATTTCACTCAAAAATTGATTTTTTCAACTTCTCACCAATTTCACCACTTTGAACTAATTTGGTTTCAATTTTCTCGATTTTCTGCCATATGAGAGGTACCCACCACCTAACTATAGTAATGTTATTAAAAATCTTCATTTTATTTTTTAATTTATGACACAAAAAACTGTTCCTTGTCGAACGGTCATAACACAATCAGAACCAATTTTCTCCTTGTTTTTACCTAGACTTGTGACTCACTTGGCAAACATGTTCACTTGAGAGTGCTAGCGGGAAAATGAGGTATTTTTTAGATCGTTGTATTTCTTCAGCTAGAAAATATATTATTTGCGTTCGGAGATGTGAATCTCTCACATAGACGATTAGCTAATGAATATATAAAATATGTTTTTCTCATAGAATGAAAATACTACGTTATGCAGTGTTCGAATTACCATCTTTGATAAACTTGAAACCTAGGTTCTAGAATAATTCAAAAAAAAAGAAAAAAAGTGAATTTAAATATTGTTTTGAGAGAGAAAATAATTTTTTAAAGTTAGAATATTTTTGAAAAACAATTGAAAAATGTAGCATACGAAGGGTATGTCAGATATGATACAGTTAGATAGTATGAATGGATTGAATATTCTCCCAGTTGTTTTTTCTTGTTGAAATAGTAGCTTCTTGACTCTGGACGAAATCTTTTTGGCTTCTTGGCAAAAGCCGAAGCGCAATTGTCTTGGTTCACGACCACCTAATTGACTCAAGTAGGATCAGTCGTGCACGTCCATCGCTAATTACGCGACTGGACCCGTCAACTGCAGTTTCGCCGGCAGTTTGTGTGTGTTTGTCTTCAGCTTCTACTTCTTCTGGCTGATATCCGAGATAAAAACGGAGCTATGATCAGATAACAACCCAGTTTGTTACTCGTCTTCCCGTAGCCATTCAACGACTCGGAAATAACTTTGTTTACACGGTTCTCGCGATGAATGTTAATACGTGTTGTTCCGAAGGCGATATGCAAAATCTTCTGGAACAGCGTCTGAATCTCTTCTATTTTTGATCGGAAACATCCAAAATTTCACTTCCGCTTTTTTCTGTCAAATGTAGATCATCATTCGTCAATACGAACGTTTGAGTATCATTTCTGTAATTGTCTCAATAGTCTGACTGTAGTGATGACGAATTGTTTTTTTTTTTAATTTGAACATATGAAAATTGTTGAAAACCTTTTCTACTCCATCAAAAATCCCTAATAATCTAAACAGTTTCGATATTTCGTCCCTTTCCACTCAGAAAGCTTGAAAACTGTCTGAACATGTACTATTTCTATTGAAATGTTCGCAAACGCTCCCGATTGTAATGTTTCATTCCACAATTTCCGGAAGCCCCCTTTTTTGCCCCTCAATTTTATCTAAAACTTTCACTCCGACACAATATGTGAATGATATCATCCTCATTTCCGGCTTCTCTCTTCCTAATAACTTTTTCTCATGGTTATTATCGCAATTATGCTCATCATCATTCCACTTTATTTTCCAGAAATTCAACAAGGATGTTCTCAAGTTGAATCTCATCCAGCGACCCCAACAAAGATTTGCCAAACACGCCGAAAATGAGCCAAAACAGTGGAAAGTCGGATGGGGTGTCACTCCACCGACTGTCAGTGTCGTCGTACACCACGTCGCCAGCCAGTTCACCACTGGCGCCGACCTTCTCGTTCGTCTTCGCACCGCGCATCTCCAGCATCTCGCCCCGCGAGAAGCAGCGGCCGAAGCGATCAGTGACCGATGGTTGCACCCTGCTACCCACACCATCGTGGCGGTTCAACAGCTCAACCACCTCACCCATATCATCGGGAACATTCCAGTTTTTCGGAGCCACAGTGGCACATAAAAAGACTAGTGAGTCGAGTCACGGGGTTGGATGAAAAGTTTGCGCTCACTGTGCTCTTATGAAAGAACTGAGTCATTCTTGGGCGGGGGAAGGAATTCCTAATGAATGTTTTTGTCGTCACTGTTTTCGGAGCATACACGCGTTGCCATTTCTTTGAAACGGGATTTCAAAGAGAGAAAGAGGTACATATTTAATGAAAATAATTCTAAACGACCGGATCAATTCATCCAGACGTTTTTCAATGGCAAGATGAGTTTTAAAGAAATTCTAAAAGTTTATCTGTCTAGAATGAAACGGGAAGAGAAAGGTGGTAGAGAACGGATGAAAATAGATTTTCCTATGAGTATCTACCATTTTTGACCTTCTGATTGAACGGGACATGCAATAAACACTGTACGTTTGGCGATAAGCGGTTTCTAGGAACTGCTGGACTGCACGTGCTCGCAACGCATTACTGACAGCTGACAGATAGTAATACATAGATAAAAATTTTGGGAGGAAACAGACACATAATACAGTTGACGAGGAAGGAAAACAGTAAAAGGGTGGCTCGCCTTCGGTCCCTTCTATCTTTCCTCTTTCACCCACCGTGATAAGCCATTTCGACCCACACAACCAGTAAGACTCACCCTCATATTTCAACCCAACCAACTCTGTGTGCATTTGAATAATGAGAGAATTTTTCACCAGACGTATTAAGCCGTTGTTTAAGGGCAAGAAAGGTAATGAACTAAATATTTTGAGGGTGCTAGTGATCTCGAGTTGAGATTTGGCGTGTGCATACCGCGATGAGCAGGTCTGGAGACTGTGAGAAAAATATTTCAGAAGAAAATAGTTTGTATCCACTTCACACTCTAAAAATCATCAGAAGCTTCGAAATTCTGAATTACAGCGTTGTTCATTCACCAGCAACGCTTTCTGACATTCACTATCGCGGCTGGTGAAAGAGAGACATAGCTTTTGAACGAAAAGCGTGCGCGTTGGTGTGTGTCATAAACATTTTTTTGTCACCGTTTGGCTCAAAGTACAAATTAACCTTTGCATCGGTGCGCGTTGAAGAGGGACCCGCGGGTTACTCACAAACACAATCATCATCGTCATATGACCAACTTGCAGGCCTGTGCAGTGAATCATCAATGGACAGTAACTGGTCAACATCGACTACGAATTTGGTACGGATGAAGGCGTGTCTTGGTCACTCGGATCCACAGATTTCGGCTTACTCGTCGTCCAGCGCGTTGTCAGCAGCTTGTCGAAGCCCCGTGAGTTGATTGAAGTTCTTGCATGTACAAAGTAGTTTTTTGATAAGATCTATGTTCCCTCTAGTTGGTTTCTGTAATCTGTAAGGAGGATGAGAATGTTATCCTTCTTATGGATAGATCTGCATCTCCTTGTTGTTGATATTGGTGTTGTGCTGGAAACGTCGCAATCCATCTTGGCGTTCCAATGATCATAACTATGGTGGCCTCTTATGGTTTCTTTGTCAATCTGTCGTTGCCACCTTATTCGTTTTAATAGTTTATTTACCTTGATTAAGTAAGTGAATAAGTTATTATTTTCCATTGCCACATCCAGAAGTCTAGTCGCGCGCTCACGGAACATTGTATCCGGAAAATTATGAAAATATGCCTATATATAAACTTCTATCATAAAATGAAAAACGCTGATAATAGGAAATCTTCATAAAACAACTACACAACGGAAATTAAACCTGGTCATGTTTTCAAAAATCTCGGCCCGCAGTGCACGCAATGGCTTGTCTTTTTTCTCGTCACTACATAAACCGTAATCCTTTGTAATTGTCGAGGAGCGGTCACGATTTTTTCTTCGAAAATTGGACCGAAGCCAGTTCCGTGACCTTTGGCGTTCATAGAGCGGAAAGTTTGGGTCATGCGTTTTGAATATGTGACAGCTGATAATACTCAAATCTGTGATCGACTAATCTCTTAATGGATTAAATTAGGTTTCGGAGTGTTGATTGTTTTCAAGCTTGGTCCTCGCGCTGATAATTTATTTACACATGGGTTTCTTCAAAAATGTTTCCAAGCAGAGAAAACCACAGAAAAAAACCAAACTAGGATCATTCCTTGAAGATAATCCTGTGCGAGTTTTTATGCTAATGCAAATTATACGCACTCTTTTTGCTCATCTAAAAAAGGATTATGCTTGCCTGAACTTTTAGCAGTATTATGGCTAATTGAAACGGATAGAATGTCGCTCTGCGTGCTTCGCGCACCGTGTGAAAAATTCATTCAAGAATCTCACGCCAATTATTTCGCCCACATGAGCACGAGTTGAATGGACTAGGCTTCACAAGCTGCATGTGTCGAATAAAAGTGTTTGAGCAGAGTTTGGTGCGACAATCACACAGCATTGGTGAATCATAATCTATGACGACTTACAAGTCGGACCAACATGAAGTTTTGCGCGAAAAGTCACCATATTCGTTGAAAACAGGTGCATCTCCTATTGAAGCATAGTTTTTGGTGATCACAGACTCATTCCACGTCGTGTATTGAATACTGAACGCGTCGGTCCGCTTCCATTGTTTTGCGGCTATTTTTTCAAAAGCCCGCTTTTGCGCCCAGAGGCACAAACATCCAGTATACCCGACAACACGAGCTTTTGCCAATTTAGCGCCTATCTGCCTAATTTAATCTAGGCAAGGCTATGGCACACATGTCCGTATAGAAGAGCTGCCGTAGAGTCTGAGGAATCATCATCTTTTTCTTCTTCTCAACCATCCTCATCATTATCGTTGGAGTCGTCGGTGTGTAGAGGTATACGCGGAGACCGGACACGCCCTCAACAGCGACCACTTGCTCCTGTGCCGAGTGTCCCCGTCTCCCCCTTTCACTCACTCATTGGCATCAGAAGAATAATAGTTTGACGACGATGATGTCGAAGAATAACTGAGACCCACACTGTCTTCAAAGTTCTTCGACAAACCGGATTAACAAAACAAATCCAATCGAGAGAGTTTCCACCTCACTAATCCGCTTATCCTCCCATGGATCAGTATCGACGGTCCAGAAGGTGCTCCCTGCCACTACTCCCAAGCATCCCGTCGCAAGGACCTTTGTCCTTCCAGTCACCATTGGCGAGACCGGCACACATGGCGTGGAAGTCGTCAAACTTGCGAATCTCCTGTATAGAGGAGGACCCGGCGCTATGCTTCACCCCGACTACACCCTCGCCAGCAACTTCGGTTATCTTGAAGTCACCGACACCAACACCCGTGGTGCGAAGAAGCCCATCGCGGTCACGACGGGTCGGCAAAGGTGTTGGACACTATTCACCACCGCCTACTATGGGTAGTGGTTACAATTCGCTGACCGTTTATCCTTCACCTCATCCACCTCGTCCACGAAGCGCAACGCTGGTTTCCGCTGTGAGTGGTTTATGTTTTTCTTTACAGTTTATGTCATTGGCTCTTTCCCGAAAGTAAACATTAATCACTAATGAGAAATGCGAGACTTGACACAACGGTAGAGCTAGTTCTGTTGTTTCGTTTTGCGAAGCCTGTTAACAACGCGGACGTCTTAATGAAATTAGGCGTGCATACATAAAGAACCTATTCACTTTTTTCCTGCCTGCCGTTGTTGGCCAATTTGTGTCAAATTTCTGAGCAATATCCGGGCAATCACTTATGCATGGCAACAAGTTCCCTTCTTCTATGCCTATCATCGGGTTGATCCCGGAATAGGCATGCAGAGAAGGGAAGGGATCATGGGGATTGTTGATGAACACAAACCGCTTCGAAACACGACTCTTCGCAAAAATATGCATCCCATGAAGAATATCGGGTTTCTTGGCACATGTACGTCGTCAGATTCACGCGCAGGTTGACGTGGATGTCGCCTTCTAACAAGATGCAGAAAAGAACTTTGTGTGAATGTAAACACGTCATGAGACATGTACTCAAACCACCTTAAATAGCTGAAAGGATATTAAAAGACCTCTTTTTTATTCTTTATTGAGGTTTGAGTTACTAGCTGAAGGCCAGACGGGTGTATTGATGTTGCAACAGAAAGGTCTGAACAAGCCTGTTTATGACTAGCCCTAACTTGTCTAATCTTTCAAGATGTTTCGACCAAGCGAAACGCAGATTTATTTAGACAAGTTTTTGACTCTGTGTTCTGCTTCTGAATACGTGTCATTAGCCATATTGTATGTTATCATCATAGGGAAACCTCAGGTTTTCTTGCAATAAGCAAGGCATCGTATTTATATGGCTCATCTCCAGCTTATTCTGAGGTGGTCACAACAAAAATTTGACTCGCTTACGCCCGGTCGGAATGAGCCTTATTACGGTCAACGTCGTTATTTTCTTTCCCAAACAGCCACAACGTTGGGGTGATGTTCATTAGGCTTAATTGTGCGCGGGTTATTTTAGTTTATGAGAGCCAAGTGGCTCTCGTCGAGCATTAATCATTCACCGAGTAGATGGACGGAAAGACCCCGGAGCAATTTGAACAAGTTTGGATGGGAAAATATACACATGTTGATTTTGAATGAGGTTTTAGGTTGATCCAAATAAATAGGAAGTATTTTTGGATGAAATTTTTGTTCGTAGGGGGAGATTTGAATTTGAAGAAAAGTAAGAGTAAAAATTATTGGTTCTGTTGAGATATTAGGATTTGCTCGTTTGCCATACTAGTCATAAAGAGTCTTTTTGTCGAATACTTAGTCTATAGCTCTAGATGTCAAATTTTCGAATCCTGGCATACTGTAATGTTTGCTTTTTGAAATTCTAGTGTCTCATGGATCATGGAATTTGGTTCTATTAATAGTGTCGAAGCATCAAAATATTCCTGTTGTCAGCTGATTCCTGTTCAATTGCATTCAAAATGCAGCATATTTAACTCTCCAGAAGTCACATCTGACCAAAAATTACGCCTATTGTCGTCCTATTTTCATTAATTTATCGGGGTTTCACAATGTGGGCCGACCACGTGAGGTTTCCTCCTCATGTCAAAAGCTAACGCGAGATTATCCTGAATGAACAGGCTATGACGGATTATCCGAGTTCTATGTCGTTGTCCAAGATTTTTGATTCAATAGAGCATCGTGAACGATCAGGGAGTAAACTTCGAAGTCGCGTTAATTTCAGGGGTTTCCTCGAACACTGGCCACCCACCTGACAAGTCCGTCACCCTACGTCTGAATTAGTTAGTTGAGAGTTCTAGAATCAAGGTTTTCGAGGGGGTGGAACTTAGTGAAAGTGCAAGTAGACAGTTTTGCACATTGCTAGTATAAAATCTTTAAAAAGATATTCGAAGTCAGCATATTTTGAGGAGCTGTTCCAATTTTTTGGATTAGTCTAGAAGTTGCCTTGCATAGTGGTACGATTATTTTTGATTGCATCAAATTTCCCTCCAAAGATAACTTTTAATTATCTTTGAAGGGTTTTCTAAGGTTTGAATAGCTGTGACATGTAGTAGTGAAGGATTGACTACTTATTCGCAGTTAGTTATGGTATTGAGATGAGTTTCTTATCATCACAATTGGTCTGATTAGTCTGACAGTTTCTGTAGGAGACAACTTGGTTTATGACCAATGACCGTTTCAGTTTGCAGTTTATCAGAGGTGTTTTTCTAGAAGTTCCAGAGTGTCGACTTTTCAATCTGTTGAGCTCCTCTGCCTGCATTAGATAATCGAGTTCCATCGGGGAACCAATCAATTCTGTTATAATTTTACCACCATAAACGGGCTTTTTCCTATGAGGAAATAGCAAATCGGATGTAGCATCCCGAAAGGATGTTATCAATCATCGGTTCTCTGTAATACTGGAATTTAGAAGTGACTCATTCAACTGTGACTAGTCTAGACCGGAAAGTTGCGTGTAACCGACATCGAAGAAAATTTGTTGTGATGAAAGACATGACTTTGTTTTCAACAAATTGACTCGCTTTGGAAGAAAGTTGACATTTTTCAATTTGGTTGACAATCATTTGAGTTGATTCTCAAAATTAGAGATGGAAGGTTGATTCATGCTTTATTGAACCATGGGTTAGTACTGTGGTTTCTTTTCGGTTGGAATGATCAGTCGCGAGCTTTGCAGGTTATATTCTGAAAAAAAAAACGATCAGACAATAATGTTTCGATTTCAGACCGAACAGATTTTCACACTTCATATGGGAAAATAGTAAGAAGTCCCATGGTTTTCTTACATTTGTTAGACTTTCTGAAAATACTTGCTGTCCAGATACTTTTTCTGTGAGATGTTGTTAGGTTTTTCTTGGAAAAAACACAAATAGAGAACCCAGGACCTGCTTTTCAGGGGCTGTTCCTAAGTTAGAAGAAAAAATCGAATCTTGAAGATAGTACTAGTCGTGGACGCTAAGAAATGCTCATGCAAGTAGCGAAACTTGAATTCTCCATGAGTCGTTGAAGTACCTCTGTGTACATGTTTTCATAAAACTTGGCAACTTTCTCTCACTTGTTCTCTCGTCAGCTGAGAAATTCCCAAAACGATGAGGTCCCAAAAGAAAAGCAAGTACCACTAAGTGTTGAGCGATAGAGAGAAAGAGTGGAGAACTCGCCATGCGAAAGCTTTGTGAGTGCGCAGAGAAAAGTGAGGAGCCGGAAAGGAGTGGTAGAGGGAGGGAGAGACTCGGAATGCGCGAAGCAGTCAGTCTCCCCACGGAATAGCCACTTCTAGTCTGACACCACCAGTAGTCCCGAATCTCTGGCATGGACGCCAAGAACCACCATCAAGGCTTCTTCACTGGTGGTTGGGCATCACTGGCTCCACGTTGGCCTCCGAAGACCACCCAACCGTCACCGACACCGTCATCTGGTGATGATACACCATGGCGGAGGTTCCCAGCGATGCTAGCTCGTCTTACATCTTTCGAACGTTCCGGTAGTAGCGGCAACACTACCAACTCGAGCACTTCGAGCATTTATCTTGTCGAAGGTGAAGAAGGAACTTCAATGGTGCACCTCAGAGGTCGTTCGGCTCACCATTCTATTCATGGTGGTATGAACCATTTCACGGGTGGACAGGACAAGCGTATCGCACGGTCTGTCTCGTGTTATACCATGCCTAGGCTGGACCCGCTGGTCCGACCCACCTCCTCTTGTTGCCTGTCACCAGTGGCACAGTTAAGGGTGAGTATGTGAAGTAACGCGGTGTTCATCTTTCGTGTTTCAAACATAATTTTTGTTCCACTCTATTCCGACCCTATGCTCCACGTAATTTCTCGGTTCCAATAGAGAACTTTAAACATAACAACAGTTTTACTTGTTTTATTTCTTCATATTAACTTTTTTCTGTAGAAAAACCTCAGAAAAAGGGAGGTGAACCTTACAACCTTCCACTTGTCACTCTAATGACAAAACGACCATGTCCGGATCTCGTGTCGAACCATGGAATTCATTCGCTTAGCTCATTGTTTCCGGTCAATTAGTATGCATGGAATGTCTAAGAAAATTCCTTTGTCCAAAGCGCACCTTTCCCGGGCTGACGAATTGTGTGCAGCAGCGAGACTGCTCATTCGTCAATTCCAAATCCTCGTTATGATCGTTCTGACAGATTGCGTCCCAGTGTTTTTCTGTTCACCACACAGCGTCTATCAATCAAACTGGCACGCGCGGGGAGAGTCCCGTGTCGGAATAAGATTTGAGCTCGCGCAAGACCTCAATTTGATTTTATCTGCGGGTCGAATCGAGCAAAGTTGTGTTTTTTGAGGTGACTTGGTCAATTTCTAGCGTTTCGAACTATAAAGTAAGAAATTTGACTGTTGCATATAATATTAAAATTCTATCAAATCAACTTTTTTCTTATGGAGTTACTGTAGCTATGCGAAAAAAACTTCCATCTGAAATTAGAAATTTTCAGAAGGACGTGAACCAGTCGGTCGGAAGAGCATCAGTTGTTCGACGGTCATTGAATGCATCGACGTCGCCCGTCTCTCTGCCAAGATGTCGAAGTCCACAAAGGCCAGCACAACAGCACCAACAACACCAATCGACGTCTACATCCACGTCAACCCATACTCACCAACCTCAACACCATCATCAGAAGACGGCTCCAGTACACTTGAGGTATGCTTGAAATTGATACGTTGGTGTTTGATCGACTAAGGTCATTTCTGCTATGACTGATGGAAAATTTGTATTGAAACATGGTAGATAATTTGGCCCCAATTATTTTTACCCTAGAAAATGGAGAAAGTGCCTCTTTTCTTTTAAAAATTCGACTTTTTCATGATATGAACCTTCTAGTTGCAATAATTCGATCATATTAACTCCCTCAGAAATCTGAGAATATGTTAACACCAAATTTCCGTTATTCCCCAAAAAGATATAATTTTGAATTTTCTCAGATCCTACTCGACACGCAGTGGAAGTTCGCTAATGGCGCCTGCGCAAGACAACCGTCGATGGTCTCTCGCATCTCTTCCAAGTACCAGTGGCTATGGAACCCCAGGAACCGGAAGTAACTCTGCCTTCTCGGTAATTTTTCCTCTCACCACGTTGTTGACACATTGTAGAATTGTGTATACCTGTTTTCAACTAGAGTACAGTCACTGACAGTATCATCTGTCACGTGTTTTATTCAATATTCATGATTTGAGTATGTTCAATTCTTGGTTTTTAATTCACATTTCTAGTCAAAATTTTGAAAAGTTCAACATTTATGAATTAGTTTTAAAAAATTGAAAAATTATTTCAAACGAACAGCCACAGGTTTTGAGTAGCCTTCCATAAATCTTGAATCATTGGAAAATATGATTTTCCCATACAAAAGTTCGAATCGCCCATTCCAGAGTCAATACTCATCGTCAGAGCAGCTTGGTGATGCACTCGACTATATGCGAGTAAGTGGACCAGCTGGAACTCCGCGGTTCGACAGCAACGACAGCAATTACCTGGACGATATGACTCCTCAACCCGGGTTCCATAGACCCCGAAGTCGGAGTTTGACGTGGGAAGGTTACACAAACATTGGTAATTTGAAAATTCAGGAGCCCTATCAAGTTCATGAACGAGTACAATGTCGAGATGGTAAATCGCACGGGAGTCTATAAGGAGCGATTCCCCAAGGTGAACTTTAATCTTATTTTGTCTTATTCAAAAAATAATTGTTTCAACAGAAATATTGGCTCACAACGTGTTAAAATGTGGGTAAAAGTATATTTGTTTAATTTTAGAAGAGTTGAGAAAAAATGAATGATAAGAAGTTCAGGCAAAAATGCAAATGGAGGAAAAACTGTCGGCATTTATCGCCGAGAACGGACCTCTCAGTGGCGGAATCTCGACAACAGAAGATGCGACAGCTAGCCCGCCGACGTCTGACATTGAAGTCAAGATGCGCAATCGACGGTCAACAGTCATGGACGCCGAAAGCTACGCGGACAGGAACTTGTTGAGGATTATTGCGGACGGAGCGACTAGGTTCTTGCACCATCAGATTGTCGAGGTATTTTTTCTTTGGAGCAATGATTCATAGCTATTTTCGGGTATTTTCTTCTTCTTCTTGTCTAGTTAAAAGACTGTTTTCATCTAGAACAGTACCTTATGGTCAAGTTGAAGACCGATCCGTGATCGAGCACTGTCGGCGCACACTTCTGTTTTCTTTTTAAAAAAAAACTATGAGTTCTAGCCCGGTTCAATAATTATTCCAGATTGCTGCCGACTGCCTTGCAAAATCGCGGGACGACTCTATCACCTGCTCCTACTTTTGTGAGATGAGTCAACGCCTCAACGAAACGCTGAACGAAGCGTCGATGAAAACGAGCCCAGAATCTCTCAACTATCTGTCAAAACTGGTCAAGCAACTTCTTATGATCGTCAGCCGACCTGCGCGTCTTCTCGAATGCTTGGAGTTTGACCCAGACGAGTTCTATCACTTACTAGAAGAGGCTGAAGGAGTCGTCAGAGAGCAACTCGGCAGTGGAAGTGCCAGAGTTCCAGACTTACCACAGTATATTATCGGTGAGATTTTACTGTAATATTGTGATGCAGATGATACCGTACTAAGATTGAATTGCGAATTTCGTCTTTTACGTTGTAGTTGAAATTTCCAGGTAAACTGGGACTCGACCGTGATCCTTTGATGGACGCAGCTGATCGAGCCGATTCACCACCAGCGGCAGTATCCGAATCCAATTCCGGTGACAGGTCTGACGCCGCGAACAAAGGAAATTCCGGCGCTCTATGGCCGGAACAAAAACCTCCATGTGAAGACGACTTTGAGACAGTTCGAGTGAGTTTTGTATAACGTTATGGTTACATATCCTGTTAGGTGTTAACAGTAGTTTCACTGAGAAGAGTGAAAATATATTCAAGAAAAGTTCCTTTTATAATGAAGGACGAAAAATGAATTTAAGCTTGTGAGCAATGGAGCATATGGAGCGGTGTACCTAGTTCGTCACAGAGAGACTCGTCATCGGTTCGCACTAAAGAAGATGAACAAGCAAACACTGATGCTGAGGAATCAAGTTGATCAGGTATTTCGTAGTTTTTCGCCCAAGAGAACTGTAAAGAGAACATTTTCTAACAAAACTGATAATTTATCATGAATTGAGTTTTTCTTAGACAGCTGTGCTGAATATCACATCCGGAAGAGAAATTTTGATGAATTGATGAACAGTTCGCAACTGTAGTAAAATGAATACCATCTGAAAGAAAGAACCTAACTTTCATGCTCTAGGTCTTTGCGGAACGAGACATTCTCACAATGGCGGACAACCCGTTCGTGGTATCATTCTATGGATCTTTCGAGACGCGTCACCATCTGTGCATGCTCATGGAGTACGTCGAAGGTGGTGATTGTGCGTCACTGCTGAAAAGTGCTGGAACTTTGCCAATTGATCTGGCAAGATTGTACGTGGCAGAGACGGTTCTGGCTATCGAGTACCTGCACTCCTACGGAATAGTTCACAGAGACTTGAAACCTGATAAGTGAGTCTCTCTCTCTCTCTCTCTCTCTCTCTCTCTCTCTCTCTCTCTCTCTCTCTCTCTCTCTCTCTCTCTCTCTCTCTCTCTCGCGCTCTCTCTAATCTACAGTAGCGTTCAAAAGTTTAGAAAGTTTTTATTTTTGGTCATAACTCTTGTCAAACTTAACCAATCGACATGATTTTTTGTCGGAGAACACATCAACTCATGAGAAATCTAATTTTGAAAAAAATCAGGATTACTGTAGCTACATTTTGATCTACAGCGTTTTTACGAAACCGCGACTTTTGAACTGATTTTTCACTTTCTTTTTTTTTATTTTTTTTGAAGGTTTTTTTCCCGATTTTTTGTATTTTTTTCTTTCTATACTACTAACACTACTTTTTAAGTAATGGGAAAAGGAAAAGAAGTGCCCACCGACCAGCAGAAACTGATCATCGATGCTGTCCTGTCAGGAATACGACAGAATCAAGTTGCACGAGTATTTCAAGTTCACGAAACCACTGTATCCCGAATTTTGAAAAGATTCCGAAAGTTTGGAGTTTTTGGAGTGTTGCCAAGATCAGGACGGCCACGGAAGACGACAGCAAGAGACGACGCACTGATTGTTCGCCATTCACGTCTCAATCCGCGTCTGACCGGAGAAGACATCAAGAAGGATATGGTCGCTGGAAACGTTGCCAGAGTCTCTGTTTCTACAGTCAAACGTCGTCTAAGAGCTGCTGGGTTATTTGGAAGACGTCCTTGTAAGAAGCCAATGATTTCTGAGAAAAACAGAAAGGCTAGAGTTGAGTGGGCAAAAGACCATTTGAGCTGGACCGTCCACGACTGGAGGAAAATCCTTTTTTCCGATGAAAGTAAGTTTTGTTTGTTTGGTTCCGATGGCATTAAGTATGTCAGAAGGCCAATCAACAGCCGGTTCAGTTCTAGGTACCAATTGCCCACGATGAAGCACGGTGGCGGTAGCGTCATGTTGTGGGGTTCGTTTAGTTACGACGGCGTTGGCCCATTGCACTGGATTCAGGGCAAAATGAATGCCAATGACTACAAGGATATTATTGTTAATGTTCTTGTACCATTTGCTGGTGCCAACATGCCGATTTCAACAAGATAACGACCCGAAACACACTAGCCGTCTTGTTCGCGAATGTCTCCAGGATGAGGCTATCGATGTTCTTCCGTGGCCCAGTCAGTCTCCAGACCTCAACCCTATAGAGCACTTATGGGAAGAACTTGAGAGACGCGTTTCCGGCCATTACACATCCAATGCCGCGCAAAAATACGCGGTTTTACAAGAAGAGTGGAAAAAAATTCCGCGAGTCAAGTTGGAGAACTTGATTGAGAGCATGCCGAGAAGATGTAAAGCCGTCATTGATAATTTTGGTTATGCCACTAAGTATTAAGGTTTTAATAATGTTTTGATGTTCATTCCTTATCGATTTGAATTGTTACAACCGTTTACCATTATGTTTTTGAGTTTGTGGAAAATGTGTTTTTTATAGTGTCTGAGAATAAATTTTTTTATTTTTTTTTCTCTTTTGGTCTGATTTGAATTCGTTTTGACATAAGATGTAATAATGTTTGAAGTATTACCATTCAAAAAATCAGACCGATAGGTGAGGTTTGACAAGAGTTATGGCCGAAAATAAAAACTTTCTAAACTTTTGAACGCTACTGTATCTCAATCTCTTTCTCTTCATTTCTCCCAAATATGTATTTCAGTCTTCTCATCACCGCAATGGGCCATATAAAATTAACCGACTTTGGACTCTCAAAAATTGGTCTAATGAACCGTACAACCTTGGTCGCCGAGGGTTACGACGCAGTGGCTGAAACACAACAGTTTAAAGACAAGCAACTCTGTGGGACTCCCGAGTGAGTTCTTGACCTTCTTCATAAGCTCAAACTTGGTTTCTAGATACATCGCCCCCGAAGTGATCCTCCGTCAAGGTTACGGTAAACCAGTCGATTGGTGGGCCCTTGGTGTGATCCTCTACGAGTTCATGGTCGGAATCGTCCCATTCTTTGGCGAATCACCAGAAGACTTGTTCTACAAGGTGATCAACGAAGATGTGGAATACCCTGACGGCGATGAAGCACTTCCCGCTTCTGCAGAAAGCTTGATTCGTCAGTTACTCGAGAAGAACCCAACCCTACGATTGGGAACTATCGCGGGAGCTGAACAGCTGATGGATCACGTGTTCTTTGAGGAGCTCGATTTTACCTCGCTGCTCAGACAGAAAGCCGAGTTTGTTCCACAGCTTGACAATGAAGAGGACACCAGCTATTTTGATAGTTAGTTTTTGTCCAGAAAAGTACATTAGTTACCTTAGAAATGCGGTATTTTGAAGAGAATTAATGGAAAAAAACTGGTAAAATGACTGTCGATACCATGTAGAAATGTCCATCCATAGTTTTTGAATGCCTGTAGAAATGTCAACATAGCAAAAAAGGGAAATAAAAAAAGGAACTCTCTCCAATATTATTTTACAGCCCGCTCGGAACGCTACAATCACGACGCTGACAGTGGAGAAGAAGAAAATGGATTGAACACGAGTGCAGCAAGCAATGCAGCCTCGCTAATGTTCCACTCCTTCAGTACAGCCAGTCCAAGGCACTCGATTGTGTCAATTGACCCATCGAACTTACCTCAGGTGAGATAAAGTATTAGAAATACCAATAGGACAAGTTTCCTCAATGTTTTAGTATTCTCGAGAAGTATCATTGTATTTCTTCAAAAAATAAATTTCAGCTCATGGCTACCGCCAATTCTGCCAACATCGAACGCTCGTCGTCGATGAGCGAACGCCGGAAACCATCAAACCAGTCGAGTGAAGAGATGAGCTTTGAAGAATCGTCGACAGCAGTCAACCTGCGACGTCGCTTCTCAGCCCAGCGACATACCGCCAACGTGTCGACCACCTCGTCATCTGGAACCGGGTCCGGCAATCTTTCAACATTCTTCCAGCCGAGCGCGTCCTCAACCGACAGCAGCATCGACGCATCTAACGTGCCAACCTATCACTATGAAAGTTCTAAATCACCACTGCCACGTTTCGCTATCTCATATGAGAATTCTGGCAGTATTCATGAAGAGGTGGAGAAGAAGCACGAAGTTGTCGATGAAGTTGAAGAGAAAGATATACCAGATGAGGTGGTCAAGTTCCGTCCAAGAGCGCCGTCTCCATTACAACTTGTGATCCCACCAACGTCGTCGTCTACCACTCCTACACCATCGACAGCTTCGTCGTCGACATCGGCACATGTCAAACCGTCAGCGAGCAAGGAAACTTGCTATGTGGTGGGTTTGAATTTCGTGAACTTCTTATAACTTATCATTCAGCTCTCGAAAACGTCGGGACAGTTGTCTCCAGGAGGTGTTTCTGTGTCTAGTGCATCCAGTGCAGAAATAACCTCGCCACATCCGAAGTCGTCCGCCAAACATTTGACCACAGCAGCTTCGGTAGATCTTCCACAGATTTCTCCAGCAGGAAGCAGTGTGCTACAAAAGACTCCCATTGTCATCAGGTGAGTATTCTCCCATTTTTACGGTAGATGGGTAAGGAAGAGTGTGTTTTGATTGATGAGGAATAGACCATTACAAGAGGAACAAAGTATTTTATTCCAGAAAAGGCCACCTTGGTTTCGGCTTCACCCTCAAATCGGTCAGAGTTTATCTCTCCGAGGATTCTGACTACTACACGATCGAGCACATTGTGACGTCAGTGGTCGAGGGTAGTCCAGCGTTCGAGGCTGGCTTGAGGCCTGAAGATTTGGTTACACACGTCAACGGTCAAGCTGTTCACAACTTGACCCATCCACAGTTGATGCACAAGCTGTTGAGCTATGGCAATGAGTTGACGGTGAAAGTGAGTTTTATCAGTTTTTCTACTGGAAAATTCAATTCTGGGAAGAAATCACACTATTTTAATCTATTTGTCCTAATTTCTTCAGTTCCAGGTAACTCCGCTCGACCAGACTTCCATCAGGGAAGGTGCCGCACGTAAATCAGCCGGAAAAATGGCGAAAAAGAAGCCCAAGAAGCCGCAACGTCGTCCTGCACTGGAGAAGAAGCCTCGAAAGCCGTCGGCTCTGCTCCGTCGTCTTAGCGGGAAACGGACGAACACGGATATTGTTCCAGGAAGTTCCTCGCAGAAACAGACGTTCATGCCGCGTTCCGTCTCCAGTCAAGATGGTAGCATCCACGTGCTCGGATCGTCGGGGCAACAGACGGAGGAGGATGAGGCAAGTACCACACTGACCGAGGTGGAGTCTCCAGAGATCCCACAGAAGAGCTGTCCTGAAACGACGATAACGTCGATATCGTCGACATCATCGACAACACCAACATACACCACGACGACCGTCTTGAAGAGAATGTCTGACGTCGGGTTGACAAATTCACCATTGGCGACATCACGACCATCTTCATTGAGAAGTTCCTTCAGAGCACCAAGTAGTGGATTGGTAGCACAAAAGTGAGTTGGTGCAATGAAAATGATAACTGATGAATGTTTTAAGGCCATCCACAGTATCACTGCCGGCCACATCAGTCGCCAAATCCACCACCACCATCTCAGTCAGCCCGTTGGCCAGAGATTCTAGAATGAGGTAAGAAAATCGAACGATATCAGACTATTCGAAAAGTCAAATTTAAGAACCTTTTTCGATAATATAGCACATATAATTTAAGCATTATATTTTTCTGAACTACATATGACACCAGCAATAGCCGCCATGAGCACAGATAATGGGCGTGGGAACCGTAGGAGAACCTTTTTAAAAATGTTTTATTAGTAAACAGTTAAGTGTTAAGAATTATGCAGTTTCAATGTTGCAAACGGTTCCCAATCCCATTATTCTGTGCTCGTGGCGGCTATTGCTGGTCGTCATGAAGCTTATGAACTTATTCTCAATGAATAAAGTTATTATTAAATTAAAATTTCACTTTAAAACAAGATATTTCCCGATTTACGAAAGCTAAAAATTCGGAAGGGAACAGTCAGTCGGTTTACAACAAGTTCTACGTCATACTCAAATTTCCAGATCGCCATCACCAGCACCTCGAAATCAGAAGATCAAGCCAACGATGTCGGATCCAGAGAAAGTTGTGACATCATCCACACAAAAGCCGACTCCAGACCCCAAGCTGGTTCCATCCGTGGTGAAAGAGAAGTCACCGACGTCGCCGAGCAAACCGTCGAAATCCACGTCGGCCACGTCATCGGGCCGATCGTCATCAACATCGGCATCCCTTTCAGCAGCACAGTCCCTACTAAACAGATTCCTGCCACGAGGCAATGCTGATACGAAGTAATAATAATAGAACATCTATGCTTTTACGTGTATAGGAGTTGTCCCTCCTCTAACAAATCTTTTTTTCCTTTATATTAATTAATTAATTGTTTCTTTTTATCCCTATCTTGAGATTAATTGTAGAATTGTGACGCAACTCATTCTTGTTGCACTGTGTCCATTTTTCCACCTATCCGGGAACCAAAGTCCCAGTGCTTGTATATTTTGGTATTTGTCTTCTCCGCATAATACTACACCAAAAACAGAAATACGGTGGTTAAAACTCTATTGTCCGCGTTCTTCTTCCCGACACCAAAGGCTTGTTCTCGCTCTATCCCGAAGTATGGAAGGGTACACGGAGTTGATACTTGGGAGTAATAAATGTTTCCTGATTTGGATTGTTGCGAATGAACAGTACAGATTTTACACATTTAGAAAGAAGTCAATGTTTAGATCTCGAACTCAAGAAAAAAATAATTAAAAAATAATTAACTATGAGTTAAATAAAAAATTTAATTCAATGTTAATTCAATGTAATCTCAATGTAAATTCAATGTAATCTCAATGTAAATTCAATGTAATCTCAATGTAAATTCAATGTAATCTCAATGTAAATTCAATGTAATCTCAATGTAAATTCAATGTAATCTCAATGTAAATTCAATGTAATCTCAATGTAATCTCAATGTAAATTCAATGTAATCTCAATGTAAATTCAATGTAATTTCAATGTTAATTCAATGTAATCTCAATGTTAATTCAATTTTATCTCAAATTTAATTCAATTTTATCTCAAATTTAATTCAATGTTATTTAAAAAATATCTTAATATTATCTCATTTTTTATTATTTTTAATCGTACATGAACACATATTACTTTATAACAATTTATTACACATATATGGCACAAATTCAACAACAATCTAGGCAATTTTGGAGAATCAAGTAGTCCTTCTTGATGTTGGTGTGGAACCGGCGATGATATTTGAGTGAGCGACGGCAGTCCACTGCTTGTACCATCTAGAATTTGACTTTATGAACGAATAAAGAGAGAAAGAGAGAGAGAGAGAGAGAGAGAGAGAGAGAGAGAGAGAGAGAGAGGGGGAGAAGAGAGAGAGAAGGAGGGGAGAAAGAGGGAGGGAGAGAGAGAGAGAGAGAGAGAGAGAGAGAGAGAGAGAGAGAGAAGGAGAGAGAGAGAGAGAGAGAAATGAAGAGACGAAACTGATATTTCTCCCACCTGAAGTCGATCGGCAGTCATACGCAGCTCTCCTTCATCTTCTCTCCTGTTCTTCAACGATTGTTCACTATCCCCATAGGCTTCTGGCACCAATTTGCGAGAGAGAAAAATAGAGAAGTAGTGTCGATCCCTTCCAACTATTAGCTTCTTCCCGATATCTGAAATGAATTGTATTCACATTGATCATTACTAACTCCCTTTCATTTTCAGAATTATTTTCATGTATCTAAAAAAAATCTCATGAATTATCGCAGAACAAACAAGATGAGAATTTTTGTCAATTTCGGAAATTTTCAAATTAAAAGGGGAGAAATAAAGCTTGTGAATTTTTTGGTCATATCGAAAATAAAACCTCATTTCTTCGAGCCAATCAATCGTAGTAGTCTACAGTCATCTGCTGTCAATGTTTCTCAAGTGCCCTGAAGGAATAAAATATATTGAGTCAAAAACAAATTCATGAACAACTTAGGAAGATATTTTTTTATATCATCCACAACCGTCATCCTTTTTTATAGTGACGAAAGAGGGTTGGGGATAATAATAGAAATGCAGTCATTCTGAAGTGAAAGATTTATGAACATCTTGATAAAAGATAGTGTACAAGAAAAATTGAGTTTCAATAATTTCCGAAGATTTAAGAACTATAATTCAGTAACTGAAAAAATCACGATCGTAAATTTTGAATGCATCCCATTTCTAAGTTAAATTGCAATGAGAATTTGATGAACTATTGTCTAACTTGCTGAGTTTTCAAAGATTACAACAACGAAAATCCTACAAAAATCGTTAGAAACATGGCTTTTGCTTGTTGAAAGCTTCTATTTATCGAATATCATACAAAATGAATTTTCAAAAAGACGATGACAAAAATTTGATTCAGTAAACAATAACTATAGTGCTAGGAAATAGGAAGAAATAATGAAAAAAAGAAAACAAAAAGAAGAAAGTATTACGGTATCCGTATTTTCGCTGTAGAGGAACCTCATTTAACTCATAGAAAACTAATATTTAATTCGTTTTTAACTCATAGAAAACTAACATGTAATTCGTTTTTAACTCATAGAAAACTATATTGTAATCCGTTTACGTTTTCTCTTTGTTTTTTTTAATAGAATTCGGAAGACTACCATTTCTCCAAATGAAAGATCGCAGAACCAATGCTAAAAGAACCTCGAGAACAGTTGTGAAAATCATCCTGACACGACTCATTAGGGAGAACACAGCTCGAGGAAATGCTCTCTGCCTTCTTGAACGACACCCAGTAAGATTGGGATCCCTACGGTCATCTGGTGACCTTTGCAGTAAATTCCTCACGCAACGCAGCAATTGGAATCTCGATTATTGACAGTGAACGGCCGAAACTCGAGAATCCCAGACGAAGTCGATACAATAGTTCCATTGTACTGAAACACGAAAGAATACTGGTATTTCATTGATAGACAACTGGAAGACTTTGGGTAAGAATGAAACCCAGAATCCTCGAACAAGAGAAGAGGACGCAAAAGTGCCGCGCTTCAGTTCGTCGTCCTCAGAATTGCGACGTGAGAGAAAGAGAAAATTCTAGTAAGAAGAGGAACACAACAATCTGGCTCCGATACTGAACGGTCCATTCACTGTCATTGGAGTGGACAAGTTGAACATTTACTTTTTGGTTTTTGCGTCCTCCACAGACCTCAAGACACACCCAGTGATGTGGCGACCTGCACCTGGTAAAAATAGGAGAGGGAAAGCCGACATCTACTGAGTCTACTGAGCAGTCTCTCCGAAGATCAACTCGTCTATAAAAAAAAGAATCAACGCCGAACTGAAACACACTGAAGGATCACGTATCAATTACTTTCCCATACAAAATCCTAGTTGGGAAACTGAGCTCGAGAAGGTAGGGGGATGTAATAATATTTACATAGATTTTAGAACTCGAGTAAGTCTATGCTCCGAATCAAGTCCCGACAGAACACGAATAAATCAAAATATGAGTAACTGTATAATTATTATTCACTCGTAACAGAAAACAGAAAACAAAACCGATCTAAATGAAAAATGAAACAAAACAAAGAAAGAAAATGTAACAGAAAGATTTACAAAAACCGTTAATTTAACTTATTTTTAATTCGTTCTTAACTCATAGTTAATTAATTTTTAACTTTTTCTAGTTTTATCTCGTATTTAATTCAATTTAATAGAACTCGCAGTTTTAATTCATAATTAATTATTTTTTAATTTTATTTTTCTTGAGGAAAATGAATGAAAGAACAAACAAACTGTTGGTAGGACTAGGTCATTGACGTAAAACAGAGTTTGTCAGGTGAACATCGCCTCTGGTAAACGATATCACATTCATATGAGTAGGGAAATTCATATGGACTCATGTGAATGCAAAATGCGGTTTTCACATTCATATGAACTCATATGAATTGTGGTAAAGCAAATCACATTCATATGATTAGGGACATTCATATGAGTTCAGATCAATTCACTGTCTTTTATGGAATTCATATTAATTCATATGGAGTCAAGGGGGATCATTTATTTTTCCTTCTAGAAGCTTTTTTTTTCTAGTCCTAAAATTTTTAGACATTACTTTTCTCGTCTGTTTTGTTTACTTTCTTCGTGTGCAGGTATCACATGAGCGGTTAAGATTTTTCATGAAACTTCTAGTTATTAAACTAACGTTGGTAGTTAACAACCTTCATTTCCTTTTAACAGAACAGTTAACGTCGAAAATTTCGAATTCACCGAATTTTTCGATCACAATAAATAGTTAAATTCGCAAAATTGTGATCATGGTTTCCTATTGATGAATCTCATACCTGATTAAATGCCAACACATAACTTTGCAAGATTTTTCAGAATTTCGAACTATTGTTTGAGGCTTACGAGTATTCGGCCTAGACGGTTGCGATGAGACGCGCTACATTATCTTCGGTAAATGCATCAAGGACTTGAAGAGAAAATAAGCCTGTCGTGAACAGATACAAGCTGGTGAGTTTTCGCGAAAATAAGTTCATTAAGCGTACTATTGCAGATCTGGATGCTTGTCGACGTCTTCCGGTCACAACGGGCATACGTCTATCGTGCACTTATAAAATCAGTTCAACTCACGCGTCGGGAGTACGATTGAGAACTCGAAGTTAGTTTTTTTTGTTTTGGTAACAATCTCAAATTCAGTGTCAAAATGACAGGGGTGAGGAACTTTGAATATCGTTGAATGATCAGTTTACCTGCGTTTTCAAGACTCAGCTCATCTCAAACAACTCTAGAGTTATTCTCTCACTTGTCCACTTGGCGTTAAATGAAAAATGAAAGAGTTGGCTACGGATTTCAGGATTACCATGAAAATCATGAACGCGGGATTTTTATAACTTTATATTGTACAAAGTTCCTCATTTCCGTCTTTTAGTTCTCTGTCACTGCTCAATGATGATACGTTTCACAATCCTCAATTTCCATTCAACATTTTGCGGGGTTTTAAAAAACAGTAGTTTTGTAGATTTTAGACGGTTGCAAAAATTGCAAACGACTACAAAATTTGATACTTAATGTCATACGGAATTCCGCTTCGAAAAACAGAGATTGCGCTGAAAACGAAGTGTATACTTGTGCTCTTGATACATTCTATATGAAATTCGTAATCTTTTAATGTACTGTTAGTGTGATGGTGGTATCTACAGCCTATGAAATTCATAGCAACAATACTTCCTTTCTAAAGTGATAATGGAGAACGCAAACTTTCTATGTTTAATTTTTTTAAAACTTTTATTGCAGCACGACGTCAAGAAGCTTCAGAAGAGAAGACGAGCAACGATTTAATGAATCACGACGCCGGACTTTATTTATTGATATTTGTTGTTTTCTACCAATAAATTATTGAGAAAAAAATATTTTCATTTTAGATGATGGCACAATCATATGAGCCTAAATAAAACTCATATGAGTAGGGAAATTCATGTGAGTCCAAACCACATTGATATGAGTCGAAATCAAATCCATATGAGTTGAAATCAAATTGATATGAGGAGGCAAATTCATATGAGTCAAAACCAAATTCATATGAGTCGAAATCAAATTCATATGAGTCGTAATCACATCGATATGAGAAGGGAGATTCATATGACGCGAAATCAGATTGAGATGGGTCCCGTTTAGGGTCGTAACCAGAATTCATATGAATTCCATTTCCACTCATATGAATGTGATTTCGTTTACCAGAGTCTGAATTCGGTAAAAAAAATGGAGGAACGCAAGTAGTCTAGGCACAAAGCGTCCCGTTTGTGTAATATGCGAGTAGTTAACCTGAAAGATCTATCGCAAAGATTGTTCAGAAGATCTCGACACCGACGACCTACGAAAAACATGATTTTTTAACAATTCTCATCATCAGAACTGTATGTAGGAAAAGTTAACATGATGGGAAAATCACTGTCCATCTACATTGGTCTCGATTATCAGAATGGTTTCATGCAACTACTCCAACGGACCGTAAATGGGCGACAGGTGGACTGTACAATTGCTTCATAACATTCCTCTCTCTCTCTCTCTCCCTTTCTCTCTCTCTCTCTCTCTCTCTCTCTCTCTCTCTCTCTCTCTCTCTCGCTCTCTCTCTCTATTTGAGATTTTTCATAGGAGTAGTTTTCCAAATTCCATCTTCTTGTATGTCTGTACTGCAAAACGGCATAATCTGAATAGTGTTATGTTTATTACAACCGAATTTACAGGAATGATCAGGGATACCCGTTCTTTGGGATGGCCGAATCGAATAGGAGGGGGTTTTGGGTCAGGTAGTGATCATCAAAGAGCCTATCTCTTATGAATCTCTAACAAAATGTACAAAGGAAAAAATGTCACTATACATCTGCAAAAAGCGGCGTTGCTGCCGAGTTTCTACACATCAATTGTAATCGTGTGAAGAAGTCGTCTCTCTTGGCAATCCCTAGGAATTGCAGAGGCTTCTTCCGACCGTCGAAGACGATTTCCAGCGACTTTCTGGTACCAGTGATGAGTGACATTGAACGGTTACATGTTGTCTGAAATTGGAGGTGGGTCTATTGAGGAAAACTTGTGTAGAATATTTTGGAAAATTGTTAAAATAAATTGATTCTCATATTCAGAACGGATGAACGCAGTCCTTTGAGAAATTGAATAATCCGTGAACCTACCTTTCGAACTTCAGAAACATCATGAAACAGCATGACTATCTGCTCCTTGCTTTCATTTGGACTTCTTGATCGGAAGACCAGTGCTCTGAACATTTTTCATGTCGCGAAGTCCCCGCCAGTAACTTACGCATCTGTCAAGTACAGTACACCAGACGTGATTCCTTTCGGGAATATCTTCTCTCGTTCATTCATAACGCAGCTTCGGACTTAAAAATCACAGAATCTTCAGAAACAACGTTGATAACTTACATGCTATAACATTCTCAATTATTGTGTCTTCTGCAGTGCTAGAACCAGCTTCGTCTTCTTCGATGTCGTCAAAAGAGGAGCTGTCGTCGACCCTGGAAGCATTGGAATTCATGGATTAGCTTAGAAATTATAAAATTACATATTATATTTCTCTCTCTCTCTATCTCTCTCTCTCTTCTCTCTCTCTCTCTCTCTCTCTCTCTCTCTCTCTCTCTCTCTCTCTCTCTCTCTCTCTCTCTCTCTCTCTCTCTCTCTCTTCCTTTCAGAATATTACACCAACCTCGACGAAGATGGTTCTGACTGGTACCTCCTGACCGACTGTTTCTCCAGTTCGATAGCAGAATCGAATGCTTCAGAATTCTTTCTCGACGAACCAAGCAACATGGTTACTGCGGCATGTTGATCAAGGTTAAAATTGCTTCCGAGGCGAGATTCGAACTTTTCTCCAGAAAACGTTGACCTTCTCACAGAACAGGGAGTATTCTGAAAATTTCAACTACATTCACTTCAACTCGATGCTCTTTTCTCCAAGCACTTTGAAGAGGTAATAATTAGGCGAACATAATGATTTTTTGTGGTTCCATGAAAATTCTGAACAGGATCCACAACAGGAAACAAATTATCCATGTTCGTCTACAACTTCTTTTTTCGAAATAACAAAATTGACTCAAAATACAAGCTTCCCCCTTTGCCTTCTTCAGTGATACGGTAACTGAATTTAAGTCGCAACTCACACTTCTCTCATTATTCTTCTCTGGTGGTCTTTCCTGTCTCGGGGTGACATTCAGTCGCAGTGGCAGGTTGCGATAGAAGTAGCCCCACGTGTCGAGACGACGTCGCAGCTTTGGGAATTTGGAGAAGAGGTACGTTGTTAGGAAGATTCTGATGCCAATTGTCGCTCCACACATGCCGATACAGGTACCAGTATTGAAGACAACCGATAGTGCCAACCAGTAGAGGGAGAGGTAGAAGAAGTGACGAGTCACTTTTTGATTTTTCCATGTGAGCAGGCTGTAATTGCTGGTTTTGGCCACATGTATTGAATAGAGAAACCGTCGATACGATCAACATGGAATGAAGATTTCAACATCATATGATTTTCTTCAGACCATTGCTACAGTTTACTTATGGTTTTCATATCATCCTCGCATTAAAAATCCGCGTTTTTTTATTTCAGAGTACTTTTGATTCAAAAAAGGCGAACATTCCAATTCTGCTGTTCTTATTGAAAAAAGCTCCAATTTTCATATTTTGAGACCAAAATTAGTTTTATGGTGTTCAAAAAAGTCGTGATAGTAGGAATCAGAAAAATATCCTACATGTAGTCTAAAAACCAACCAGTACATATTGATTTTCATATTTATAATCAAGTTTTTCCTCTTCCTACCGTCTCGTCTAACCGCGTTGTAACCCACCTATGAATCTTCTCCAACACGTTTGTCGCGAAGCGAAGCAACCTCTGTGCCATCTTCGCAATATCGAAGATGATCTGGGCGCCAGAGATGTCGAATTTCGGCGTTGGAATCTCTTTCCTTGGAAGGAATTGCCATCCAATGTCGATTCTTCTGAAAGTTGTGGATGAGCTGAGATTGTTCAAATATCATTACTTGACTTCTGCCAGATAGTTAATCGACAGCTGGGCTAAGATGAGCAGAAGAATCAAGGTCAGGGTCCAGCCACGGAAGATCGAGTACATGTAGACCTGAACCGGACCAGATCAACAGTGTCAATGGATTCTGGAGTTAGAATCAAGTCATGTGCAATATTAAATTTAATATTTTTGACCATTATCAGCAAAAATGTCGATAGATAGAGGTCGAACTATGTAATTTACATTTTTTAAACGTTCATGACTCTACCGGAAATTATGACAGATCTACAAGAGAATATCGAATAGCAATGGATAATACATTGTATTTAGAAATATTTGGTTTTCCTGTTCAATAAGGAATGCTTCTCACTTTCACGGTCACAACTCTTCCATTTTACCTCATTTCATAACGTCACTAACCAAAACAAGCAAAAGTGTTGACAACGGATTCTTCCACATGAACAAGTCGTAGAACGCTGCGAGGATTTCCAGGTATACATGAACTGATTGGTCTGAAAATATTATGACTCTTGATTACCATAAGTAGAAAACGTACAAAAACGTTTCAAGTCCTTTTTCAATTGGATCGCAGAGAGCTTTTCGACGTCCTGCAAAGAGTTGTTGTGAGTGCGCGCTCTCTCTCTCTCTCTCTCTCTCTCTCTCTCTCTCTCTCTCTCTCTTTCTCTCTCTCTCTCTCTCTCTCTCTCTCTCTCTCTCTATCTCTCTCTCTATCTCTCTCTTTCTCTCTCTCTCTCTCTCTCTCTCTCTCTCTCTCTCTCACTCACTCTCCCTCACCTGCTCATTGATCTCTTCTGCAATTGTCGACGTCGTGAATGCATCTACAACATCCTCAGCAAAATTCTTCAACTCGTTTCTCATTCGAGAATTCCATGACTGTGAATCGAACGTCCTCAGGTCAGTAGGAGGTCGGGATGCTGAAAATGAAAATGAAGTCAAGTATGGACAAACAATTGGTGTGAGATGGAATGCACTTACCATACGTCGAGTCTTCTGATGACAACGAGACACTTTCGTAGTTCGCTGTCGACCACTTTGGGTTGGAGTTGATCACGAATGGCTTGGGGCTTTCGCGTGAGCTCAACGGTCCTTTTCCCCTCATCCTGAAAAAAGCATCGTTTTCTACTAAAAAACTCCATAACTAAAACGTTGGATATTTGTCGACATTTTATCGGTGATTTGCAAAAATCCGACACTTTGTCTACTATTTGGGCCAAATTGCATGCGAGGGGCCTGAAATCGACGTTTTCAACGCATTTTCCCGACGCAACGCGAGTCGTTCTGGAATACCTCCGCATCTTTCTCTCTGTCTCTTACTCTCTCATCGAAACGACACGCCAGCTGACACTCGTTTTTCTTTTTTTTTTTTTCATTCTGTCATCGTTCTCTCTACTTGTTTGGGTCTTTGATTTCATTTGTTTTAGTCTGTATAATCAAGAAAATAATTTTTTGAAGTGAATTGTTTCATTTAGATTTAGTAAAATCCTTAGAATCTTCGTTTTTTCAAACAAAGAATTTAGGCCAAGTTTGAGAGTTTATATTTCAGAATTTTTGATTTGTTAAACACGTCTATTTCACTATCTTGTAGCTCATGTCAAAATATCAAAAAGAACAGCATCCCCCACCTTGTAGCATCCCCCACCTTTGTTCCGACTTCTTACAGTTGTAATTTTCAGAAACGTCGCAGACCTGGTCAACCCGATAATGGGACCACTGTGACATACGAAGGAGTACGGTGGAAATGTGAAGCCGTTTAGATGGAAAAGCTGCCGAGAGAACTCACTTGGTTGAACAGGTATTTTTTGCTTTCTTCAAAATTTATATGGGAAATTGCTCGAAAATTTTGAAAACTGCGCCTCATCTGATGAATTTTCATTATTCTACCACAAAATTTTATATTAAGATGATGGATCACACAAGAAGAGAGTTCGGCTTTTTCCACAAGCTGTACAGGGAGATCGAGAGGCATATCGTTCATAGGTGATTTTTTCTGTTAATAGTTTATTATCACTCTCACGAGCCAAGAATATCAAAATCAATTTCAACCTAAGATTACGCAGATTTACCCGCCTTTCAGACATTATTACACTGCGCTGACATTGTTGGAGAATACGAAGCGAGTTTCTGATTGCTTGAAGAATCAGCAACGTAATGGTGAGTATTCTATTTGATGAAGCTAGTGATAATATCAAAACTCCGAAAAAGAAAGAGAGTGAGCGAGAGAGAGAGGGAGACTGTGTGTGAGAGTTAAAGATGGAGGAAGAGAGGGAGAGAGAAAGAAAGAGAAAAAAAGAGAGAGAGTTGGTATAATTATCAGTTTTTCTCTTTTTCAGCTTTCCTGTACCAACTTGTCGGCCGTCTCGCAACCCAATTAATGAAGAACAATGAACCAGCGCATGTTATCAGAGATGTATCTGGAACGGGAGCATCTAGCATTACCCCTATTGACTTCGTGAGTTTTTATTTGATTCTGCAAGCGTTTTATCAAAACTGTTTTTGCTTTATTCTCGGTATAATTTGCTTAATTCGTACAGTGAAAAAGTAAAAAAGAGCCGAAGTTCATCAATCCATCGTCGTTTTCAGAATCGATCGCACTATTCAGACACCTTTGAAGTACCAAAACTCTCAATCCGTCAACCTCTGAAGGTCTTATATGAGAAGTTGAAAGAGTGTGTTCACCAAAGAGTAAGTCCTTATCCTCTATGTAAATTTATTTTTTTGTCTTTCTTTCTATCTCTCTCTCTTTTCTCCGTGCATTTTTTCTGTTGTTCATGTATCTTATTGTCTATTGAATAAATGTGATTGGAATAATTCTTATTGATTGGGGGCGTGGCCGAAAACGTCGTGTGAGCGCAACGAACCCCTGGCCGGTGGATGAAAGATTGTCGATGTTTTCGCGACGTTTTCAACGCGCTATAGTAGCACGACACGAGACGCTATGAAATGTCGACAAATATCCAACGTTTTAGTTATGGAGAATGTCTTCTTAACATTGGGTCGTTGAAAAATACGGCTGGGAGAAACAAAAGGAAAGGCCTGATTAGGATCTTGTACGGTAGGTCTATGAAGTTCACTTTCGAGGTCGGGTCATATCGAAAGTCGGTTTGAACAAAGAGAGAGAGAGAGAGAGAGAGAGAGAGAGAGAGAGAGAGAGAGAGAGAGAGAGAGAGAGAGAGAGAGAGAGAGAGAGAAGAGAGCTCAAAGAAGCCATACAAAACCTTTCCACTGATGCTTCGCCTAGAAGCTCTTTTATACTCAAATCTGGTGTACTTTACAATCAAAATCACCCAAAACTGTGTACATATAAGGTCTCATGGCAACTTATTGCGATAAAAGTACTTGTTATTCATTGTTGAAGTGCGTTTTTAGTTATTCCATGGGGTAAAGTATGTACGAGCTGAAGAAATTATCTCTATGGCACCTCGTGATTTTTGAGAACTGTTCACCAAAATATACAATTGAAAGTAACACTGCTACCAATCTAATTAGATTATTCGGATGATAAAGTTGTACCTTTTCTTAACTGATCTACGTAACAATAAACACCTCGATTACCGTATGACTTTTTGTGGTTATGCTGGTAAACTTGTTATTGTTGCTTACTATTGTTATTCCATTCTGCAGTTATCATAGCTGAAAACAAAGGAGCAAAGTGAATGAGCCCAAAATAGGAATAATATGATACAAACGGCGATTGATAAAATAATTTCATTTTTCAGAGGTATGAAGACATCCGGAGGTTAATAAAGGTGTTTTATCCAGTGTTTCATGAGAATGTTACATGAGAATGTCTAGAGCCATTGACAGAACTCATTGAAAAGCAATGAAGCCGCATTATCAGTGTGTAGGGAAGAAGGATCTTCGAGTGATTATACAGTATCCTACAGTATACAAAACGTGAACGGGACGGACTCTCGTGTTTCTCGAGTGAGCGGCCACTGGTATTGTCCCCATGTGCGTGCTGGCATACGTTCAACAAACAAACGAGGTTGAAAAAACGGGAAACCGATTTCACGTAAAAGCACGCGGGCAGATTTCCGCAACAGCAGCTGGGGAGGAAAAGTGACGTGCGGTAAAAATGTGGACGAGATATAAAACCGAAATTACTATGGCGCGCCGCGTTCGTGGTGTAATGGTCAGCATTAGGGTTGGGAATCAAGCCCGCCTGGCGGCCGCCATGGCGTGGCGGCGGTACTCGCAGCCATGGCGTGGCGGCGGTACTCGCAGCCATGGCGTGGCGGCGGTACTCGCAGCCATGGCGTGGCGGCGGTACTCGCAGCCATGGCGTGGCGGCGGTACTCGCAGCCATGGCGGCCACCGCCACCGCCATATATACACTCTGTGTCAAAAAAACGTCCACACCCATATTTTTCGAAATTTCTCAGTTCATATTAGCCCTAGCCGCTCGTCACTCTGCTAACTGTAAGAAGATGTGAAAACACTGTTGTGAGTACAATTTTAGCTAGATCACTTGTGTTAATCAAAAGTTATAATCAAAAACACCGAAAATGGTGTGTGTCAAAAAAACGTACACACTCTGAAAAACCGTTTGCTTCTTTAAAATTCTAATCTTTCCTACTTTTTTCTAATTTCTCTGTAAACAAAAAACGATTTTCGAACAGGCAACAGAAATCTAACTGCGTAGACGTGAGAAAAAAATTTAAAAATGTGAAAAATGTCAATTTTTCGAAAATTTCTCGAAAAACGGGAAAAGTTTTTCTTGAATTGGTCTGAACATTACAAACATCAGCAGATCACTTTTGTTGATAATTTTCTCATCATAATCAAACAACATACCAATAATCAAGGCTCAAAAACTCGATTTGAGAAGAAAAAGGTGTCCAACTCGGAAACATGAGTACGCGCATCGTCCCATTTGTGCATGAATCTTGATTTATCTGCACTGTTTTGAAATCGGTATGACGGATGCGATCTTCTGAATTGTGAAACCAATCATAAGATCGCAATTCAACGCCTTCAAACAAAATTGTGATGGTTGGAAGAATGATTTTCCACTACTGATTTAGTAACATACTAAAAACTATTCTTTCTCCATTAATTGTTTTTTTTCTTACCATTTATTTTGAGGAAAAGCGTTCTTTAACATGTTTTACGTTCTCAAAGAAAGTTAAAACTTTTTTCAAGGAAAATAAAAAAAGAAGAACTAATTAAACTATTTTTCCAAATCAGTAGTGGTACATCATTACTCCAGCCGTCGGAAATTTTTGTTTGAATGCAAGATTTGGAATCTGATGAATGGTTTTACAATTCAGATGATTGCATTCATCATACCAATTTCAAAACAGTTCAGAATAATCAAGATTTACGGACAAATGGGACGATGCGCGAACTCATGTTTCCGAGTTGGATGCCTTTTTCTTCTCAAATCGAGTTTTTGAGCCTTGATTATTGGTATGTTGTTCGATTATAATTAGAAAAAGATCAACAGAAGGGATCTGCTGATGATCGTAATAATCAGACAAATTCAAGATAAACTTTTCCCGTTTTTCGATAAATTTTCGAAAAGTTGACATTTTTCACACTTTTTATATTTTTTCTGACTTCTACGCAGTTAGACTTTTTTTGCCTGCTGGAAAAATGTTTTTTGTTTACAGTGAAACCAGAAAAAAGTAGAAACGATCAGAACTTTAAAGAAGCAAACGATTTGTCAGAGTGTGTACGTTTTTTTGACACACACCATTTTCGGTGTTTTTGATTATAACTTTTGATTAACACAAGTTATCTAGCTAAAATTGTGCACACAACAGTGTTTTCACGTTTACTAACATTAAATAGAGTAGCAAGCGGTTAGGCCAAATATGAACTGAGAAATTTTGAAAAATATGGGTGTGGACGTTTTTTTGACACAGAGTGTATTTGGCGGCGCTTTTTTCAATGGGAAATCAATTTTTTGTCGAAATTTTTACATTTAGATTTTTTTCAGAAACTCAGTATTGAATCTGACATTCGATTCCGACGACATCGTCAATGACGTCAGCGAAAAAAAAATTTTTTTTTGAAAAATGAAAATATTTTTCCGAATTCATTTTAGAATCTAAAATCCGATTCCGATGACGTTGTCGGTGACATCGTCGATGACGTCATCGAAATTGAATTTCAGATTCTATGATGAACTCAGAAGAAAAAACTTCAAAAAAAATTAGATACAAAAAAAGCATATTTTCACTGTACGAAAGCACCGACGACGTCACCAACGACGTCATCGACTATGTCATCGCAATCGAATTTCAGATTCAATGATAAATTCAGAAAAAAGATTTTTTCAAAAAAATTTTCTCGACGATTTCACCGACGACGTCACCAATTACGTCACCGACGACGTTACCGACGATGTCATCGAAATCGAATTTCAGATTCAATGATAAAATCAGAAAAAAAATTTCAAAAAAAAATTGGATACAAAAAAAGCATATTTTCACTGTACGAAAGCACCGCCACGGCCGCCATGGCTGCGCTTTCGGTGGCGGTGGCTGGGCGGTGGCGGCTGCCATGGCGGCCGGGCGGGATTAACAACTCTAGTCAGCATGGATGCCTTCGAAGCATTTCGATTCCCCCCGAACGCAGAGGTTTTGTATTTTGTCCCATTCGACACGAAACGCATACAATTTTTCGGTCTATAGTGTTTGTTTGAAAAAAATGTAACCGAAGTGTGTGTGTCAATAGTCTTGATCTATGCCCAGTAAAATGAGTCAGAGGTAAATAAGAAAGGTTGTTTCGACGAAGATTAACACTGTTTTGTCCTATGACTCAGAAAGACGTCTGTGACCTAAGAAACGTAAAATGTTTTCTTGTTGTTTTCTTGTTTTTAACTGTTCTGATTTCTGAGAGGATTAAATTTCAAAAGCACGGAAGAATAAACATATTTGTTCGAGAATTTCCGGGTTGATCATTTGTTTTCGTTGAGTGAATGACAACAAATGGGAATTTTTCGTTTTGTTATTCATTTCTGGAGATTGTGAATTTTAGTGATGTAGAAATTTTCTGTAAAGTTTGAAACTTGTCATTCGAGAGGTGTATAGTACACATATATCGCTAGAAGCATGGCCGTTTTCAAACGCGCTCTAATCTCAATTTTGCAGAATGAGTACGGTAGGCCTACCCTAGGGTCGGGACTCTCACAACGAACAGTAAGATCTTTGTGGATTTGAATTATTACTAGCTGTTGAACCTTCGCTGCGCTCAGGCGTTTTGCGTGTTTTTTTTGATGCTCGTACTCTTTGCTATCGGTAAACTCAAGCGCAGGAAATAATTCATATGGTATTAGTTAGTTACTTTCTTTCAAGTTTTCCTCTTCCAGAGGGCTCCACCCTTGGGTTCCCCCGAGAACGATAAATTTTTCTACTCCCGGGGGCTTCGCCCCCTGGGAGACCAAATGCACAAAAATATTGTTCTACTCCCGGGGGCTTCGCCCCCTGGGAGACCAAATGCACGAAAATATTGTTCTACTCCCGGGGGCTTCGCCCCCTGGGAGACCAACCGCACAAAAATATTGTTCTACTCCCGGGGGCTTCGCCCCCTGGGAGACCAACCGCACAAAAATATTGTTCTAATCCCGGGGGCTTCGCCCCCGGGGAGACAAAGCGCATGAAAATATTTTTTCACGGTATTTTTATCGCTAAAACTTTTTATAGAGCAGAAGGTTACACTTGTACGGTTAGACAAAAAGCAAAAGAAAAGGGATCAGACAGGAAATGATCGGGCTTCGATTAGTTTTGTAATCGACTTCTCTGCCACTGCGCTTTGGAAACACGTGTTCGAAACATGTTGAACATGGTGTACGTGACACGTGAAAATTGACCCCAATTTGCACTAATTAGGTCATAACTACGGTATCGTGATAGGTAGAAATTTGGAAAAAGTTTAGTCCAAGTACACATAATTTTCGTAATCTAGTCACAAAATTTCAACCTAAAATATCAATTCTGAAAAGAGTTATTCACACATTTATAGTCAGACAAATACCCCGACATCTATATATATATATACAGTAGCGTTCAAAAGTTTAGAAAGTTTTTATTTTTGGTCATAACTCTTGTCAAACTTAACCAATCGACATGATTTTTTGTCGGAGAAAACATCAACTCATGAGAAATCTAATTTTGAAAAAAAATCAGGATTACTGTAGCTACAATTTGATCTACAGCGTTTTTACGAAACCGCGACTTTTGAACTGATTTTTCACTTTCTTTTTTTTTTATTTTTTTGAAGGTTTTTTCCCGATTTTTTGTACTTTTTTCTTTCTATACTACTAACAATACTTTTTAAGTAATGGGAAAAGGAAAAGAAGTGCCCACCGACCAGCAGAAACTGATCATCGATGCTGTCCTGTCAGGAATACGACAGAATCAAGTTGCACGAGTATTTCAAGTTCACGAAACCACTGTATCCCGAATTTTGAAAAGATTCCGAAAGTTTGGAGTTTTTGGAGTGTTGCCAAGATCAGGACGGCCACGGAAGACGACAGCAAGAGACGACGCACTGATTGTTCGCCATTCACGTCTCAATCCGCGTCTGACCGGAGAAGACATCAAGAAGGATATGGTCGCTGGAAACGTTGCCAGAGTCTCTGTTTCTACAGTCAAACGTCGTCTAAGAGCTGCTGGGTTCTTTGGAAGACGTCCTTGTAAGAAGCCAATGATTTCTGAGAAAAACAGAAAGGCTATAGTTGAGTGGGCAAAAGACCATTTGAGCTGGACCGTCCACGACTGGAGGAAAATCCTTTTTTCCGATGAAAGTAAGTTTTGTTTGTTTGGTTCCGATGGCATTAAGTATGTCAGAAGGCCAATCAACAGCCGGTTCAGTTCTAGGTACCAATTGCCCACGATGAAGCACGGTGGCGGTAGCGTCATGTTGTGGGGTTCGTTTAGTTACGACGGCGTTGGCCCATTGCACTGGATTCAGGGCAAAATGAATGCCAATGACTACAAGGATATTATTGTTAATGTTCTTGTACCATTTGCTGGTGCCAACATGCCGATTGGTTGGGTGTTTCAACAAGATAACGACCCGAAACACACTAGCCGTCTTGTTCGCGAATGTCTCCAGGATGAGGCTATCGATGTTCTTCCGTGGCCCAGTCAGTCTCCAGACCTCAACCCTATAGAGCACTTATGGGAAGAACTCGAGAGACGCGTTTCCGGCCATTACACATCCAATGCCGCGCAAAAATACGCGGTTTTACAAGAAGAGTGGAAAAAATTCCGCGAGTCAAGTTGGAGAACTTGATTGAGAGCATGCCGAGAAGATGTAAAGCCGTCATTGATAATTTTGGTTATGCCACTAAGTATTAAGGTTTTAATAATGTTTTGATGTTCATTCCTTATCTATTTGAATTGTTACAACCGTTTACCATTATGTTTTTGAGTTTGTGGAAAATGTGTTTTTTATAGTGTCTGAGAATAAATTTTTTTATTTTTTTTCTCTTTTGGTCTGATTTGAATTCGTTTTGACATAAGATGTAATAATGTTTGAAGTATTACCATTCAAAAAATCAGACCGATAGGTGAGGTTTGACAAGAGTTATGGCCGAAAATAAAAACTTTCTAAACTTTTGAACGCTACTGTATATATCTATATATATATGAAAACATATAAACATTTTTTGTTACACGTGCGTTTTATAATAGTAATTCTTACTTTCAGTCCATTGAAATTAAAGGCTCATTACGTAAACTGATCTTGTATTTCAAGGCGAAACTGTTACGGTACTAAGTACCCGATTCACGGAGGCCAGACTTTTTTTTACAGGTAGAGAAAGCTATGTGTAGTAGCTCTTTCAAGGCGGTGGTTACGAATAGTCAAGATTCTAGATCTAGTTCAAGAAAACTGTAACTTGGCTATATGTGATATAATATTCAAAAGATTAATTTCTACATGAATCCTTACCAGTTTTGTTTATCACAACAAATTCTGAAAAATTAAGCTCATTAGGTTGGAAATATCACATAACCCTTAATTTGCAAAGCTTTGAGAAAATGTTTGGTCTCAACTCGCAAAAGAGTGTTACCTTGACAGAGATTACTGCGATATTCAAGGTAGTTTTGCTGGCGCTATTGTTGAAAATATGTTTATATTTCTCAAATTGTTATGCTTTATAACAATGAACAAGGATAACACAGAAAAGATCTGAACATTGAACTTCTGGTTGCTTGATAGAAAGCAGAAAAAAACTGTTGCTACTTTAAGGCCATTTACGATTGATATGTACTGTATCTTCCAGAGTTTTGGTAGTGTCATCAATCTGTGAAAAATTTTTGGGTCACAAAAATAACGTAGTTTCCAAAATGAAGTCGAACCTCAGTACAGAACTGAAATCTACTGATGAAACGAAGCTAGATTGAAGGAATGTGAGGGAAGTAGGATCTGACTCCATTGTCAGCAAGGTTCTACAGAAGATCATCCCAAGCATTCATAAATCTCAAGAGTTTATGGAAAAGTTAAAAGAACGTGATGAACGTCAGGTGTCAGTTGAACCGAGGGATAGAACAAGACCGACAACATACTGTACTCCAAAACTTTTGGCAGACCGGCATTAGACCGTCCATGTGCGACAGATGGACTGTAGATGGGCGACAGATGGACCGGTTGCGGGGAGAGTGCACTGCGTGTCAAATTTGGACTGACATTGGATCGTAAATGGGCGACAGATGGTCCGGGCGAGAGATGGACTGCGGATGGGCGACAGATGGACTATGAATGGACCGGCATTGGACTGTAATTGAGCAACATATTTCCTGTCCAACTGTCGCCCATTTATGGTCCAATGCCGGTCTATTCATATCTTTTGAGTGAGTTTTTCCATGTAAGAATAAGAAAGAGAGTGAAAGAAAAGGTATTTCCTCGTTTTCAACCATTGCGCGCAGGGGAGCGAGAAAGTACATCTGAAAACAGGAAGCCAAGATTCCGCTGACAACCTAGAACATGTGCACCAGAGTTGCACGAAGTAACATTTTTGTAAACGGAAGTCGGGATTCCGTGCATCTCTGGTGTGTACTCTCCACAAGGTTGTGAGAAAAGAAAAACCAAGCAAAACCTTGTTATTGTGTGATACAATAACCAACAGATAACCAACCCTGTCCTGTGTCCAGCGTCCGGGCTTTCCCTGTCTTCACTTCTTTCGATGTCTGCGAGTGCACTCACTGAAATTGCATTTGTTGTTTTGGTGATAACTTCGAAGTGTTAGTACTCGGTGGGAAGATGAATTTGTTCGGCATGGTAGGTGCCGCTGAGGATAATCCTTTCAAGGGGCGAAGAAGAAGAAGAAGAAGGCAGGCGTCAAGGTTTCCAATGCCAACAGAAATGCAAGGCACAAACAATCTTGGTTGGGGCAGATACCACAAATAATCAGCTTTTTTGTTCGGGTAAGAAAAAGTTTTAATCAAGAAGTGAATGGATGAGTCACAGAAGTTGTTTAAAATGGAAAATTTAAAGCTAGATCAAAAGTCTGAACCGAAAGAGAGAGAGAGAGAGAGAGAGAGAGAGAGAGAGAGAGAGAGAGAGAGAGAGAGAGAGAGAGAGAGAGAGAGAGAAAGAGAGAGAGAGAGATTCCGATACTTAAATCAGAAGGTGTTCTGGTTTTATTGAAACACGATGTATTTCGAATGGAAAGTTTCAGAATAGATTCAGAGTAACTATTTACACTCTATTTGTTGACATAGAAATGTTGCCTGAAACAATGAAGAAGATAAATTTGGAAAATTTCTGCTAAAAGTAAATGAACGAGAAAGGAGAGAGAGAGAGAGAGAAGAGAGAGAAAGAGAGAGAGAGAAAGAGAGAGAGAGAGAGAGAGAGAGAGAGAGAGAGAGAGAGAGAGAGAGAGAGAGAGAGAGAGTTTTGTGACTGTAAGGTACTTAACATTGTTCAGGTGATCATTCAAAAAACCAATCAACCACACGCGAACAAAATTCAAACTTTAATTCGAACAGGTGAAAAGGGTGAAACAATAAAAGCGAATTAAGTTTGTCAGTGGTTTCTGGTTGGAAAAGACGGCTGACTAGTGGTATGCCGTTTTCTCTCTTCCTCAAGTGCATTGCTGTTACATACAGACGTACGCATCTATGTTTACCTCATTTCAGTTGTGATTTAGCGATCAACTGTGCGCGTCATGAGAATGAGCTTTGATGTAATTGCAAATTTATGAACGCTTTCATATTTGGTCAACTTAAACCATGATTTTGTAGGATTCCAGACGGATCTGGATGAATTTTGCAGAAAAGTTGTGGCTTAGTGTCCTTAACAACTTTTGTTCTTGAAGTTTTCACGATTCTCAGAATTTGTCGAGTTATTTCAGAAGAAGTCCCGTTTGCTATTACACAGTGTATCAGATCATTAAAAAGTGGTGACTATTCACTGAAGTTTCATTATCTAGATAACTTGAAGTTAAGTAGAATTAGGTTTGGGGTTTCCCAAGGATGAGAGTCGACCCTGTTATAACAGTTCAGTGGGAGGCCTGGAACGTTTCGCGCCCTAAAAACATTGGAGTCAATTTCGGTCTCAATATTGAAGACTATTAGTTGGATGTGTTTCACTTGAATGATAATTACGTCATGCTATAAAATGTTTCTGACCGAAATGTGGCCTGTGTTTGTGTTTTTCAGCTTGCAATCAGTCCACAAGAGAAAGTTGATTCCGTTACACTGTAGTCTCGTTGCAACCGATCAAGTACAGTTGCGGTCTCAAAATATGTATGAACATGTTCGAACGTTTTCCGCTTGGGTGGTCTTCAATATGCGACCAGTTTAGAGTTGAACCAGAACAAAAATTATGAGTGTGTCTGTAGTGGTTTTTGTAGTGTTTTTCACTAGGCAAGTCCGATTTTGCACAAAAATATGTACTTTAAGGAGAGATGAACAAATATGTCAACGTTTGCTTAGACTGAAGGTTATCCAAAGATGACTGGAACTGGAGGTTATTTATTCCATTGTTAAGATGTACTTGTATGGTCTTTTAACAAAAACAACCGAAAATAGAGAAAGAGAGAGAGAGAGAGAGAGAGAGAGAGAGAGAGAGAGAGAGAGAGAAAGAGAGAGAGGAAAATAGAGATAGAGGGAGGGAAAGAGAGAGAGAGAGAGAAATGGAGAGAGAAATAGAGAGAGAAATAGAGAGAGGGGGAAATAGAGATAGAGGGAGGGAAGAGAGAGAGAGAGAGAGAGAGAGAGAGAGAGAGAGAGAGAGAGAGAGAGAGAGAGAGAGAGAGAGAGAGAGAGAAATGGAGAGAGAAATAGAGATAGAGGAAAATAGAGATAGAGGGAGAGAACCTTATGGACTTTGTGGGAAAAATTCATCACAATCAAGTTGGTTAGCTCCGTTCATGTCCATATCATGCAGGTGTTTAAAGAATGTTGATATCGGTTTCTCTCTCGTTCTTGCACAACTAATGGAGTTCAGAAAATTAGCTCTGTAGAACATGCCTTGTGAATCTAGTCAAAAAAGTGTGTGATGAAATCAAAATTGGAAAGTATAGAATATTCCTTGTGAAAACTAGACCGAGGCGTGAAATGGGTTACTCACAAGAAAGATGAAAAATTGACCGCAACATACAGTGGGTATTTCAGTTCGGATAACGAGTTTGTCGAAGAACGTCTAGAACCTTTTGTGGTTTCTATTTCGACCTTGAACATCGGGACACAGAATTGTAAATAACTAGAAATTGAGGAAAATCGAGTTTGTGAAGAGTTATGTGAGTGTGGTAATAGGTAGGTGTGGTTAATCTTGTTTTTGAATTTCAACTCGGTTCTGTTACGACGATTTAAAACTTTTCTTGGTGGTTTCAAATATTTTTATAGAAAAAAAAGTTTGAAAAAGTGAACTTTCATTTTTCATAACTGATTTTTAACATTGAACTTCTTTGGAACAAATAAGCGATATCACTCTTTTGTGTTTCAAAAGTGAAATAAGTAGTAAATTTCAAAAAAAAACATGGTTTTAATATTAAAACACTTTAAAGTGTTGAACTGTTCAGAAAATTACCCAGGTATGAACCCATAGGTACTTCAAAACCCTCACCAATCTCATAATTCTTTCTCAAAATGTCCAGAAGATGACTCTCCGTTTGTCCACTATTCTTGCTATCACTTCTCTCCGTTCTGGTAGTACGAAGTATCTCATCGGGGTAGATGCATCCTTCACTACTCCTGAACGATGCTCCAGTTTACATTGCCTGATGAATTCTCTCTCACCTTCTGTGCTTCTTCTTGGTTCTGTCACTGCCGGGTACTGAGAGGAATTGGGAAAACGGCATCCTGAATTTGCAATTAAGAGGAAACCTAAAGGGGAGTAATGAAAAGATCAAATGACTCGAATGAAGATGGATGGCTTCGGTTTTTTTTTCATTTGGAATCTGTGGAAGTGTGCAAGAATGAACAAATTGGAGTTTTAAAAATATCAAGTTCCTTAAATTGGTCGGTCAGACAGTTTTGACAGACAATAAATGGACTAAACTCGCAACTTACCAATAAAAACCAAGTGTCTCAACAATTATGCTGGCGAGCACAAGAAAACGAATCATTTATCAAAAAAAGAGATGTGGTAGATGAGAATTAGTTGGGAGGAAATGACGAATTAAGTACTTAAATCGTAAATCTGATGTTTGAACGACGGAAATTAGCGAGATCTTCAAAGAAGTCATCGACTCTTTCTCGCACTATCTTGACACATAGAAAACATCAAAATGTTTCCGTCTGATGCTCTCAATCGGAATAATCAAGAAAAGCAGACTTCCAATGTTGTTCACCCAAACGTCTCCATTATTATGATTTCGGGCCTGAGAAACTAGTCCTCACTAACAAATGAAAAGACTTTTTCATAAAAGAGGGAGAGAGGAAGAAAAATAAAATATTTCGAAAAGAAAGAAAAACAAAGCCAGAAGGTGAACGTGAGCGTGATGTGACCTGTTCGGGCATTTCAGTTGCTAAGGAACAACGAGTCCTGTATCGAGAATATGGCAGAATCAGGAAATCAGAGCGGACCCGTATTGCCATCAGGTAAATCAGCCTAGAAAACAGGTGAAATGTCGGCCCACTGAGAAGTTTGACAGAGGGGATAAGGCGGCGTTAATCTCATGCCGGATGATCTACTTTTGAGAAATTTAAAATTTGAAAGATTTCTCTCTCTCTATCTCTCGAAAGTTTGGAAGTGGCTAAAAGTAACAGTTCACTTCTATCAAACAAAACCAATACTTATACAAATTTGAAAACAAAGAACTGACCCATCTTCCTTGTATAGATTGGTATCTCAACTTGTTCCCAAGGGTGTCTGAAATCGATTTTCCTATTCAAAAATCCTCCATTTTCAGCAGAAGTCACAAAATCGGAAGGTGACCTAAAATCGGGTGCGGACACAGTTACCATTGACCCAAAACTTGCAGAATGGATGGACGACTGCTTGAAGAGACTTAATAGTGAGTAGATGAAAGTGCTAGAGAGTTTTGGGGAAAGAATCGAACCCTGCACCTATGACTGTAGGGCTAGCGCAAAGACGATTAGACTTTGAAAAATTATACTAGAAATATTTTGTTCGAATAGGTGTGAGATGAAGCAAATAAAGCTTGTGAAGCCCAGACATCTTCGCTACGAAAAGCGCGGAGAGGTCCCGCTAAGATTTGTATTTGACACGTACTAATCAAAAACTTGTAGGTCTGTACAAAAATATACAGCAAAACATAACAAACGTAATAACTGGAATGGAAATAATACAAATCATCCAAATTGTGCAACAAATTTTTATGGAGGAGAGCAACCTTTGTGAATGTGAAGCTCCAATCAAAGTCATTGGGGACATTCATGCCCAGTTCCAGGTTTGTTCCGGTGAAAAAGCAAAAATGATTATAACCATCGCGAATCGATCTTGAATGATAAATCTCGCAAAAGCTAGCTTCACCACTCGACCAGTCAAACTCAAATTTTAGGACATGAACAGTCTATTCGACCTCATCGGTCGAGTACCCGAGGAGAAGTTCCTGTTCCTCGGGGACTACGTCGACCGTGGTCCGCAAGGAATCGAAGTACTCGTTTTGCTTTTCGTTTTGAAGATCAGATACCGTAATCGTATCTACATTCTCCGTGGAAACCACGAGACCCCTGCGGTCAACAAGATTTACGGTTTCTACAACGAGTGCGCTCTGAAGTACGGTGTCGGTCTCTGGTGGGACTTCCAGGCCTGCTTCAACCGTATCCCAATGGCAGGGCTCATTTCAAAGAAGGTGTGCAAACTTAACAAAACAGTACAGTACTCGAAGATTTGCAGGTCCTGTGCATGCACGGAGGGCTGTCCCCGGAACTGACCCATCTCGACATCATCCGTGCGATTCCAAGACCATGCGAGCCACTGGACCGTGGACTTCTGATTGATCTGTTGTGGTCTGATCCGACCAACAAGGGTGATGGATGGTTCCATTCTATCAGAGGTCTGAGTTTCATTTTGAAAAAAATCGTGTGATTTTACAATTCGAGTTGTTTACAGGGTGCGGCAGAATTACCGCAACAGATTTTCTCGCTAATGACTTACGATTTCTGTTAGGAGAATTCTTATTTTCTTTTCTGTTAATTATTCATTAAACCTTTCAGAATCTTC
>OZ022253.1:9966905-10031905 GCA_963978915.1 Caenorhabditis parvicauda | reverse complement strand
ATGGTTCCATTCTATCAGAGGTCTGAGTTTCATTTTGAAAAAAATCGTGTGATTTCACGATTTGAGACGGCTAATTTCTTGAGCGTGATAATTTCCATATATTTTGGCTGAAATTGAGAGAGTTAAGAAAAGCTACGAAAACGAATTTCTTTTCAGGAATCAGTTACATGTTCGGAAAGGGAGTAGTGGAGCAGGCGTGCAAACAACTCGGAGTCGATCTCATCATCCGTGCCCACCAGGTCGTCCAGGACGGATACGAAATGATGACCGGAAGACGTCTTATCACTGTTTTCTCCGTACCAAACTACTGTAATCAATTCACAAACGCCGCCGCTGTGGTCTGTCTTAACGCTAATCTGGAGGTGAGCGACTCGATCGCGTTGTCGACACGCGTTGCTCCAGATTTCATTCCAACAAATGTTGCCACAACCATTGCCTGCTGGAACTGCTGCCAAGCCTGCTCCATCCATCGCTTGTGACAATAACAAGGATGCAGCGAAGGCGGACAAGGACAGTATCAAGCCTTATGCGTAAGATTTTGCATCGATTTGACCCGTGACAACAGTAATTTTCAGTGGAAAAGGAAGCAAGTAGAAGAAACAAAGAAACAATACTGAATAAATAGTTCATTCACACTTGATTTCTTCAGAAAAATGTCGGTTCATTCAACTCGATTTCTCCTTTGAGTACTGTAACTGCGTTGCCTCGAAGGATTGCTCTGTCATTTTCAAGGCTGACATTGAACTGGGCTCCTCTGCCAGGGAATGATTGGAGACCTTAAATCGATTAGATGAGATCTCTATCAGACCAAGCAATTCTCGACAACTTACCATACAACGAAGACTTGTTGAGTATCTTTGCCCAGAATGGTGCTAAAGCACATTGAGCTGATCCAGTCGCTGGGTCTTCACTGATTCCAACCCATGGGGCGAAGTATCGGCAAGCATAGTCGTATTCTTGATCTACCTCATCCACGAACCCCTAAAATTGAGAAAACCGTCTTAACTGCTTGATTGTATATAAAATTATATGTACTTCTAACTTGAAGAAGAGTATAGTTTCTATGAGCTTCGAATCAATTTCATGAAAAGCTCAGTTTCTCATGTTCTGACAGTATTGGTTGTTTCATATGTAATTATAACTGGTCGACTTCAAAAGAAAAATACAAACCTGTCTCTTTGCATCGCTAGGTGCTAGCGTTACAATCACACCTCTAACGGTACTGCCTTCATGAGAAGCCAGGAGTCCTTTCACGTCGACGCTGAGATTCTCCAATTCAAACTTGGTCGTCTTGGGGTCGATGACGATTATCATTTTCTTGGCTTCTGGTGCGAATGCCACATGTTCAACGCGGATTTCTGTCGGGACTGTACTGCTGACAATGTCGTTGAAGAAAACGGGTGCGGTTAGCTGAATTCGAATTGTTTCTTAATGAAAGAAATGGAAAGACCAAGTGACCCTCAATCAACATTCACCTCATCGAACTTTCCCTCAAACTTTTTTGGGGTATTTGGGAAAACGACGTTCATCACACGGTATTGAGGAAAGTTCATCTCCAGTTTATTCACTCCAAACTTTTTGACCCTCAGTTCACCACTCTTCGTTTGGAACTTGACCTCCTTGTTCTTGTTGTTGACGATGTAGAGAAGGACATGGGCTGTAGCCAAGGTGGCGTGACCACATAGAGGCACCTCGGTTTTTGGCGTGAACCAGCGGAGGAGGAAACTTGTCGCTATAATATTTTCACTCATCTCACGAACAAGAATATTTTGATATACAGAATTATCAACGGCAGAAGGTTACCTGTTTCAAAAGTCCCATCTTCAGGAGTTGGAAAAGCTGTTTCAGAGAGGTTGAACTCTGCCGCAATCCTGTTGTACTCGTTCTCTGGGAGAGCCTGAAAGCATACTTTCCTCTTTACTGCTTCAAAAAAATAGAAGTTGTCCCCAAATTAAATGAAATAAGTTTCATGAACCAACCTTAGGTATCAAACACACTGCTGCCGGGTTTCCAGCGAATCTTCTAGTAGTGAATGCGTCTACGATGTATGCCGGGTATTTTTGTTCCATTCTGAAAATGTGACAATCTCAGAAACCAGAATGACGTTTGTTCAGAGACTCAGCGAGTAGCCAATCTAGACAGAAATGAGATAAGAATTGTTTTCGTAGAAGATACAATAGATAGTGCATCAGAGAATACAAAACAGTCTTCTGATTAGATGACAAGCTGTTCACAAAAAAATGACTTCAAAAATTTGGTTATTTCAGTTTACCCCAATTTCTCAAACACCGGAATGAGAAGTGATCGAAGTTTGCCTTTTACAGAATTATTTTTTATTGTATGAACATATTTGTTTTTGTAATTGTATAACTGAAAAGTTTCGTTTAGCTAAAAATTGAAGAGTATGTTGAGTTTGGTAATCAAATTTATTTTTAACAGGCAGCGAGGAAAAGATACCATAGCCAATCGAGGTGAAACATTAAGATCAACTGCTACTTTTAATGTTCAAAAAACACTCTCCCACATAGAACACACTTCCTATTGCAAAACTAATCGAACAGAACACAAACATCAAATCAAAAAGTCGAATGGTCGAACAAGTTGTGACAACAAAAGTGAGATAGGATGACCCTGACCGTGATCATTGATCTATGCCATGTATGATATCACAGAAGAGGTGTTTTTGCTGGGAACGAGATAATTTCGCATAGGTTCACGACATTTCGTTAGAATGACGAAATTGAACACTTTGTTACAGGTTTCATCAAAGTTTTCTGGTCGGTGGTTTTTACTACCAGCCTGTCACAAAAGACACACATTTTGAGCTTCTCATGGAACAAGAAAAGTCTTCGATAAATCAACTTATCTCTGTGGGTCCATGCAAGAGTTATGTTGGTTCTGTTGGTGGCTGTAACGTGCGTATAACAGAATATGTTGATTCCGTTCTTGGCGGCAAGATCGAATTGGGGTGAAAAAGTGTGTAATGACAAATTTTTAATGCAAAAATAGAACCTTTCTTGTTTTTATGATGACTTGATTGTGCCAGTCTCGTTACCAATTTTCTTCAAAAAACACTTGGTTGTACTTTGAAGAATATCGTTCGCTCTGAATTTACCTGGTTGAAGAACAGCGGTCGCAATGAATCAACTTTGTTCAACATTCGCGGTCAATGTTTAAAAAAATTGTGTATCTTCTTGGTGGCATCTATGTGTCAGTCACGTGTGCGGCACATTCTGAGCACGCTCTAAAAACAAGCAAAACGACGTTTGAAAGAAGTACTTGTAACTAATCTCTCATGTTTGGGAACTGTCTCTTTATGTTCATTTTGACCCGTGCTTGTAGCGTCTAGGTGTCAGTCACGTGTGCGGCACATTCTGAGCACGCTCTAAAAACAAACAAAACGACGTTTGAAAAAAGTAGTTGGAATTAATCTCTCATGTTTGGAAACTGTCTCTTTATGTTCATTTTGACCCCTGTTTGTAGCGTCTAGGTGTCAGTCACGTGTACGGCACGTTTCGAGCACGTTCCAAAGAACAAACAAAACGACCTTTGAAGAGAAATGTTCGCGATGAATCAACTTGCCGTTGGTATTTGACCAACAACCCCGCAGTTCCTATCTATTCTAAACTCGATTACGTTCTCACTTCACTGTCTGTAGTCAACTCCAAATGTTACCCCTCTTCTATTTGTTCTCTTTTCTCTCTTCATTAGAAGCTTACAAGATCCTGGTCTACTCGGCCAACTTCGGTCACAGTCATGTCAAATTCATGGGATCTATTGCTGATACTCTCACCGATGCGGGTTTTGATGTTGTGAGTTTCGACTTTTGCAATTTCCATCAAGTTTATTCATCCAAAGTACTTTTTCAATATACAGTATACAATGTTGTTTCAGAACTCGTGATTTTTCTCTCACTTCAAATAGTTGTTCAACAAGTTATTGAAGTCATCTCGAACATATGTATTAGTTTGATAAGTATGAATTTTGATTACACGAAGATTTTTCTTACCAATCTAAATTTTGAAAAAAAAAACTCTAGAAACTAAATACCGTTGATATGAAGTTTATGAAGTTCATAGGTCGTTGATAGCAATTTATGAAGTTCTATAACATAATAAGCCTTGACAGTGCTTATACAGTCGCGAACATAAACATTTCCACTTTTGGTTTTTTGGTAATATCTCAGCCATAAGTTGTCCGATTGCTTTCAAATTTTGACAGATATTTATTCAAACGTATCTAAATATATCCAACTTAATAAGGTGTTGATAACGCACAAAATAAAAACATAATAATTATTTTCCCTAGACATGTCTAAAGTCGACTTCATGGTTAACCTGATTTCACTTGAATTCAAAGCTTCTGAGAAGCCAAAACATCAGAAACTATTGAATACTTGTTGATTCAGTGTTTTAAATCATGAAAACATCACATATTCCAAACCTGGGCTCCAGAATCCAAATTCGTGGACTTAATCAGTGAGGATTGCACTTCGCAGGAGTTTTTGCTATTTTTTTTCGGATTTCTGAATTTTGTTTTCATTTTTTATCTCATAAAGCTTGACAAAACCTATACGCCTGATTTGAGTTTAGTACTGAAGACAGTCGTCTCACAATTAACATGTCCTTCTGACGGAACCAACATCGTGCGAGTCGGTTTGAGTGTTTGGAGTTGTCATCTTGATTGAAAATGAAGCTTCATCCAAAACTCCGAAAACAAAAAAGGAGTGTCTTATGTCAATGAATCAGTTCCCAAATCTTCTTTTTCATAATTTCAAAACTCGTGACTTTACCGTTGACTTAATGAGCACTGGAGTAGCCCTATAATAACGTCATGAATAGAGATCAGCCTCTGATTCCTAAGAAAAAGCAAACGAGCTTTATTTTTTCTAGAAACATTGTGCAAGAGATAATAAAGGTTTAAAACTTTGTTTCGGGGTTCCTAACAGTTTTTACCCAAGGGATAGAGATCTAGCCCAGGTACACGCCAGTACACGCTAGACAATCTGCATGTAAAGTCATCATAACGGTTACGAATGTTAAATTCATGAGTTACTGAATAGCACCGTTTGTTTAGAAGACAGTTGGTTTTTATATTCTTATCAGACTTCAAGAACAAGCTTCATTCTCTATTAAAAATGACGAGTCCAAACACTTCGACTGACTTGTAGAAAGTTGGTTCCGTCAGAAAGACATGTTAATTGTGAGACGACTGTCTTTAATTCCTAACTCAAATCATGCGTATAAGTTATGGTAAGCTTTACAGAATGAAAAAAAAGAACAAAACCAAGAAATCCGAAAAAATATAGCAAAAACTCCTGCGAAGTGAAATCCTCTCTGGTCAAGTCCACGAATTTGGATTCTGGAGTCCAGGTTTGGAATATGTGATGTTTTCATGATTCAGAACACTGAATCAATAAGTATTCAATAGTTTCTGACGTTTTAGCCTCTCAAAAGCTTTGAATTCAAATCAAATCAGGTTAACTATGAAGTCGACTTTAGACATGTCTAGGGAAAATATTTATTATGTTTTTAATTTGTGAGTTATCAACAACTTATTAAGTTGAATGAATTCAGATATGTTTGAATGAGTATCTGTAAAAATTTGACAGCAATTGCATAACTATTGGCTGAGATATTACCGAAAAACCAAAAGTGGAAATGTTTATGTTCGCGACTGTATGTCATGAAGTCTCAACATGTCTGTGGTAACCTTTATTGTCGACAAGGTTGGAGTCTGTGAGACACCTCGCGGCGTCTGCACAGAGACATGGAATGATCAGGGCCAAGATCACAAGGGGGCGTGCACCAGGTGTTTACATCCAAAAGGTCATAGTCATGAGAGGGTGTGATACGCAGGGTGATCAGATGTTATAGTTCATAGGTCGTTGATAAAAATTTATGAAGTTCATATCAGCGGTATTTAGTAAACTAGTTTCTAGAGAAAACATTATTGAAATCATCAAAGTTAAAACGGCAATTAGTAAAAAGCACCAAGGGGGACACCACTGACACCACCCACAAAAACGGAACCAAGATACCTTCGACACCACGCGTGGTTTCAGTTGTGCCTTTTACTATTTGAGAATGAAAATTTAATTACAGACAGTCCTCCAGCCAATATTTTCACCTCATGAGTTTAGCGAAAAGAAGAACGGGTTGAAAAGTACGAAAAAGGTGAGTCAAATGGAAACAATGTTGGTTCAAGAATGGTTGAAGATAATCTACAACGATGCTCATCCGAATCAAGTGAAGAAAAATCCATCTGCTGCCATGAAGATGGTATGGACTAGCAACCAACGAGATCTGATACGTGCGTACAAGGTTTTTTTTCCAGTTTTGACATTTCCACTAAATTTCGGCATTTTAGACTTTTTTGTCTTGGAGCGATGGTTTTGCCAATACTTGTGAAGGTAATTTTGAAGTAGAGAGAGAGAGAGAGAGAGAGAGAGAGAGAGAGAGAGAGAGATAGATAGATAGATAGAGAGAGAGAGAGAGAGAGAGAGAGAGAGAGAGAGAGAGAGAGAGAGAGGAGAGAGAGAGAGAGAGAGAGAGGGAGAGAGAGAGAGAGAGAGAAAGAGAGAGAGAGAGAGAGAGAGAGAGAGAGAGAGAGAGAGAGAGAGAGAGAGAGAGAGAGATGAGAATGAAGGAAAAAACATTCTAGCCGTCATCAAGAACACCACTCTTCTGGAGATTCTGAAAAACGAGAAGTTCGACTTGGCTGTAGTGGAACCATTCGCAATGTGCCCGTTTGGTGAGATTTGTCTACCGTATCTAGTATACCTGAAGATCTTATTGTAATACAATGTGTTCTTTCCAGCACTGTTCGAAGAAATCAAAGTCAAAGCCTTCGCGAGCGCAGTTGCTTCCGCAAAAATGGACCACATCAGTAGTGCCATGGGCGAACCAGGAGCTCCATCGTATGTTCCAGGTAGGAAAGAATATGATCTACAATAATTTTAAAAAAAATGAATTTCAAATGTCTACTGTATTTCACGCCAACCTACTAAAAACTCAAACCATATTCCAGCTTCATCTGGAGAGTTCGGGACAGAGATGACATTTTACGAAAAGGCTCTGAACGTATTTGCGTACTTCTCCTCAAAGATCCGTTTCAACAGCATCGGAGACAGAGAATACGAAGTCGTTAGGAAGTATCTGCCGAACGCAAGAGACTGGAGGGTGAGTATTTAATTGAAGGGTTTGATGATGTCATAAAGAGCAGTTTTTAACCAGGACTTTCACGTAGACCTGGAGGTTCCGTATGTTTCATGTGAACCGTTACCAAAAGACGCAACAAGAGATCGATCACAATCTCAAAGAAATGTAAAAAATCTAAAAATTGAATATTGTTTTCTTGATTATTTTGAATGTAAAATTGTTCACTCTCAAGTTTCCAGTGTCATCACTTGAAGGTCCTAGTGATTTTTTTTAAATCTTCACCTAAAATTTAATTTCTGGAATTTCAATAAAGTTATGATCATCACCATTTCCGACTTTTAAAATGTTTTATTCAATTTTGCAGGACGTCCTACCAGAATCAGTATATCTCTTCACAAACTCCATCCCAATCCTCGATTTTCCACATCCAACCCTATCAAAAGTGATTCCTATCGGTGGCATCTCGACAAATATTCATACGACAAAGCTCTCCGAGGTATGTTCTTGTTGGTACCTTTCGGAACTTTCTTTTTCCAGAAGTGGGATTCGATTCTCAACGAACGACCTCAAACAGTGCTCATTTCGTTTGGATCGAATGCAAAGTCTGTCGACATGCCGGATAAGTTCAAGTAGGTTACACATAGCTTCCTCTACCTGTAAAAAAGTCTGACCTCCGTAAATCGGGTACTTAGTACTGTAGCAGTTTCGCTCGAAATACAAGAACCATATATGTAATGAGCCTTTAATTTCAGAATGGAATGAAAATTTAAAAAAAAATAACTTAAATGCACAAAGATCTAACGGTTCGTTGCGAGAGTCCCGACCCTACCGTACTCATTTTGCAAAAACGCGACTGGCGCGCGTTTGAAATCGGTCAGACTTTTTGCTAGATATGTGGGTTATAAAAGCAATATAGTTTTCGAAAAAATGAAAAATCTGATTCAAAAAATTATCAGAATTTTTAATCCGATATTTCGAGAATGTGTTTTGTTGTTTCTCGAAAAATCTTTTTTTTTTCCTTTTCTAATTTTTCAATCCGTGTTTTGTTGATCTTCCAGAACGGATCCAAGTCATTGTGCATAAACTAAGAGAACTAAGAAACTGGCCACCAAACCACGATTCAGAAGCGAGTTCGTGGAGTTGTTCAAAGCACTGCCAGAAGTGACCTTCGTCTGGAAGTATGAAAACGAGGAAGAGAAATTTGTTGATCATCTGAAGAATGTTCATCTTACATCATGGATGCCGCAGAATGATCTTCTGGGTGAGCGGAAGTCGGATTTTCACCTTACATGTAGAGACATTCAGCTGACGACCGTCTCACTGTTTTCGTCACCCACGGTGGTCTCGCTTCAATCACGGAAGTCGCTTCGCTCGGAAAACCGTCCGTTGTGGTTAGTTGGAAGTTCTTACTTTCTCTCTTCTCTCTCTCTCTCTCTCTCTCTCTCTCTCTCTCTCTCTCTCTCTCTTTCTCTCTCTCTCTCTTCTTTTCTTTTCACTTTCTCTCTTTCTCAGAAGTTTTTGTTCATTACTGTATGTACTTTCACAATTCTCAGATTCCGCTGTTCGCCGACCAATTCCGGAATGCTCACATGTTAACCAGACAGAATGTGAGTATAGCCGTACAAAAGGAAAATTTGAACGATCACCGGCATGTCCTGAATGCATTGAAGACCATTCTCAACGATGCAAAGTACTCTGAGAACGCCAAGCGACTGGCCGAAATGATAGCGAGTCAACCAACGGACGCCAAGGAGACCTTGGTGAAACATGTTGAATTTGCTGCGAGGTGAGTTAGTTATGAGACCACCCAACAAGACAATGAGTTGATATAGAGAACAATTATCATTAAATTCACTATTATAACCAGCAAATATTCTTCTCTACGAAAAGTTTGGCCCAACCTTCTTTCTTTCTATTTTCAAAAAATGCATTTCAGATTCGGAAAGCAACCACAGATGGATCCATACGGAAGAAAACTGAACTTTTTACAGTATTACTTGATCGATTTATTGTCTTTCACAGTTCTTACAGTTTTCGTTATTAGTGTTGTTTTAGTGAAAATTGTAAAGACTCTTAGAAGTTTACTAGTTGGAGGCAAGAAGAAGATTGAATAAACTTGTTTTATTTTATTTTTCTCTATTTCTCTCTCTCTCTCTCTCTCTCTCCTTCTCTCTTTCTCTCTCTCTCTCTCCTCTCCTCTCTCTCTCTCTCTCTCTCTCTCTCTCTCTCTCTCTCTCTCTCTCTCTCTCTTTCTCTCTCTTTCACGACCTTATTCCTCCGATGAGATCAAAAATCTCCACCGCGAAGATTGCACTTTCAGTGTTTTGACACAAAGTTTCGCAAGAACGAAAACAATTGTGATGTTGAGTGATAAAGTTAATGTACACAAATTGTTCCATTTCAATCACATTTTTCTCCTGAAAACTATTGTGTAAGATCTATACGTATAAGTTGTATACTTTTCTTTGGTATCTACTTCTGTTCACCAAAATTTGATGAGAACTAATTTGACTATAGAAACTACATCGACTCAGTATTTAAGAATCCGGTTTTTCGTTCCGTTTGACTTGTCGACCTTACATACTGTTTCATGACTCCAAAATTTGAACGTTACCCATTACCATGCAAAAGTCTGTTTGCTCTTTGATCAAGCAAACATTTTCTTCATATACTCACACTTGATCCGTTTCTCAAACGCCTTTTGTTGGATTTCCTCAGGAAATTAACCTTTATAAGACCTGGTTATTTCAGATGTGATAGCGGGAAAAGTTAGTTTGAAACTATCAGGGTTTATCCCAATAATAAACTTAAAAAATCTTTAATGGATGAAACCAAGTCTTCTGAATCTTCAAAAAATTATGATATCATTACAGAATGAGGGTTCTACCCATCATCCTAGTCTTATTCTCTTACATCCACGCGGCCAAAATATTGGTGTACTCGCCAATCTTCGGCTATAGTCACACCAAGTTCCTTGCCTCCATAGCTGAAATTCTGACCGAAGAGAATCACGACGTGGTGAGTGTGAAAGCGTCGCGGAATGCAACGCGTTTTTCCAGACAGTTCTGATGCCTGTTATGGAAACGAATGAAGCGAAGAAACATTGTTTGAAGAAGACGAAGAAGGTTCAGAGGGCTGGGAAGTGTTCATTTCATTCCATTTCAGAGAATTTTCCTCGAGCCCAAAGTTGATGTGAACCAGCTCATGAGTGAAAAGATTAAGATGATGAACAGAGTTTGGACATCTGAACAGGGATCTTTCGCTGAAGCCTTCACTGTGAGTGGTTCATTTTTGAGAGAATCTACAGTTAGAAAGCGTAGCTACGCTCAAGATGTCAGAGGTACCATTATTTTCCTGGAGCGTCCACAGGGCCACCGAGTGGATCGTTTTGCGCCCTGTGGACGCCCTAGAAAATTATTGGAAATCAATGCCAAACAAAAGCTTATTGTAGGTTACATTGTGGATAAGTTCTATATGTTCCTCATAACAATTTTAAGATGGCAAACAAGTTATCCGAGTTATTTGCTGGTGCATGTGAACAGGTCATTCAAGACGTTGAGATTCTAGAAAAACTGAAAGCTGAGAAATTTGACCTCGGGATTGTGGAGCCGTTTTCACAGTGTGGTCTTGGTGAGTTAAAATGATATTAGAACATCAGATGCGAGCAAATTTGCTTCTTCATGGAAAAATTCAGCCGTTTTCAACGTCATCGGACTGGACAAGTACGTCAGTGCTCTGTCTTCCATCAAGTTTGACCATCTGAGTCGCGCGATTGGTGAACCAATTGCGACGTCCTTCGTCCCGGGTACAATGTCTGTCTTCTCCGACCAAATGACCCTGAAGGAACGTCTCCTGAACACCATTCAGACATACCTTGGCGAGTACGTCTTCACCACTGTTGGTGATGTCGAGTTCGCCAACGTCCGAAAGTATCATCCAGACATGCCGGATTGGCGGGTAGGTCACCTAAAAAAATTTTCCCTCGGCTAATGTAGACATATGGGAAATTCGATGACACTTTCTCTTGAAAAAAAATGAATCAGTCAGATAGGGAAAAATATATGATGTTTTTAGTGAAACGTGGTAAATTTCAAAAATTGAGCTATGTCCATACTTGGTTTTTCTCTATGAAAATCAATAACAATTGGTTCCTTACTTCGAAATGTAGAAAATAATTTTTCATTCTATCAAATTGTCACAAACTAATGACTATATTTTTATGGGACAGGATGCTAAAATGACCGTGTTGTTCAGGAACTGGTCGCTAGATCCACCTTTGTTTTACCAAACACCATCCCGTTTCTGGACTTTCCTGCACCGACTCTCAATAAAATTGTCCCGATTGGAGGGGTGTCGGTGAACTTCAACGTGGAATCAAACAATCTACCAGAGAAGTGGGACAAGGTTTTGAACGAGAGGAAGCACACTGTCTTCATTTCATTCGGCTCCAATGCAAAGTCGGTTGGAATGCCCGATGAGTTTAAGTGAGTTTTGATGTAGCTACGTTCAGATTTTTTATACTTGCTATGCTCGTCAAATGACTATGATTCAGCCGTTACTTGTTAGCTTCCAATGAGCACAGTTGTAATACCTTTTCTCGCCATTTCTGAACATTAGAGACATGTAATTTTTGCGAAGTAGAAGTGAAAATTATTAACAACTTTAGAAAGTCCCTGATCCAACTGTTCACAACAATGTCAGATGTGACATTCATCTGGAAGTATGAAAACGAGAAGGACACCCTGGTCGACCATCTACAAAACGTTCATTTGGGGTCTTGGTTGCCTCAAAACGAGCTTCTAGGTACTTTTTCTCCATCTTGAACATAACAAAAACCCTTTTCAAGCTGACAAGCGACTCTCGCTGTTCATAACACACGGAGGTCTCGCTTCAATCATGGAACTGTCTTTCCTTGGAAAACCCAGCATCGTGGTGGGTCAAAATCAGTTACCGTACCCTCTCAATGTATCCTCAGATACCCCTGTTCGCCGACCAGTACCGTAACGCTAGGATGCTCACCAGACATGGTGGTGCATTGACACTGGCTAAAGAAGATATCAAAAGACCGGAAATCGTGAAAAAGGCTATTCAGACGATTCTAGACGATGAGTCGTGAGTTTTTCATTTTAACGAATAAAACCTCAAAAAAGGACAATCTTTGTTACGACCTGGCCATCGAAAACATTGATAACAAGAAAGTTGAGCATCGAATGATCCGTAAAGTTGATAGTAAACGGATAAAAAAGTAAACTGATAGCACAGAACTCGTTTTCAAGGAAAATGTATGAACAACCAGTACGTCAAAGAAAGTGCTCTTTGCTATATTCTAGCTATATTCTAGTACGAATTCAGTTTCCTGGTGAGAGCATCAAAATTATCAAATGTACTGAGGAATCAGCCAACAAATGCCCGGGATACGTTGATTAAACATGTTGAGTTTGCTGCGAGGTCAGTCTATCTCTCTCTCCCTCTCTCCCTCTCTCTCTCTCTCTCTCTCTCTCTCTCTCTCTTTTCATATTAGTTTATTTTATTTTTTCTATCAATCTCACATCGAATTCAGATTTGGCCAGCAACCACTAACAGACCCATATGGAAGGAAGTTGAACATCATACAGTACTTCCTAATCGATGCTCTCTTTTTAGTTCTTGCAGTCTTATCTGTTGTTATTTTTATATTATTCAAAGTTGCCAAATTAGTAGTTTCCAAAGTGAAACCGAAAGTAAAAGTAGAATGAATTTTGATGGCAGGATAGAATGTAGAAAATAAAGTATTCCAAAGTCTTAAAAGGACCGGCAATGGACTGTAAATGAGCTAGACAACGTATCTCCATAATAAATTTGTCGCCGGAACGTCGCCTTCGTGTCGCTTTTTGGTTAGGCTAACCGAATGGCGACCGGAAGGCGACGTTCCGGCGACACTTTCAAGGATCGCCATTACGTACTGGTGACGTACCGGCGACAGAAATTGCGATGTTCCGGCGACCATGTGGCGACGTCGCTGGTACGTGACGTACCGACGACAAGGAGGCAACGTAATGGCGATGGGGTACGTAATGGCAACAAGAAGGCGACGTTCCGGCAACAAAATAATTATGGAGTACGTCGCCCAATAACAGTTCGATGCCGGTCTAAATGCGATCCAATGTCGATCCGGTCCATCTGTTGCCCAGTCCATCTATCAACCATTCACGGTTCGATGCCGGTCAAACCAAAACTTTTGAGATATTTGACTGGGATCTTTTTATCTTAATCAGTTCTGTTATTATTATAAAGAACTTCTAATGAGCACAATTCACTCAATATTATCATGTGATTGTGTTTACTCTTTATCACTGCACCACCCTCAACTCATCTTTGTGTACAAAAATATTCCTTCGTCAAAACAGGATGTAACTCTTCTCTATAAAAAGGCGTTTTCAAGCCATCGTGTCGGCCAGTTCGTCCTGTAATTTTTCTTTTTATCTTATCAAACAGAGAAAACGTTCTTTTGTCGCTGTCGAGTTATGCAAGTATATGTATAAGGTGAAAAGTTTCCTTTTCATATCATTGGTTAGATAGACTTTTTCTTCTTGTAGTAGAACTTTATTATCATCCCAACAACCTTAAGTTTAGGGCAAATGACTAAATTTTCTTTTCTCACCATGAGTAATAAGACAGGAAAATATATACTCTAGAGAATCTAACTAAAAAACTAAATTTCGTAATTATGTACTTAAATGACCGGTAATGAATAGTCAATAAATTTACAAATGTACTTTTGAGTTGTGTTATTTTTGTACCGACCAAAGCTAGTTTTCAGGTGCTGAAGATGAATTTGAATGGGACTGATTACGTCCACTTCCAATATAGCCATGAAGAAACGTATTACGACCCTGAAGAGCCAATTTGTGACTCCAGTAATATCGAGAATACTTGTTCGCTTTGAATTTATTTTATTTGAACGTGGATAGTCAAAATTCAAAAAAAAAGAAAAAATATAGACCGGACAAATACAAAAAATCCCATTATTTACATTCTCTTATTCCAGGCGGAGTTTCTACCAACGCATTCACTTACTACATCTGCTGTGCTGACGATGATCAGATGTGTTGTTCTAAGATAAAGGTTTGCTCTCGCGAGACGTAAATTTCGTTCTTTTCTTTAACGACATGACTTTTCTTACAAACTTGTCAGTGACTAATTTTCAGATTGGAGAAGTGGGTATAGAAAAGTTGATCTTCTACACGATTGTTGGAACTGTACTTGCCGCCGTTTTTTATGGAATCTACTGTGTCTACAAAAAAATAATCCTTAACAACCACCATTCGAGTCACCATGTTATTATTTCTGAAAATATTAATATCTTGAAAAGTATCCCAGTGTGCGAATTGTTCATAGATTGTATCGAATGTATTGTGTTTCCGACTGTTTTCAATAACACAGGAATTCCGTTGTCTTCGCAAAAAGAAGAGGAATCAGTCCTTCGTTGGAAAAACAGAAAATATGGGATTCACGAGCCCATGAGAAGGTCGAATGAATATCAAGATAATCACGAAAATTGTATTGAACTTATCGAGTTTCCGACGTGGACTCAATAAAACTCGACAATTAGTTCATACAGTGTGTATAAAAAAACGTCTTTTTTGCTGATTTTCTAGGTATTTTTGAGAATCACAAAAACTTCTGGAACAAAAGTTTTTAATCACATTTAGATACACATTTCCTGGAAATTTCAACTCAATCCGTCCACGAGCTCTCGAGTTATGTCCATTGAACGAAAATGGACCTGTATAAAAATAACGTCATGTTCATTAAAAACAAAAGATAACGAAAACAGAACACTGAGAAATCGAGTTTCTTTTGATGAACAGTCATTTTATTAATCTTTAGAATAAAAAAATCATGTTTTGTAGAGGTTTACAAAAACTTAGAAGCCTGGAGAGCAGAAATTGTCATGTTTTGCTCCAAAGAGCCATATGAGCTTCTTTCAGCTGATATACTACTCAATTTTGTCACAAACTGATGTGAACATGTAACTCTACATTTCTTATGATGTTACACAGCCCTACAAAGTGCCTTTCAATTTAGAAAATCAATATTCTCATCCGAATACTGTACTTCCCTCACTTGGCACGTGTTCATCGGGCCATAGTACAGCCCAAAAATGGAACTTCTTCGGGCAGAACATTGGAAATGTGAGAAGAAGCTCTCTTCAAACACTTTGTTAGGTTTTCACTGATCACAGCTATCCAACAAGCATTGAATGACAGAGAAAAGAATAACCATGCGAATTTTACCGTCTTTCAAGCCATTTTTGACGGTTAAATATTAGACTTCTAATAAAACGCTTATTGAAATGTTATGATCAGTGAAAACATGACAAACTGTTCAAAAAGAGCCTCTTCTTACCTTTCCAATGTTTTGCCCGAAGAAGTTTCGTTTTTGGGCTGAACTATGGCCCGATAAACACGTGCCAAGTAAGGGAAATACAGTATGCGGATGAGAATATTGATTTTCTAGAATGAAAGGCACTTTGTAGGGCTGTGTAACATTATAAGAAATGTAGAGTTACATGTTCACATCAGTTTGTGACAAAATTGAATAGTCTATCAGCTGAAAGAAGCTCATATGGCTCTTTGGAGCAAAAAATGACAATTTCTGCTCTCAGGCTTCTAAGTTTTTGTAAACCTCTACAAAACATTATTTTTTTTTATTCTAAGGATTAATAAAATGACTGTTCATTAAGAGAAATTCGATTTCTCAGTGTTCTGTTTTCGTTATCTTGGTTTTTAATGAACATGACGTTATTTTTATACAGGCCCATTTTCGTTCAATGGACATAACATTTTCGTTCAATGGACATAAAAGTGGACGGATTAAGTTGAAATTTTCAGGAAATGTGTATCTAAATGTGATTAAAAACTTTTGTTCTAGAAATTTTCGTCATTCTCCAAAATACTTAGAAAATCAGCAAAAAAGCACAACATGACGTTTTTTATACACACTGTAGTATGTGTATGATTCTCCAAAATAAATTTGTCGCGGCTGGGAGTTGACAGCATTTGAACACGCGTTAAGCCAAGTACAAATCAGACGCATTAATCAGTCGGTCACAGCTGGACGAAAATTTGTGGCGACCTATTACATGAGAGAGAGAGAGAGAGAGAGAGAAAAAGAGAGAGAGAGAGAGAGAGAGAGAGAGAGAGAGAGAGAGAGAGAGAGAGAGAGAGAGAGCTTCTGTGTTCATGTTTCTATTCTTTATTTTCCCAATGTTCACAGAATTCATTCCTTTCTCTTAGTAATTTGTTAGACACCATCGATTAAAAAACAGTAAACATGAATCTCTGGAACCCGTGTAAACCTTGAGAAATCGATAAGAACATCGTTAACCGTTCAGAAATTATCAAAAACCACAACAATCGAGGGTGATTCTGTGTTCATGAGGTTGAAAATCATCAGTCTTCACAAATATATCACCTTTTTCATCACCATTCGAATAAATATGCCTCTCTTTCTTTATCTGATTTTCACGACTTCTTCAGTTATCCTTTAACGAACTAAAAATATCGCGAAAAGATGTTTACCTGCACAGTTGCCAAATGTGTCGTCGATAAAAATTTAAACTTATTTTCAACAGTTTTCACCAATAAAGAATGACTGTTTTTTTCACCAACTTGGAAATGCATCCACTGTCTTAGAAGTTTAAATGTCTGTTTTAATGAGTTTTTGACTGTTCTGAAAATGATAAACATGTTTTTTTCAAACTTTTTTCGGAGTTGTAGCAAAAAAAAACTATGTGGATAGTGATTTTTGTATACTTGAGACATCTTTCACTCGACAAAAATACATTTTGTGAAACCAAAATGAGAAAAATAACGCCTTTGTTCAAAACTCTCTGATATTTGTCTTCTAGGCGAGGACATCGGGTTCCGAACATTCACGAAGTCTTAATTTCGTTTGCGACGGTTACGACATTGCTGTAGTCAAAGAAACTCGTTACCTTGGAAAGATCCTGAAGCACAAGATACCACTCAAAAAGGCTACAACGAAGAAAGACGAGATCCAACTGTACCCTGAAACATCAAGACGGATTCGAGCAGGATGGGCCGCCTACAGCAATATCAAGAAAACAATCAAGCTCACTGGTAACAAGGTCGAAAGGAAAGAGCTGCTGAACCGATGCGTCATCCCAGCGTTGCTCTACGCAACAGAAACCTGGCAATTGCTTCTGTCTGAGATAGGAAGACTACAACGCACGATGAACAAGATATGTGAAGATGCAGACGTCGACTCTGATGATTTTGTAATTCTGAAACGAATCACGAAACGGACGCTAGCATAGGCAGGTCATGTTGCTCGACAACCGCCTACCCGATGGTCAAGAAAAGTCACCGAGTGGACACCTTTGGGACAGAAAAGGAAAGCAGGTAGACGTCCTCTGAGATGGAGCGACGACATCGTCAAAGCGAGAGACGATTTTCTTCACATCCGCTCCATGTCTGGTCAGAGAAGACGTGCTGGTATACTGGTGAGAAAGACTCCGTGGTCTACGTTGGCAAAGGACCGTTCAACCTGGAAGTTTCTGGTCCACGCCGTCACATGACAACGCGAACAATTGATCTCTGAAGTATCTGAAGAAGTATGTGTTATTTTATGTGCGACTGAAAAACAAAATTTTGTACAGAACAAATGTAAAAATTATCAGCTGTATTATGCACGTATCACCAGTCTGATTGATTAGACTACGTATTTAAAGGAGAAAACTTCCATTTCTGTCAATCTAAGCAAGATTTTTCAAACTCTGAACTTCTTTCTGACATATCAAAAGAGACTTCATAACCTGATTATAATCTTTTCGAGTGTTTACAACACTTTCTCAGGTTTTATGGAGGAGGCGGACATGAAGACAAATCATCTTGCTCTTTCCCAATATGACAATGAGAATCTAGTCGAACCGGCGTGTAACTCAAGTGACATAGAGAATACTTGTGAGAATTTGATTGAATGCTCTATTCAAACCTTTTTTAGTAGAACTGTCCGATTACAGGCGGAGTTTCGACCAACGTATTCCTTAAGTTGAAAGATGAGAAGTTTGAAGCGTGCTGTTCCAAGTTACAGGTTAGTTGTGAGAGAAAAATCAACACTGATTTCATTCTTTTCAGATTTTTGGAATCAGCATTGAGACGTTGACCTTCTACACGATTGTTGGCCTTTACGTCACATTAATTCTTTACGGGATCTCCCAATGCTTTAAAACATTGCCCGTTAAGGTCGAGTTTGAAGTCCCTTCAAGTAATCTATATATTGATTCTGACAATCGGGATGAGAACAAGACTGTGTTTGCATCACAGAATCGAAACTGAAGAAAAAATGAGAACACTAAAGAAGAAGAAGAAGAAGAATCAGAAAAAACAAGAAGACGAGCCAATCTACCAGAGATGCAAAAAGCAGCGTTCTTATTTCCTAACTTCCTAACGTTCACAGGATTCACTCCTTTTCTCTTGGAAGTAGTCAGGGACCACCTTTCGAAAAACAGTATACATGAATCTCAGGAATCTGTGAGAACGTCGAGGAATGGGTACGGTTATCGTAGACTATTCAGAAACTATCAAAAACCACAACAATCAATAATCCTTCCTTGTTCATAAGTTTGAAAATCACGAGATTCACAACTCACATTATCAAAAGTGTATTTGAATAAATATGTTACTTATTCTATCAACAATTTAATAAATCTCTCCTCTCTTTTTCTGAAAAAAGTGAAAAAATAAAGCTATTCAAGAGTTCATATTGACTTTTGAAAAAACGAAGTCAAACTGCAGGAAGACGTTTACCTGAACAGTTTCTGAGTCTGCCGTTGGTACGAATCTTTGGCATCAATCTTAAAATCATTGTAGGGAAGTCAGGGGCTACTAATGACAAATGGAATGGAAAGAAAACACATTCGAGGTGAAATTAAGAATGACGGTCTTTGAAACTTTGATTTTTTCGCCGAAGCAAGTTGTCCAAGTGGTGACAATCAGATAATCAGTAAATGATGATTCTAGAGAATTTTTGATCTTTCTTATGTAACTCAATGAAGTTCGTTGGAGAAAAATCTTGATGACAGTGATATCTTTATCAGTGATGACAGAATATGTTTGTGGTGAACCTGTGAGGGAGTATAAACTCAAGGTTTTTCATGTTTCATTAACCATCATTGCTTGTTCATTAGTCGATTCCATTTCTCATGAATTTAGTTTTTTTTTACAAATTTGCTTTCCATTTTTCGCTGACCTCCAATACGGTTCTGCAAAGAAAATATTCGAAAAATCAATTGTCCTTTTTTTTGAACACTTTCTAAGCGACTTTTGTTCGCACAATCATTGCTCTGAAACTAGATGACCAAACCTTGCTCTATTATAATCAATTTATCATGAATGCTTGTAGATTAACATTTCCAAAATTCAAATTGAATCGTAGGAAATGAAGAGTGTTGTGATCATGAGAAAAAATGTGCCTATTATTTTTGGACACACTGTATAAAATGTGTTCCTCCAAAGTACAACACCAATTGTGTTTTTCGGTCATCATCACAGAGTTAACCTGTTTAAAGAATCGGCGACGAACTACATCGGGAATACTGTCTGTGCTGAATTATGTCCAATGTAGTCTGTAACCGTTACTACACTTTGGCAGATTTGTAAGGAGTAATGAAGTACAATAGTGGCGTTCATGAACGTTACTGACAATATTTAGACTGAACCCAATCCAAAACAGCAAAATTTGATCATCACGAGTCCGGTTTCAAATAGAAAAGATTCGGAGTAGAACCGTTCAATGCGGTTTTTTGGGTGAAGGCGTTCTTAAGTTAGGCTGAATGAACGTCGAATGCGCTGATTTTCCTAGTTTACGAGAGTAAATGGCTCCAAACATGGTAGGAAAAACTGTATCGCAAAACTTTGGGTGACCGGCATTGGACCGTAAACGGGCGACAGTTGGATCTTGCGACAGATGGACCGGATCGGCATTGGATTATAAGATGTCCGTGTGGATAGTCGCCCATTTACGGTCTAATGCCAGTCCATTCAAAACTTTGAAGGTAGTGTTTGTATATATGAAGATCATTTTTTTTCTTTTTGTATCAAGAATAAAACTTATTGCACAATAAGTTCTAACTGAGCTCAACATAATTTGCAAGATTGGTACTCTTCGTTTTTTTTTCGCATTTTCAAGTTTTGAGCTTCAGATTATCACCCTGTATGTGCAATGAGCAAGAAGGTTAGTCTTGTCGTGTCTTTCTTATGATTTGTAGTGACTACAAAGAGCGATAACGACCATTTTGAAGGGGGAGGGGGCAAACCAGACTGACCCGACAGGTCGCCATAAGTTACCTTTTGGTTCTTCAATTTATATCATTTTGACTCTCTGAAAGACTATTACTAAGGTTTTAATTCCGAACTTTCAAAATGCAACAGATTTTTCTTTACTTACGAACTTTTAAGCCTGGTAATACTGGCTTCTTTTTCTGAAACTATGTTCTTGTCATATTCTGACATGAACCAGGAGTGGAAAATCCCAAACAAGGAGAAAATTGACAGCGCGATCTAACCGACCTGATACTTGACATGTTCTAATTTTTGAAATTTCTTCTTTTTTTTACTAAAAAAGAAATTTAAAATTCCACAAGTTAAATTTCACCTGTATACTCTGAATGGGTTGATAGGAAAAAAGATCAATCTTTTCGGCACGCTTTTATTGACACAGTGTGTAGGTTGTAGTGATGTAAACAGTTCATGATGATATTTTAGTCTTTTTGAACAGTAACTGAAGTTCTTTGATGTTAAGAAACCATTTTATGAATGATAAAAGCATAAGTAGTTGTTGATCATTTGAGTCTTATTAGATCTAGTGTTGTTCACTTTTGTACCCTTATCTAAACTGGTCTTGTTTTATTCTGTTCTTTTTGATTTTTTTCCGTTATGTTTGGAATGTTTTTGATCTGTCCGAGTATTCTCTAGACAAATGAAAGTGATCATTCTGATTTTAGTCTCTCTCTCTCGCATCTCTCTCTGTCTGTCTCTCTCTCTCTCTCTCTCTCTCTCTCTCTCTCTCTCTCTCTCTCTCTCTCTCTCTCTCTCTCTCTCTCTCTCTGTCTTTCTTTCTCTCTCTCTCTCTTTCTCTCTCTCTCTCTCTCTCTCTCTCTCTTTCTTTCTCTCTCTCTCTCTTTCTCTCTCTCTCTCTCTCTCTCTCTCTCTCTCTCTCTCTCTCTCTCTCTCTCTCTCTCTCTCTCTCTCTCTCTCTGTCTCTGTCTCTCTCTCTCTCTCTCTCTCTCTCTCTCTGTCTCTCTCTCTCTCTCTCTCTCTCTCTCTCTCTCTCTCTCTCTCTCTCTCTCTCTTCCAGTTGAACTTCATTAATCTTCTCACAAAATTGTTTCAGAATGAAGATTCTCACTCTCCTCCTAGTCACCATTTCCACCATGGAATCCGCCAAAATATTGGTGTTCTCACCAATGTTTGGCCACAGTCACACAAAATTCCTTGCTTCTATTGCTGAAATTCTCACCGAGGAGAAACACGATGTGGTTGGTTAAATCGATCCGCAAAAGCATATGCGTTGCATTTTCAGACGGTAGTGATGCCTGTTGTCGATTCGGACGAGCGAGAGAAGCATTGTTTGAAGAAGACAACAAAGGTGAGTTGAGAGAAAAATTTATATTTTACTCGAAACAATATACAACAGAAACTATGTTCCAATCAGATCAGTATGTTCTTGCAATATAAAAAATGCTTGTAGGAAAAAATACCGCACATAGCTTCCTCTACCTGTAAAAAAGTCTGACCTCCGTAAATCGGGTACTTAGTACCGTAGTAGTTTCGCCTTGAAATACAAAAACGATTTCCGTAATGAGCCTTTGATTTCTGAATGGACTGAAGATAAAAAATAATTTAAATCCACAAAGATCTAACTGTTTGTTGTGAGAGTCCCGACTCCTACCGTACTCATTTTACAAAAACGCGACTGGCGCACGTTTGAAATCGGTCAGACTTTCTGCTAGTGTATGTGTACCGTCTCACTTTTCATAGTTGTCAGATTTTTGTAGTGTGGTCTTCGTAAATTGCCAGAAAAAATAATCTGCTCATATAAAACCGTTCTCTGATCACTTTTAAATCATTTTCAGAAAATCTTCATGAACCTGGGAGAAGAAGTAGCAAAGTCAATGAAAATAAAAACCGCAATGATGAGTAACATTTGGACAGCTAAGCAAGGGAATCCTCTTGAGGCCATTGAAGTGAGTTTGTTTTTGATAATTTGAGAATAATTTTGAAAACATTGTTCAAGAAATACCCCGTTTAGAGTTTTCTGAGAATTCCAGACATCTTTACATGATCTCATGACCATTGTGCATTGTTAAGATAATCATAAATGAAATTTGTTACAACAATTTCGGATATTTAATCGACAACCTAATATCAGTTAAAGTTCACAATAATAAAAATTCACCATGCAAGACGTTCAGATGGCCCGGAACATGTCGAGACTGTTCTCTGATGCTTGCGACAGCGTTATTCGTAACAAAGAGGTTCTGGAAAAGTTGAGAGATGAGAAGTTCGATTTGGGTATTGTGGAACCTTTCTCACAGTGCGGTCTTGGTTAGTTTCTGTCTTTTCTTGAATCATGATTCTACTTGAGAGGAAAAATCAACTGGTTTTGTCATTTGATTGCATGAAAATATTGTTCATATAAAATTCATGAGTAAGGGTTTCTGGAATTTCAAAAAAGCGAAACTCTCACATCTAAAATCGATTCCGCAACTTTTGAGATCGGTTCTATCATCTTCAGCGTATTTGAAAACCTAGGAGATAAGTCAGAACTTACAATTTCAGGGTGTCTTGGTAGCATTCCCATGTCAGGTCTTTTGCTCTGAAATCACTGGTTTTTTCCAGAGAAATTTCAATTCAATATTTATAGAGAAAAGCTGATTGATAAGAGAGACTATAAAATACAAATGTAGATACAGAAAATTGTATGTTTAATATAAATTGAATTTTCAGCCGTTTTCAACATCATCGGACTGGACAAGTACGTCAGTGCTCTGTCTTCCATCAAGTTCGACCATGTCAGTCGTGCCATCGGAGAACCAACAGCAACGTCCTTTGTTCCCGGTACAATGTCTGTCTTCTCCGATCAGATGACTCTTCCTCAACGTCTTCTGAACACTCTCCAGACAGCCATTGGCAACTACATCTTTTCCACTGTCGGTGATACGGAATTCGACAAAGTCAGAAAGATCTACCCAGACATGCCGGAGTGGAAGGTGAAAGTCCTCGAAGTACAGTGTGTCCAAAAATAATAGGCACAATTATTCTCATGATCTTAACGTGCTTTAGTTTTCTAAGATTCGTTTCGAAATTCGGATATGATATATAATCTACAGATTCTCAGGATCATTATGATCATAAGGATAATGCAAACAAAAAGGGTCGTTTTGCAAACTTCCAAAAAGTAGGCACGATAGGATTTTCGGACTTTTTTCCCTGCAGTACTTATGGAATGAGAGTTCAACAGTTAAGCAATTAGTTGTCTTATCTTTTAACTCACTACCGTTCCATCACCTTGAATCTACAAAAATTTCCCGAAAAATTCTGGATTTAAAAAAATCATCCAAATATCATTTTTTTTAATAAATTCATCGAGCTATCGAGAGTGATAATTGGAAGGAAATCAAATCAAAAATATGAATTCATAAAATTCCCAAGAATTCAGGAACTAGTGTCTCTGTCCACATTTGTGATGCCCAATACCATCCCGTTCCTCGACTTTCCAGCTCCAACCATCAGCAAGGTTGTCCCGATTGGAGGAATCACGGTGAATTTGAAGAAGGAATCCTACACGTTGCCAGAGAAGTGGGACAAAGTTCTGAACGAAAGGAAGCACACTGTCTTCATATCTTTCGGGTCTATGGCAAAGTCCATCGCTATGCCGCATGAGTTCAAGTGAGTTTCGACGTAACTACATGCAGGTGTTGTAAACTCGCTACGATTGCCGAAATGTTATGACTGTAGAAATCATTGTCTCCGCCACAGCAACGCTCATAAAATTGTTTCTATGAATTTTCAAAATATTCCTGCGCTTTCTCACTGTTTTACATGTAGCTACGCTCTTTCAAAAATCTAGTAACTAAAATTTGTAATTTCATAATATCTATTTATGCCAAAAATCCGACTCTGATGTTACGCATTTTATGCTTCCTGTAGTAGTCTGGCAAAAATAGTGAGAAGTGGGACTTACCAATACTGAAATTTCCAGAAATTTTTCCTACGTTCAGGTTTTGTAGACTTGCTAGGCTCGTCGAATCGCTATGATTCAGCCGTTACTTGTTAGCTTCCAACGAGCACAGTTGTAATACCTTTCTTCGCTACATTCATTTCTGAACATTAGAGACATGCAATTTCTTCGAAGTAGAAGTGGAAATTATTGAAAACTTCAGAAAATCTCTGATCCAACTGTTCACAACGATGTCAGATGTGACATTCATCTGGAAGTATGAAAACGAGAAGGACACTTTGGTCGACCATCTACCAAACGTTCATTTGGGGTCTTGGTTGCCTCAAAATGAGCTTCTAGGTACTTTTTCTCCATCTTAAACATAACAAAAACCCTTTTCAAGCTGACAAGCGACTCTCGCTGTTCATAACACACGGAGGTCTCGCTTCAATCATGGAACTGTCTTTCCTTGGAAAACCCAGCATCGTGGTGGGTCAAAATCAGTTACCGTACCATCTTACTGTACCCTCAGATACCTCTGTTCGCCGACCAGTACCGTAACGCAAAGATGCTCACCAGACATGGTGGTGCTCTGACACTCGCAAAGGAAGATCTAGCGAATTATAAGCTGCTGCAGAACGCAATTCAGAATATTATAGATGATGACTCGTAAGTTTCCATTCTTAATTCTAGAAAATATTTTTTCAGATTCTCACTGAACGCTGAAAGACTATCAGGAGTGCTTCTGAATCAGCCGACTAATGCTAGAGAAACTTTGATCAAACATGTTGAATTTGCTGCGAGGTCAGTATCTCTCTCTCTCTCTCTCTCTCTCTCTCTCTCTCTCTCTCTCTCTCTCTCTCTCTCTCTCTCTCTCTCTCTCGCTCTCTTCCTCCCTCTCTCTCTCTCCCATCCTAATCAAATTTTCTTTTTGTAGATTTGGTCAACAACCACTAACGGATCCGTACGGACGAAAGTTGTCCTTCGCTCAATACTATCTGATCGACGTCCTTCTCATAGTATCTTCAGTAGTGATAGTTGTCCTATTTGTAATTTATAAGATAGTCAAGTTTGTCCTTTCTTTTGTGAGCAGATTAACTCACAAGTCAAAGATTGAATAAAGATCTCAGCTTTAACGGAGAATCTTCTTTTTCTCAGTGTGCGGCTATAACTTCAAGATCATTTTCGTTATTATCAACGACTGGTCACTAAAACGTAGGAGGATGAACAGGAAAAAAATCTATCGCCATAACTCAACAATAATTCCACACAAATAATGAACTAGCTGACTCCACATTGAATGGAATTCGTGTTTAACCGCCTATTCAGTTAATGAAGCCGTAAATTTCGCAGTTGTGGATTCGTTGAAGTCTTGATTCTTATGCAATTACCTCACACTACAAATCCGTTAAAAAATGACAAATAATTTACTGAAATGAAACTTTAATAAGGAATAACCACAAGGCTCTTGTCGAAGAATCCTCCATTGTGTTCTTTCGAAACCTTCAGAATGCTTGGGACCAGCTCCGCCATGGACTGTTCAGCAGTGAGCAGACCGTTTGAACCGCCCAAGTCAGTTTGAACCCATCCTGGGCAGAATGCTACAGCTAGAATGTTGTCTTCAGCTAGATCAATAGAAAGCGACTTGGTGAGTTGGTTCACTGCAGTCTGACGGAGCAAAGGTTAGGTTAACCGAGAAAAGATTCATACCTTGCTGATTCTGTAAGCAAGTTTCTTCTGAATTCCAAAACTCTGAGTGTCAGTACGATTATTAGTGATGGACCCGGATGATGAAGAAATGTTGATGATTTTCTTGTCAGAAGGCGCTTTTCTGATGAGAGGGAGGAAGAATTGAGTGACGATGACCACTGACGTGATGTTCGCATCAAGTTGCTTTGTAAAGTCTTCACGGGATGGTTTTTCTTGAAGTGTCTGAACGTGAGGTTGGTAGAAGACATAGGGACGCTCACGTAGTATGGAATGTGAACACCAGCGTTGTTGATCAGAATATTGAGTCCCTTGTCTCCGACAATCTTGTCAACTTCACCAACTGCCTTCTGGATGGAGGCATCGTCGGTAACGTCTAGCTGGACGATGTGGAGCTTTGAATTACCGATCTTGTGCAGTTCCTGAATCAAGAATAAGTCGTTTTCATGTGAGGAAATCACATACCTCAGCCTTTTCAGGGTTTCTGCAACCAGCAATCACAATTTCAGCGCCTTCAACTTCTAGAAAAGTCTTGGTGAGACCGAGTCCGATTCCTCTGTTGGCACCAGTAATGAGAACAGTTCGTGGAACCATTTCAAGGAAAACTGAAGTCTGATTGATTGAGTAGATGATACGAAGTACTGGAAAGAGTGATCATGTGTTGAACAAAGAAAGACTGGCAATTGCCGTGTTGCGCAATATTGCTATCAACAGCAGACACCATACATCTCAAACATTGAGAGTTTACAAAAATGAACTCTCGAAATGAAAAGATCCTAAATCATAATGAAGATCAAATGGCGAGTTTTGAAAACAAATAAACACTTTCTATTGAGAATCATCATGTTTAGTATTTTCAATTTAGTATGAGATGAAATAAAATTGCCTTGTGAATGTCAGAGAAATAAACAAAATATGAGAAACTGGTTGTGATTGAACTGTAGTCACGTAAAATGTGCAAAGTGAAAGGTGAGAGAATTAGTGGAGTGATCATTGATCACATGTTGTTTGCTTTCCTGTCGCCCCGTCTCAAAACATTCAGAAAATGTGTTATAATCATGACTTACTTGAGTTCTAAACACCTCAAATGATCCCAGCAAGTTCAAGAATAAACGAATTGTTTAAAACTTTGTTTTTGTATTTACTTCGATAACATAGACCTTGACCAGCTGAAAAATTCGATTACGACTGTCTAGAACTCAATTCTAATATTTTGTTACTTGCTGATTCGATAAATCGTCGTGTCTGTCAAAAATTTATCATATTAATAATAGAACAAGGGGACCGCCCCCTTTGCGCCGCCCACTTTTCGTGAGGCAAATTTTTGGGTGGTCCTTTTTGCTTTTGGTAGGGTTGGGAATCCCGCCCGGCCGCCATGGCGGCCGCCACGCTAATCAAGCACCGCCACCGCCCAGCCACCGCCACCGAATGCGCAGCCATGGCGGCCGCCATGGCGGCCGTGGCGGTGCTTTCGTACAGTGGAAATTTGCTTTTTTTATACATACTTTTTTTAATACTTTTTTTTATATTTGCGTGATGCATTAAAGAATCTGATATCTGATTTCGATGACATCGTCGGCGACGTCGTTGAAAAAAATTTTTTTTCAAAAATGTTTTATTTTTGCGTGATCCATTAAGAAATCTGATATCTGATTTCGATGACGTCGTCGATGACATCGTCAGTGACATCGTCCGCGACGTCGTTGAAAAATTTTTTTTTCAAAAATGTTTTATTTTTGCGTGATCCATTAGGGAATCTGATATCTGATTTCGATGACGTCGTCAATGACGTCGTCGGTGACATTGTCGAAAAAAAAATTTTTTATTATTTTTTTTCTGAATTTATCATGGAATCTGAAATTCGATTTCGATGACATCGTCGGTAACGTCGTCGATGATGTCGTCGGTGACATTGTCGAAAAAAAAATTTTTTATTATTTTTTTTTGAATTTATCATGGAATCTGGAATTCGATTTCGATGACATCGTCGGTAACGTCGTCGATGATGTCGTCGGTGACATTGTCGAAAAAAACTTTTATTATTATTTTTTTTTTGAATTTATCATGGAATCTGAAATTCGATTTCGATGACATCGTCGGTAACGTCGTCGATGATGTCGTCGGTGACATTGTCGAAAAAAATTTTTTTTATTATTTTTTTTTTGAATTTATCATGGAATCTGAAATTCGATTTCGATGACATCGTTGGTAACTTTTAACTTTAAAATTTTTTTTCGACAATGTCACCGACGACATCATCGACGATGTCATCGACGATGTCATCAAAATCAGATATCAGATTCCCTAATGAATCCGCCAAAAATAAAACATTTTTGAAAAAAAAAATTTTTTTTCCGACGATGTCACCGACGATGTCATCGACGATGTCATCGACGACGTCATCAAAATCAGATATCAGATTCCCTAATGGATCCGCCAAAAATAAAACATTTTTGAAAAAAAAAATTTTTCGACGATGTCACCGACGATGTCATCGACGACGTCATCAAAATCAGATATCAGATTCCCTAATGAATCCGCTAAAAATAAAACATTTTTGAAAAAAAAATTTTTTTCGACGATGTCACCGACGATGTCATCGACGACGTCATCGAAATCAGATATCAGATTTCTTAATGGATCACGCAAAAATAAATCATTTTTGAAAAAGAATTTTTTCGACGACGTCATCGAAATCAGATATCAGATTTCTTAATGGATCACGCAAAAATGAATAATTTTTGAAAAAGAATTTTTTCGACGACGTCATCGACGAAATCAGATATGAGATTCCTTAATGGATCCCCCAAAAATATAACATTTTTGTAAAAAAAAATTTTTCGACGACGTCGCCGACGATGTCATCGGAATCGGATGTCAGATTCTGAAATGAATTCGGAAAAATATTCTCGTTTTTCAAGAATTTTTTTTCGACGACGTCATCGACGACGTCGCCGGAATCGAATGTCAGATTCTAAAGTGAATAAAAAATGCGACAAAAAAATAATTTTCCATTGAAAAAAAGCGCCGCCAAATATGCCGGGCGGCCGCCATGGCGGTGGCGGCGTAAGAGATGGCGGTGGCGGCGGCCGCCACGTCTGCGAGTACCGCCGCCACGCCATGGCGGCCGCCAGGCGGGCTTGATTCCCAACCCTAGTAGGGTTGGGAATCCCGCCCGGCCGCCATGGCGGCCGCCACGCTAATCAAGCACCGCCACCGCCCAGCCACCGCCACCGAATGCGCAGCCATGGCGGCCGCCATGGCGGCCGTGGCGGTGCTTTCGTACAGTGGAAATTTGCTTTTTTTATACATACTTTTTTTAATACTTTTTTTTATATTTGCGTGATGCATTAAAGAATCTGATATCTGATTTCGATGACATCGTCGGCGACGTCGTTGAAAAAAATTTTTTTTCAAAAATGTTTTATTTTTGCGTGATCCATTAAGAAATCTGATATCTGATTTCGATGACGTCGTCGATGACATCGTCAGTGACATCGTCCGCGACGTCGTTGAAAAATTTTTTTTTCAAAAATGTTTTATTTTTGCGTGATCCATTAGGGAATCTGATATCTGATTTCGATGACGTCGTCAATGACGTCGTCGGTGACATTGTCGAAAAAAAAATTTTTTATTATTTTTTTTCTGAATTTATCATGGAATCTGAAATTCGATTTCGATGACATCGTCGGTAACGTCGTCGATGATGTCGTCGGTGACATTGTCGAAAAAAAAATTTTTTATTATTTTTTTTTGAATTTATCATGGAATCTGGAATTCGATTTCGATGACATCGTCGGTAACGTCGTCGATGATGTCGTCGGTGACATTGTCGAAAAAAACTTTTATTATTATTTTTTTTTTGAATTTATCATGGAATCTGAAATTCGATTTCGATGACATCGTCGGTAACGTCGTCGATGATGTCGTCGGTGACATTGTCGAAAAAAATTTTTTTTATTATTTTTTTTTTGAATTTATCATGGAATCTGAAATTCGATTTCGATGACATCGTTGGTAACTTTTAACTTTAAAATTTTTTTTCGACAATGTCACCGACGACATCATCGACGATGTCATCGACGATGTCATCAAAATCAGATATCAGATTCCCTAATGAATCCGCCAAAAATAAAACATTTTTGAAAAAAAAAAATTTTTTTCCGACGATGTCACCGACGATGTCATCGACGATGTCATCGACGACGTCATCAAAATCAGATATCAGATTCCCTAATGGATCCGCCAAAAATAAAACATTTTTGAAAAAAAAAATTTTTCGACGATGTCACCGACGATGTCATCGACGACGTCATCAAAATCAGATATCAGATTCCCTAATGAATCCGCTAAAAATAAAACATTTTTGAAAAAAAAATTTTTTTCGACGATGTCACCGACGATGTCATCGACGACGTCATCGAAATCAGATATCAGATTTCTTAATGGATCACGCAAAAATAAATCATTTTTGAAAAAGAATTTTTTCGACGACGTCATCGAAATCAGATATCAGATTTCTTAATGGATCACGCAAAAATGAATAATTTTTGAAAAAGAATTTTTTCGACGACGTCATCGACGAAATCAGATATGAGATTCCTTAATGGATCCCCCAAAAATATAACATTTTTGTAAAAAAAAATTTTTCGACGACGTCGCCGACGATGTCATCGGAATCGGATGTCAGATTCTGAAATGAATTCGGAAAAATATTCTCGTTTTTCAAGAATTTTTTTTCGACGACGTCATCGACGACGTCGCCGGAATCGAATGTCAGATTCTAAAGTGAATAAAAAATGCGACAAAAAAATAATTTTCCATTGAAAAAAAGCGCCGCCAAATATGCCGGGCGGCCGCCATGGCGGTGGCGGCGTAAGAGATGGCGGTGGCGGCGGCCGCCACGTCTGCGAGTACCGCCGCCACGCCATGGCGGCCGCCAGGCGGGCTTGATTCCCAACCCTAGCTTTTGGTTGGGGGGAGGGGAAGGAAGGGGTTGTGCAAAAGTGGCTGGAACGGGATTCGAACACGCGTTGAGAGAGTTATGATCGAACGCGTTAACCACTCGGTCATCACCTCACATTTTTTGACAGCGTGACTCGCGTGACCACTGTGGCGCTTCACAAGTTGTTGCATTAGTTCTAGCCGCACTTGCATTAGTCTTAACCGTTTTGGATTGTACGGAGTGTGAAAGCGAGCAGTGAGAGGAGAGAGAGAGAGAGAGAGAGAGAGAGAGAGAGAGAGAAAGAGAGAGAGAGAGAGAGAGAGAGAGAAAGAGAGAGATAGGGAGGAATAGTAAAGACTTTGCTTCTAAAAACCCTTGTTTTTTCAATTGAAAGTCTGAATACGTGATTTTTCAATGAGACAAGGGAAAAAGGGGCTCTGAGCGTAGCGAGGATTACCCGCTTGTTTGTAAATAACAAATTTCAATATGGCATAACTTCGAGTTTCCTGTCGAAGAATCCTCCAGTGTGCTCTTTCGATACCTTCAGAATGCTTGCAGAAAGGTCCCTTGTTGATTCTTCAAGCTGAGTAATGTATTGAGTCTTGATAAAAAGTCAATTGTACCGTAAGCATTGCATTTGGACCACCCAAGTCGGTTTGGACCCATCCTGGGCAGAACGCTACGACAAGAATCTTGTCTTCGGCCAAATCAACTGAAGCACACTTTGTGAATTGATTCAGAGCAGACTGAAAGTTGTTATTTTCACCAGAATATAACTCGGGAAAATTTTTCTACACAATGGAATAAAACTTTTGAACAGATGACTTCTACAAAATCATGTCCGATATCATACCTTGCTGATCATGTAAGCCAGATGAGGGTGATCACTGGCTGTTCTTTTTTTCGAAATGGACCCAGCACCAGAAGAGATGTTGATGATCTTCCTGTCAGATGGAGCTTTACTGATGAGAGGAAGGAACGACTGAGTGACGAGAATAGCAGAGCTGACATTGATGTCGAACTGATAGGTCAGATCGGCTCGTGATGGTTTCTCTTGTTTTGTCTGAACGTGAAGTTGTCCACTAACATTCAATCAACCTACTTTGTATTTAACAACAACACCCGCGTTGTTGATCAGAATATTGAGTCCCTTGTCTCCGACAATCTTGTCAACTTCACCAACTGCCTTTTGAATGGAGGCATCGCCGGTAACGTCTAGCTGGACGATGTGGAGTTTTGAATTTTTGATATTGTGAAGTTCCTGAAGAAAAAGTAAATTGTATGTTGTGATATTACGATACTTCAGCCTTCTCAGGGTTTCTGCAACCGGCAATGACGATTTCAACGCCATCAACTTCCAGAAAGGTCTTGGTGAGGCCAAACCCGATTCCTCTGTTGGCGCCAGTGATGAGGATAGATCGGGGAGCCATAGTTATTGGAGGAAAAGAATAAAACGAGACGAATGGGGCTGCATCGATTGCGACAAAACAAGAGGTGTGTCATTGTGTTGATCAATAAAGATCATTTTTCGAAAATGCTTGGTCGTTAAAGTACTTTTTGGTGTTTTTTCTATAAACTTTGAATATCTGTTTTTATTAGTTCGAGTTTCGAAGCCTGATAATACGCACTGAGTGATGATAAAAAGAACGCGGAACATAAAAATATGCAACCCGTCATCATTCATAAAGGAACCACATGAAGTTAATAATTGACTTTTTGCATCTTCTTGTCGAAGTATCCTCCATTGTGCTCCTTGGTTACCTTCAGGATACTTGGGACAAGGTCCGCCATGCACTCTTCGATCTGAATGTTTCAGAATGTTTTCTTCAGCCAGATCAATCGAGAAACATTTTGTAACTTGATTGAGAGCTGCCTGAAGTTATTGACTGACAAAGAGGGGAAGAGAGAGAGAGAGAGAGAGAGAGAGAGAGAGAGAGAGAGAAAATTCTCACCTTGGTTGCCTTGTATGCCATATTCTGCAAATGACCTGAACCCGTTGTATTATCACCAATGGACCCTTGTCCGGAAGAAATGTTGATGATTTTCTTGTCCGCCGCAGCTCTTCTGATGAGAGGAAGGAAAAACTGCGATACGAGGATAACTGAACAGACATTCACATCGAACTGCGGTGTCAGATCAGCTCTTGATGGTTTCTCTTGTGTTGTCTGAAGATGATGGTTGGTGAAGATTAAACTATCTGTCACCTTGTATGGAATGTGAACACCCGCGTTGTTGATCAGAATATTGAGTCCCTTGTCACCGACAATCTTGCCAACTTCACCAACTGCCTTCTGAATGGAGGCATCGTCAGAGACTTCAAGCTGAATGACATGGAGCTTTGGATTGGTGATCTTGTGAAGTTCCTAAAGGGTAAGTAAATTGCTTGTGATGGATCCACGGTACCTCTGCCTTCTCAGGGTTTCTGCATCCGGCAAGGACGATTTCAACGTCTTCGACTTCTAGAAAGGTCTTGGTGAGACCAAATCCGATTCCTCTATTGGCGCCGGTGATTAGGATGGTTCGTGGAGACATAATGAGGTTAACTCGAGTGAATGTAATGAAGTAGTTTAAGTGAAAGACAAACACGATGGGAAAGAAATGTTAGATCAGAAACTTCGAACTATTGCGAAATTTTATTCTCACCAGTCCGGGCAACATTTAACTTCACAATTTTTCGATCACGAGAGTTGAATACATCTGCACAAAAAAATTGAAACTACTTCGAAGACATAATGATCAAAAATTTAAAAATCAGCGGAATCTTTAAAACTCCGGAAAAATAAAATTAGTTGTACCTATAATGAATTTAATTCTCCCCGATTGCGAAATGTGCTTATCTTCGTGGCAACAACATCAAAAATTGATTTGTGTTGACTATTTGGACTAAAAAGTGAAAGAGTAGAGAACAAAAAGAGTTAGAGAGGTGCAACACATGAACAAATAGAACCACATTTAGGTTGCGCTGGCAACCAAACATGATGTTGTTCAGTTGTCTGGGAAGAAAACCTTACTCCAAAGTTTTCAATGGATCAGTTTTGGAATTTAATTGAGTGACAGATCTCCGGACCATCTGTTTCCCATTTACGGTCCAATGCCGGTCCACCCAAAACTTTGGAGATAACTAATGTTTGATTGATATACGTTATGAAGTTGGTGTAATAGAGTTTTCTCTCATTCTCGTATCTTAACTGAAAATTTGTATAAGCTGAAAGTCCAAATTATCGGCAGAACAGAGTGCACCACGATTAAGAAAGTATGAGAATGAAAAAGAGATGGAAATTGCATACAACACATGACCCCGAATCAAACTTCAGCTGGAAAACGTGACGATAGTCGTTCATTTCTAAAAAAAAAATGCCGAAGCACACTCACAAGCAGAAGAATGGAGAAGATGATTCGGAAGTTGGGTCTTATAGCTGTTCATCGAATATTGGCAAGACCGAAAGGGAACAATTGAAAAGTAAAACGTTAGTTTAGAACAGGAATAGAGAGAGGGAGAGGGAGATATGGAGAGAGAGAGAGAGAGAGAGAGAGAGAGAGAGAGAGAGAGAGAGAGAGCGAGAGAGAGAGAGAGAGAGAGAGAGAGAGAGAGAGAGAGAGAGAGAGAGAGAGAGAGAGAGAGAGAGAGAGAGAGAGAGAGAGAGAGAGAGAGAGAGAGAGATAGAGCGAGAGAGCAAGAGCGAGAGAGAGCGAGAGCGAGAGAGCGAGAGAGCGAGAGAGAGCGAGAGAGAGCGAGAGAGAGCGAGAGAGAGCGAGAGAGAGCGAGAGAGAGCGAGAGAGAGCGAGAGAGAGCGAGAGCGAGAGAGAGCGAGAGCGAGAGAGAGCGAGAGCGAGAGAGAGCGAGAGCGAGAGAGAGCGAGAGCGAGAGAGAGCGAGAGCGAGAGAGAGCGAGAGAGAGCGAGAGAGAGCGAGAGCGAGAGAGAGCGAGAGAGAGCGAGAGAGAGCGAGAGAGAGCGAGAGCGAGAGAGAGCGAGAGAGAGAGAGAGAGAGAGAGAGAGAGAGAGAGAGAGAGAGAGAGAGAGAGAGAGAGAGAGAGAGTGAGAGAGGGGAGATATATTCAGAAAGAAAGGATCCTTCGTGAAGCCAAAAATTTTGATGATGATGAGACATAGCGAGCGTCTCGACGACATGGTTCCCGAGTGGAATTCTGGAACAAAATACGAGAATCTTGACTTGACGATGCCGTCGAGACTCCCAGTCGACAGACCTCTTGCTAACTTCACAAATGACACTGCTCTCACCAGGAGTGGAATCATCATTGCTCAAATGGTCGGCAGAGGTCTCTTCGTAGCAGAAAGAGTCCCGGATATAATTTACTGCTCTCCCGCTCTCCGTTGCCTCCAAACGGCTACATTTGTCAAGACGATCTCCGGATCGAATGCGTTGTTGAGGTGAATTCGCCCTCTTCTGTATACGGTATCAACAGATGAGATTCAGAGTGGAGCCTGGTTTGTTCGAAAATTGCACTTTATACCCAGCTGGTACGCCGAAGTTCTTGACTCCGAGCCAGAGAGCAAGTTCGTTTCCTGTCGATGAGGATTATCGACCATTGGTTCCACAAGATCAGGTAACACTTATGTCCAACATTAATGAAGCGGCCTTACTTTGTTTTACAGTCTTGGCTTTATCAACAAAGCAAGTGAATATATTGTGCTTTAGGTAAAAACCAATGGAATATTGTAAAAGAGAGAGAAATGAAGAGAGAAAGAGAAAGAGAGAGAGAGAGAGAGAGAGAGAGAGAGAGAGAGAGAGAGAGAGAGAGAGAGAGAGAGAGAGAGAGAGAGAGAGAGAGAGAGAGAGAGAGAGAGAGAGAGAGAGAGAGAGAGAGAGAGAGAGAGAGAGAAAGAGAGAGAGAGGAATAGGAAGATAGCAAAGGGGTGAGAAAATCAGCGACAAATAAACTTATGTTTTCAATCGAGAAGTCTGAATATTGTGATTTTTATTTTGTAAAGGAAAAATGGAAAGAGGGTCCCGAGCTTAGCGAGGCCAAGCCTGCTTGTTTAAAAAATTAAACACAAAGAAAATACAAAACGAGTGACCAAGAGTATCCCACCTTTCTCATACAAAATTCTGTACGTTCCAGCTCTTTACCGGGGAAAAGGAAACGATTCCTCATTACAATGAAAGATTGCACAAAGTTCTCACGACACTGGCTGACAGAGAAGAATTCCGTCAGAATTCAAAGCCTCCAGTCGTACTCATGGTCGCCCATGCGTCTTCCGTTGAGATGGCTGTTGGTCTATTAAGAAAGAATCCAAGAAAAACGAAGACAGAAGAGTTGATCAACCTGAACGTCATGGTACCCTACTGCTCCATAGTACATTTGGAGGTGACTCTTATTTTTAATTTCTTAAATTTTATTCTCAGAAAACGTCGGATGCCTGGGCACCAAATCCATTTGTGATTCCGCCAATTACCTACGAAAATTTTACAAACAGGTATAATCCTGCTTTTGTAGATCGGTAAATAAACGGTTTTCGTGTTTTTCGTCTCATTTGTATTGAACGATCGAAAGAAAGGAAAGTTCAGAGGGATTTTTTTGTGCGTGTTAGATTATAGGCAGATCGTCTTGTTGTGACCACTGGTTAGCACAAAGAAGCTTTGTTGCTCCAACTTTTTTGCTTCAAGAAGAGAATACCACAAACTAGGATAATCAAACTGATCCCATAGCTAAAATGAATCTGGAGGCGTTTGCAATTTCGTAGTTCTAAATGAGTATCTTGTACTACAAATGATGAGATCTCCTCACGTAAAAGGTTTACCAAAAATAATAAACGTGAAATCACGTTTCCCTCATTTTCATTTCAAGAATCCATTACGATTAACTTTTTCAACAATCAACTCTGATGGAAGTCGACAGTTTTCAAGATACCACTAGTGAAAACGGAAACGTGGAAAAATTCCTGTTGTTCCTCGAGGGCGATTGTCCTATTTCAAAGGTAAACTACTACAGTATAACTACCGTAAACTTCTTTTGTTTCAGAGTGCTGCTATTTTCTACTTCCGACGTTATTTCGCTGGCGTCATAGATTTAGAGCTTCTCAATTGTAATGTATACGATAGAATTGTGAGTTTTTGTGGATTACAGAAATGACGGTGAATTCGTATTGAGAAACCAAACAAAATATTCAACAAATCCTCCGCCCACTTCGCCCCGCCCACTTTTCGTGAGCAAATTTTTTGGGTGGTTCTTTTTCATTTCTAATGTGCACATCTACGAAGGTATGAAGAAAGAGAAATGAGGTTACCCAATTCAGAATTATTTCTTACGCGTTTTGTCAATCATGACTCGAGATCATTATCATGACTCGAGGCTTCACAAAAAGTTGACGACCGACCCATAGATTTTTGATTTTTTTTTCAAAAAAAATAGAGAGAGAGAAAACTGAATCAAAAGTTTTTACGTCAGAACTGCAGATACTCAAGTATAGCCGACAATAGGTGCTGGTTGAACAAAAACCGATTTCAGATCGTGAGTATAAAAAAAATATTCTTGGAGGAAAACATCTTGAAAGAAACGAAAGTTGACGCGATGTGGATCATGAGCAACTTCTCGTTCAACAGCTCGAAAATCACTCACATGATCATCGAAATGGAATTCATAAAGATGGCTACGAACGAACTGGCGTCAGAAAACATCGAGCTAAATGTGCAGTGTGCTTGGCTTCTCGGAAACATTGGTGCAGACTGTACTGACTGTAGGAACAAGTGTAAATCTCCGCAAGTTATGAAGGTGAGTAAAAAATGTTTTCTTTGATGTGTATGGACTCTCACACTATTTCATCTGTTAGTATATGTCTCTTGTATCTTTCAGAATCTGACAGACTGTCTGTCGAACAAAAAATTTAACAAAGAGCAGTTGAAGACTATGCTTTGGTGTCTGAAGAATGTGACCACTGGAGGGCAGATTTCTGTTTCTTATAATGTGAGTTGAGAGAGAGAGAGAGAGAGAGATCATTTTTTTTTACAGATCGCAAAGTGCCTAGTTAAAGTGCTAACGGATATTTCGAAAAGAACAGATCTGACGGAAAGTCACTACAATGATTGTTTCTGGATCCTCGCAAACCTCGCCGAAGACACCAGTGATGAACGGAAAATTGACCTTATCGTCAATACCACCGGTTATCTCAACTACCTTTTTGGCATCTTTCTGGAAGAAAACTGCAAAGCCCTTCACAGTTCAGTGCTTCTTCTGATCGGAAGCATCGCTGCTGGATCGGATCGACAAACCGATGCTTTATTGTCGTGTGACAAGTTCAATCAAGTTTTAGTGAGTTTTATGATTGACCGCTCCAATTGCCCAATTGGTTAATAATAACCATATCTGAAAGATATCTTTCAGTTTTGGTTCCAAACATTTGAATTTCAGAAAAAAGCCATGAGCTCGGTCTCACACAAGAAAGAAATCACATGGATTCTGTCGAATATAACCGTTGGGCAGTCTTGCCGTGTCTAGAACGTGAATTTTTTTGAGAAACTCCTTTGACACTGCAGCTGTTGTTTAACTTGCGAAAATTCAACAGACTCAATAATTTTTATTTATATTTTTGAAACATTCTGAATAAACGTTTTCCTTTTCCTCGTTGTGAGAACGGTCGTTTTCCTTCGCTCATGAGTCCAATTATGGATGACAGAAATTGTCTGCATTCTAGTTGTGAAGACAAAATTTTCTAAACAAAGTGAAACTGATTTCTGACATGTTTTGAATTCTACCGTGGTTCCACTTTCTGTAGATTTTTGTTTTGCAATTATTTGATGCGCAATTTGAATTTTCCAGTCAAATTTGAATGATGATTCGGATTTTTTGATAGAAAACAAATGTAAAACAGTTTTAGATTGTCTTCTGTTGAATTGTCAACTCGTAAAAAAATCGTGTTACTAATCGCTTTGAAATCCGCAACACGACCGTGAAGAGCCTTCCAACAAACTCGAATCGTCGACAAAACCGAGACATTTTTGTGTTCTGAACACGAAGGACACTTTCTCCTCACTGACAAGTGGTCAATTTCGCTTTCTTCCGCCAGCTCTAGCACCTCCAAGTGTGAAACCTCTAAAAACCGCATAATTATGGGGGTATTGTAGGCTTCGAACGTGGATAATTGACCAAAACGGCTTTCACAATTACCCAACACTTTGGCATCTCTCCGGCTGTTTTGCCACGAATCTGTAGAAAAAGTATGGTTTCGTGGTTTTTATGAGGAAAATTGTACTTTTCATGTTTTGAGACATCTCTTCACCCATGTTTCTATCACTTTCGATGAACCAATTCATAATTCAAAAAAAAATTTACCTTGTTCTATCATAACTTGCTTGTGTTTAATTCCTGCTCCAGCTCATGTTGCTTAGGAAAATAAACGTTTTGGTATTGACATTTTTCTCTATTTTCAGTGTGAAAAAACACCAACTACAAGTACCTCCTGTCATATGTTGAAAATTATTGTCTACTCCACTGAAAACCTACAGTAATGAGATCCATGCAATCAAAACCCAACAGTTTCACAGCCACTTTCCTCTCCAACCACAGAAAACATCCTTTTCCACTAATTTTACCCGTTGTCTCCCGTCGGAACCGGCTAATTCGCTTACGCTACTGCGACTTTCAATAGGATCTCGTAATAATAACTAGACTGTTAGCCGATTTGCCATCATTTTTCATCCGTAAGGGTGGACATTGGCGGAATTTATTGTGTCATGCCTCTTTTGAAGACCTTTTATAATCATTGCTGTCATATGGACTTGTCCAGAATTCCATTAGAGTATAACACTATAAACAAGTAGAATTCTTGAAACACAATTTTCTTGTATTCATGAACTTATTCTTTTCAGCGTCTCATACAACTTTTTTATATTTTTCGGATGATTTCTAACCTTTCTTTCACATCGTAACCTTTCTTCAAAAGGCTACAGGGAAAATCAGGGAAAATCAGCTACAGTAGTTATAACCTCATGGAAGAATGACCTATGGTAATCTTACCATAGGTCTTATAAAGTTTTAATTTCCTGAGAATACTGTTTTGGTCAGGACACTGAAACGATCTGTCCGCGAGAACTCCGAATACATTTTCTAGCTAATCAGAGATGATAGAACTGACTCCGAAATTTTTCTCGGGTGGACACATGGCGCGAAACGGACCTGGCGTTGGTGAAGTGTCAGATTATTCAGAAGATCCATCATTTCCATCATATCATTAAACTTCCACCCTGCTCATTGATCACATAAAAACATTCTAACCCACAACTTTCCGAATCCAAGACTACCATTGATGTGATAAGACAAGTTATCCGACAGGATTCCTTTCTCCTTTTTGACCCCCATTCTTGGTATCAACGCCCTTTCTCTTTTTTCCCCTACAGTATTGAACTTTGAGCAGGATTTCACTCTGGAACGAGTAGCTCACTCTATACAACTGAACCCAATAAGTGAGACAAAATTAAGTTAATGAGATGTTTAAATTCAACTCAAAAATCTTGATTTTGTAATTATATAGCTCAAGTTGAAGTTCAAATCCTCTCCAGAATTATACGTTTTCCTGATCGGACTTTGTTTTCAACACAGGCTCTAAATCGGGTACCTCACATTTCGATTTTCTTGAGCTCTCAAGGACTATTATGGTTGTTAATGAAAGTTATGTGACTTGTTCTTTTTCATTCGGAAAATGTATACCTGAGTGTTACAGATTTTACAGGCGAGTACATCAAAGTTATTTTCTTCTTACTTTAACATTGAAAATTCCTATATCCAACCCTTAATTATTAACAAACATGACACAACTCTCGAAAACGCCTATCACAAGACTTCTATCATCTGTCTGATCTGATAACCTATATAACTCGGTTTTTCTCTCTAATGAGCGAAAAAAGGAGGCAGCGGGACGGTGTTAAAAAGTTCGAACGAGATTTTCCACAAAGATAACGACTGTGTGTGTGTGTGTCAGGACAGATTAGCCGTCTTGAACGCTTTCGCTGATCGTCCAGTGTTTTTGCAACATTCAAGAAGTTTCTACATCAACTATGCTACTAGTACAGTCATCGCAAGTCGTCTTCCGATCCTGTGAAACTCCTCGATTGTTCTAACGTACTCAATAACAAGTGACATACAATAGCACTTCTGAACTTTCATATTGAAAAACTAACACAAACAGACAATATCTATTTTTCTGTTATTCAGTAGGCTTTTTTGAAGCTCAATTGAAAGAAACTGCTTCCCTTCCTCGATTCTTCTAATCAGATTTTTTTTTCTGAATCACCTCTAGCTGGTTGCTAACTCCTAATTTTTCAACAAAATGGCAGAATTTTATCCTCGATGTTTTCACTAATCCACTAGATTTTCCTAATCTTTTCACAGTTAAGCCTCACATTTGCTTGTTACAAAAACGACGTTCTTCGTACTCTGTACATGTACATTCCTGTTACCAGTTTCTGATCAAATTCAAAATCCTTGTCGCTTACTCATTTGTTCACAGCGGGATGATGGATAATTACCGCTGAGTGCCCCTACCAGCCCCTACAGCTAGAACGGTCTATATGGCCAGATTAATTGCATTGTCTTACCCTCTTTCCCTTCTGACCCGCTTTCACCTATAGATTTCTCTTGCAGGAAAGAGCCAACTCAAGCTCATGGGCAGGGCCTTTTTACTGTTGCTATGTGCAGCTACTGCACAAGCAGCTCTAGGTGAGGTTTTTGATTGAGATTTTTCTTCCGTCCATAAACATACGAAGATATCATCTTTCTATCCATTACTGTTCAATATTTATTTCATGAGTAATTTCAAAACATTGATTGAATAGAAAAAATATATACCGTATTCAATGTCATTAAAAACATTCAGAAAGCTGCAAATTCCTAAACCCAGAAGATTATTACGTCAAGACTACAACATCGACGAGAGGAGGTGATTCACTCATGAACATCAGAGTCTCACCGCCTGATGCTAAATTAGTTATAGCAAACGTTCGTGCGGAACAGTTCCCAGAGGTAGTAGATCATATGTGAATCCTTGTACTAGAGAGTTTAGCAAAATTGGACACCCCAATTCCGAATCGATCCAACCCTCGAGGAAGGACTTTTCGAGCTTCGGGCATTGAGTACATTGTACTTGCCAGTATACCCATCTAGCATCAACGAGACCAATTTGTACGTTACTGTTGTCTGCAATGACTACGCTCATCCTCTGATAACTATCCATCTAAAGAAGACCAATGTATTCTCACCACAATTCTACTACGAGCCTTATGTTGTGGCAATTCCCAAGGTTTGTAGAAGACAAAAATATTTCGTGTTTCATGTGTAAACTGAATTTGTTCCAGGGCCTCCCAGTAGGAACCATTCTGAACACACCAGTCAGTGTAATTGACTGGGATCCCGCACCAATCTACAACCTTAGCTTCTGGCTGGAGGATGCTCACAAAGGGTTCGAGGTGGTTCCGAAAACACCACTGTCGAAGATGCTCGAAGACACTGCACAAGACTGGCCTCTTCCACAGAAGCCGAGATCATTCCAGCTCAGAATCAATGATGCCGCGTATAAACTACCGGTTTCCTTGAAGTTGATAGTCTCGGTCAGTTTCATAATTTTGTGACCAAAAGATCAACAACATTCTGGAGTGTTTTTTCATAGTTCAAACATTCCCTTACTGTCCTGATTGTAGCTGTTTGAATACAGAGTTTTCAGTGAGATTTATCGCATCCGCCTCCTTCTTAAATTTGTAACAACTATTTATAGTTATTACTGGATCCTATTGAACTGATTCTGAGTGATGAATTTCTGCATTTCGAGAAAAGAAGAGAAGTTATTCGTAAGAAGTAAAACAGTTTTGCAGGACAACGATATCCCACCAAGAAAAGCAACAACGATAATCAACCTGACAGAAGAGTTACCAAAACCAACAGTTGCAACCACTACTAGTAGAGTAACTGAACTCCCAACGACGACAACGACTGCTACTACAACGACATCCGTCGAAACTACAACAGCAACTACAACGGTTGCCGTCAAAACCACAACAACACCGATCCCGAAAACTGAGAAACTCAAAAAACCAGAGCCGGAGAAGGCGTTTGGAACAAAAACACAGGTGATCAGAATTTGTTTTGGAAAAATTATCCGACTTTCAGGAATCTTCTCCAATTGCAAGTGAAGATTTAGAGAATAACGTTTTAACGTCTGAGGATCCAGTTGTACCTGTTACCGCGGGAGCAACCCGATTCGAACAATGCGTCAAACGAGTAACACTTCCGGAGAACTCGAAAAGGGGATCTATCATCACCCCGTTGGAGATTATGAACAAAAGAGAGGTAGGAAAATTATTCGAAGCTATAATGCAATTCAAAAATTCTTAAGGACACTGTTCTCGAGCTTATCGATCCAGATGGAACGTTTGCGATTGCACAGGATGAGTTGATAGTCGCTGATCCACGGTTGATCGATAGAGAGAGGTTTTCATCTCTGGAAGTTGTCATCAGCATCAAGGTTTGTTTTTCACTACGGGAATACTTGTAAAGATGTTAATGCTTTGTTCGGGTGAACTCTAGATCTTCAAAAGATCAAAAAATTAGCATTCAAAAAGTGGCCCCGCCTCGTATCATTCACCGTTCAAGCGAAGCAAAAATTTTCAGTTAGTGAACGTTTCTTGAAATTCGTCATTATGGAAATTTATGAAAGATCTGAGGAAGCATATCCATCAGATTGCTGGTGTACAATCATTATTTGCCGTGATTCTTAAGTTTTGACATTCAGGGTAGTAACCAATGGACGCAGTGTACCAGAATTCGTGTCAAAATTGATCTCCTCGATGAGAACGACAATCGACCAGTGTTTGAGAAGGAAGAGTCAGTTTTTCCACCAACTCCTATCATGTTGCTATTCTTTACAGATACTGGTTCCCGATTTCTAGTGAATTCCATGCAGGCGGTCAAATAGGAAAAGTTCTGGCGCAAGACATTGATTTGGTATGTTTTACACATAAAAAACATACCTTCCTTGTTTCAGGACGCGAATGGTCAAATCACTTACAGCATCGTGAACCCGGACGCTTCTCCATTCACTGTCGTTACTCAAGGGCGTCATGGTGTGCTTTACACCAACTCGCCATTGGTGAAGGGAGTCGAGGTGTACAATCTGACTGTTGAAGCGAAAGATCATGGAGAACCGAGAAAGTCTGTGACAGTTCCAGTCTCCATCCTTGTACTTCTCAGTCAAGAGGAAAAAGCTTCAGCAGCCAAGGAGAAAGGTTGTTTGTGGAAACTGTCATAGTTGGTACTGTTGGATTACAGATCTAAAGGCTAAGGCGGAAGCCGCTGCAACAGTCACGCTGGCTACTCCGGTCGATGTCCCTAGTGTTGAAGAGGTGGAAGTGGGCGAGTCTGTTGAGAATATAGGTAAAACAATATAGTTGAAATCGTTTTTTACAAAGAAAAAATTGAATTTTTTATTCATATATGAAGTTTTATATGTTCTCACACACAAATGTTTTCTGAGCTCTCGCCGAGAAAATGTTTCACTGTCCTGACTTTTAACACAGCTTCTCAACAGTTCGGTTGATCAAAACCTATTTTTTTTATTAAACTAGTATCGTCATTGAATCTTATTCGATTTTTCCGCAGTGAATAAAATGCAACCGTGAAACACAATATCCCATTTCCAGAAACTACTTCTCAAGAAGAGTCACCATTTGACGTCACCACTACGACTGTCGCCGCACCAAGATCTTCTCACCCAACTCTGACCAACATGGAAATGTTCATAGAGAAGGAGAATGAGTTGGAAGAATCAACGGAAACACCAGGGGTCTGATTCAGTCTGATTTGTCTTTTCATACAATCTTCCAGGTGTTCTCATTCAAGCGATCCAGTTACGTTTACGATGTTTTCGGTGAGAATATTGAAGAAGGGTCTGTGATCGGTCATGTCGATGCCGAACCAAATGCCGAATTTTATGCAATCGACAAGAATGTGAGTTTTCTATGCTTCCAGTCTTCCGAATATCCCTTCCAAAATTCAATTAGAAATTGAATTATCTATGTAGTATCTAATAGAGAAAACAAGTACAATTTCCATTGAATTTTTGTTTTCGGACATATTTTTGCTCACATTCTCTTGAATTCACTATGATTGCAATCGCATGGGTACTTATTGGGTATTCAGGCGGCAAAAATGGTGAAGATCACAGACTACGGAGACATTGTGGCAGGAAAAGAACTGGCAGCTATGCCAGCCAACAATCTTACATTTGGAGTTTCGGCAACAAATGGTCTTGACACGGTGAGGTTCATGATAAAGAAGAGAGAGAGAGAGAAAGAGAAAGAGAGAGAGAGAGAGATTTATAAAAACTCATAATCAATCATATCTATTTCTGTATGAGTATGCTACAGTCAAATTTCGATAGACTTCGACCCAGAGTAGTTCTAAATTACACTTATTTGAAGTTTTCCCGTTGAACTAAACCATGTAGTTGCGAATTTTTTCTGGAAACTTCCCAATCGATACTATAAAAAGCCGTTCGCGACATCGTATAGTAACAGCTTCACCTTTTCATGCCCTCTCCCGATAACAGCTCTGTTCCACGCAGCCCATTGGCCTCAATTATCTAGGTACGTAATGCAAATGGACCACCGTGGTAAACCTGCGCTAGCGCAGGTGCTCACAGTTGCAATTGGGAACCAGTCAGCTGGATGATGTACGTTTCAAGATGGTGTGAAGCAGATTCTAGTGCGTTCAGAGAAAAATTGTTTCAAGTTTTGAAAAATGATTCAAAGTTCTCACGAGAAAATTAGTTTACTATCCTAATCAGAGCTGTTTCCGTTGTTGTTTATTGAGGTTCTAACGACTTCTGCTGGTTGTCACTGAAGTTTACGTAATTTTTTCTTCATGAAAAAAGTTTGAAAGACAAATGTAGCTAAAACCGTTGAATGAGTTTCACATGCCAAAAAAAATTCTTTATTTTTCTCAGAAACTTAATTTTGCAGTGTTACTAGAAATAGTCGGAGTATTCAGTGTACTGCATGATCCAATTTTTTCGCATAATTTGTCGGCATCAATGAAAGAATAAATAGTGTGCCCAAGGCCAGTAGCATCTTCTTCCCTCGATTTACCTCCGCCAAGCAATTAGTAATGCTCACGCAATATATCCAAGGTGGGTCTTACCGCACACGCACGCGATTATCCTCCACGCGCAGCCGTTTGACTCGATCCATTCAAATATGGGAACAAGGGTCGGCTAATGGCAGGTTACGCATAACACGACTATGTGTATTGTGTGTTGTGTCGGATTAGAAGTGAAACGGATTGGCAGGTGAACTGAAGTTTCAATTGCACTTGCAAAGCGTCGCATTCGGAGTGCGTCTGGGATTTGTTTGTAACATTCATCCAAGAAGTACACAATCTTTAGTCACAATCACTTCTAAAGGCACAAGAAAAAAGTTGGATATACTGAAGGGTACTGAAATCATTTGCAAAACCACCCTGGTCAGGTCAGCAAAGTGATTTTTCCACGAGAACTTTGATCAAAGTGCTAAAGTCACCATTGTGGTCTTGATGAAAGTTGTTGTTTTCTCTATGAAGTGAATCATTCATGAAGCCTTTTTTATTGTTTCCATATGGAATCCAATCTTTGAATGTGGAAAACAGAAGCAACGACGAAAAGTTGTTATTAATACACAGAGATGTACCCTGGTAAATCGTTGAAAGATGTCAAATGTTTGAACCCGCCTAATGCACGTCTTCCGATACGACACAGGAAACGTAGAGTTGATCCATAGAAGGTCCGCACGTACTAGCCTCCGTCTCCCTCTCACCTTCTCTCAAAGCGGCAACGCCACCCGTTTGGGAATACGTTTCAGAAGGGTAATTAAGGTGGTGTGTTGGAGGCGGGGCGAGTTTCTTATTTAGGCGGCAAGCACATAGCAACAGGCAGCTGCTCCCTCTCTGTTCTTCGCTACCTATAGAACCTCCACCTCACCTCACATTAGCCATTTATTGTATTCAAATACTAAATCGTCGACATATGCACAGGAAGCCAAATGCTCGGATATTTGATCATTTTTCAATTGATTTACACGGTAGGAGTTGTTTTTCAATGTACATGTGATTGTTGTTGGGTTGGTTGCTTCTGGTACGGCATGTAAAATTACTCGTTTTTTCCTAGATTTGATGTAATACACATGTCAAGTACATCCCTCGAATATCAGTTTTGAATATTCAACGGTTGTGAAGTCTTAGAAAAAGTCTCAAATAATGTTTCTTTTTCTCGATAAAAAATAGATGGTGATAAGCTGTTCTGAGAACGGTTAACCTGTTTTTTTGAAGAATAATGAAACAAAATTCTTCCCCGAGAGAGAAAATAACTGAATGCTTGAGTTAGTTGTGATAGAAAATCAGTATTAATAGTATTGTGTGATGTTGATGAATCGAGAGAAGAAGATAGGAGCCATTATTCAACACTGCTGATTTCAGGCGAGAACACAGGTGACCATTTGGAGGGAGCCAACGTTGGACCCTACAGAAGCAGCTCCACGGTTCGATCAAGAGACTTACAGATTCAGAGTGACCGAGAATCAGAGACCCGAGGTTATTGGACTGACCAGAGTGAGTTTTTGGATGGAATATTTTTTCGTGTTACTGACATGGTATTCTGACAGTTCATGATGATTATGATAAAATAAACATGAACGAAAGAAGTGTATGACCTGGGTAGAGTAACAAGCTTTCTGGGTGGTGATATGATGAGAAGCCAATAAGAATTGACAGGGAAAAAGAAGGAAAGAGAGAAAATACAGAATATGAAAGTCATGTATGCTTTAGATTCTTGTGTTTTCTAAACCTCATGTCAGCCTATTTTCTTTCGGTTTTATTCACCGTACAAAACCCTTTTCACAGGTGTTAGGATGATTTTGGTTGAATTATTTTTCATTATTCTTCTGAAGTTTATCTCACAACAAATTGCAAGGTTTCACATGAACAAATCTATCCTGGGAATTTTTGTTTTGATAGTTTTTTCGAGAGAATTCAGATTAACCGAGAAAATATTGCTTCTCTAATTGAAAAAGATGAGTTTTGGAAGTCCCGTAGAGAAAATTCAGCCTTCTCAAGTGTAGAATTTCATTTTTCGTGAAAAATTATTCATGCGAAAATGAAGAATGGTCTGTAAGAATTATTAGAAAACGGTACCGTCAGTGTTCATTTTTTTAAACGTTAACTAATTAAAACAGAAAATTCTGGAATATAAAAAATTGCAGGCTTTCCACTCTGCCATCTCTTCTTCTGAATCCATCAAGCTCACGTACTCCCTGGTAACTCCCGCGAATGAGGATGAACTACCTTTCGAAGTACACGCACAGTCGGGTGAAATCAGTACCAGTCGGCCGCTTGATGCCGAACAATCCCGAAAGTATCGGTTTATGGTAAGAGTCGTTCAGATTTCCGATATTCACAGATTTCTGAAAGAATGGCCCCACTAATCTCTTGTTTTCACTTCGAACTCATTAGAAAATCGAAAGTATGTCAATCGCCGCTTAGGGTCTACAGATTGATTTTTGGAACTTTTGTGAGGAGAGAGAACGAAAAGAGAGAGAGAGAGAGAAAGAGAAAGAGAGAGAGAGAGAGAGAGAGAGAGAGAGAGAGAGAGAGAGAGAGAGAGAGAAAAAAGAGAGAGAGAGGGAGAACGAAAAAGAGAGAGAGAGGGAGAGAGAGAGAGAGAGAGAGAGAGAGAGAGAGAGAGAGAGAGAGAGAGAGAGAGAGAGGGAGAGAGGGGAGGGAGAGAGAGAGAGAGAGAGAGAGAGAGAGAGAGAGAGAGAGAGAGAGAGAGAGAGGGGGGGAGGGAGAGAGAGAGAGAGAAAGAAGGAGATGGAGGGAGAAAGAGAGAGAGAGAAAAAACGTTTCAGGTCCGCGCTTGCCTCACCCAGAACGTCTGTTCATCAGCAACCGTGATCGTTCTTGTCGATGACGTCAACGACAATAGCCCGACATTCTCGCAACGAACTTTCACTGCAACAGTTTCCAGTGACCTACCGATTGGTTCGATTGTGAGTTCAATGTTGTCCACTAGAACAAAAAAGCTTCCAGGTCGCCATTCTCGAAGCAAAAGATACGGATTTTGGACTGAACTCGCAGTTAACCTACTCGATCGCACCAGCTAGTCGTGAGTTTTGTTTTGGCATCTCATTTTAGGATATTTCTTTCAACGGGGTTTTATCGTCCTAGATTCACTAGCAAAATAATTCTTCAGCACTATTCAAAGTGAACGCCGAGAATGGAGAAGTCCGAACTACTGGCCAGCTCACACAGCCAGTCTACAATCTCCTGGTCTTGGTCACTGACAACGGGGTTCCGAGAAGACAAGATACGGCAGAGCTTAGAGTTCAGGTTCAAGGCACAAACCCATCGTCTCCTGTTTTCGATAAGGTTTTTTTGGTTTTTAATTTGGTTCTAAAAAAGTCCGAATTTCTCGCTTCAATGTCCTGACAAACACTGTTTCAAACAGGTTCCTCGTGCGGTTTATCACATCTTGTTTTTTTTTTTGCATTATTGCGGTTTTTCCTAGAAGCTCATGAAAGGTTTTCTATGTTGAATTAGCCTCACTTTTTATGAAAACGTTTTTGAGATTTTTTTTGCATTAGAGTCAATCAGTGGTCTCATGGACTTTGTCGCACATAATGGATAATTATGCATTTTGTAACTCAAAACTTATCGCATAAAGACTGAATGTTCAGTACAAAGCTTAACCCGTGCAATCCACTTGCAAACTACATCTTAAAATTTGTCAGTGAATAATTAAGTTGCCAAGTCAACGTTATTAATCAAGCTCGGTCATTGCTGTCATTCAAACCGACTCTTCAGGAATCATACTCAATCGTAATGGAAGCACCGATCAGGGCAGGACAAACAGTCGGCAAAGTACATGCATCGGATCCTGACCCGGGACCAGAAGGACTCGTCAGCTATTCGTTTGCTCCAACCACTGACAAGTTCAGTATCGAAGATCAGAACAAGTTTTCGATCAATTCAAAGGTTTTTAAAAGCTTTTTCTTCAATTCACGGCCATATTTCTTTCAGACAGGAGTCATCACCGCTCTACAGACAATTCCACTAGGTGAAGGACCATTCCGATTCTCGATTTCGGCTTCTGACAATGGGAAGAACACGAGGAGAACGGCGTCATCGACCCTGACCATAGAAGTGGTCGAATCCAAGTCTCTGCGATTCCTTCCTCTGCCTACGACAGTGTTCATCTCGACGGAAAAGGTGATTTCCCTTTCTTGAATTTTCTATTGAATCCCTGCAGGCAGTGGGAAGCGTCGTCATTCGTGTTTCCGCTTCAACCACCGAGGATCTTCCGATCAGGTTCAGAGTACTTCAAGAGAACTCACAGTTTGTGATGGACGCTGACTTGTTGAGAGTGAGTTTTCAATTGTTCTGTTATTTTTTCTCGCCACGATCGAGTCATCGTAGCGAAGGAAAATTCAGTTTCAACCCTACCAATACACACTCCTACAGTAAATAATAAAATCATAACAGATACTTTTTAACCTTTTTTTTTAGCTTAATAGCTCTTCTAAACTCTTTTAATTGTTTTGTCTGAAATCAAACTGAGTTCAAAGAAGAGAAACAATTATAGTCATGTTTGGTGAGAACCTTCAAGATGAACTATTTATGAATTTTGAAAAGATTGAAGTATTATCACCTATACTGCCAGTTAGCACACTAGATTCGAAGTAAAAATGTCTAACTGGCATCTTCGGTGAAATTTTGTTGAGTTCTTGGAATGACCTGTCATTTTCGTTGCTTCTGAATTTCTAGGAAAGCTGATGAAATTTTAAAACAGAATCAATGAAGAAATTTCCAGGTAGCAAACCATTTGATGGAAGGCGATACATCATTGACCATAAGAGCTGAAAACGGCATTTCGCACATTGATCATCAGCTGAAGGTAATTTCTGTTTCTTATAAATCAACCCATTTGGTGATATTCAGGTTGTCGTCATGTCAAATCGCGACAAGTATCCAGTGTTCCCACACCTAACCTATGATTTCGAGGTATCAGCTTTTACCCAAACACTTTTTATTCCTTCCCATCACAGATCCAAGCTGAAGGAAAGTTCCCACGTACAGTACATCAGTTCAACGCAAAGATCTCAAAAGGAACACTTAAATACAGCTTCTTCCCGCCAACTGCTCCACCACAGGGGCTCTTCCTAGACGAGATTACGGTATGTATTGTTAGACTTTGATTTTTGTATGCTTTTGAAATTCCCCTAAGGTGTTTGCTGTGAAAGTTGGTTCTGGAGATAGTAGAAGAATGTTTCAGGGAGATCTTCTAGTCACATCCAACTACCCAAAGGTTGCTGAGAACAGAGAAACTGTTTTTGTCGTGATCCGCGCTTCGAATATTGAGTTCCCAGAGTTTTACAGTGATGTTGGAGTGAGTCTCTCTCTCTCTCTCTTTCTCTCTCTTTCTCTCTCTCTCTCTCTCTCTCTCTCTCTCTCTCTCTCTCTCCCTCTATCTCTTTTTCAATATTCGAATTTGGTTGAATGGCCCATTTGCAGGTTGCACTAACGTTGATCAGCAACAACCCCACCCTGCGGTTTGACCAGAGCATCTACCGACTGGAAGTTTTTGAAAACACCCCAGTTGGAAAGCCTATCGGCAGAGTCGGAATCAATGTGAGTCTTTCTTATCACAGGGAATTCCTCTGAAACCGAATTTCTCTGTATGTGTAAGACATAGCCTGAGAGTGGAAAGCCGTTTATGTCAAACATAGCCAAGTCATCTATTCCTTGTGACCACTGAGAGCAGTACTTCAACGTTGTACCTCTCTCTTTGGACTCTCTGTTGATCCTACTGAGACAGAACATTTTTCAAATTTTCAGACCACAGCATTCCCTGACACAAGGTTCTCGATAAACCCGGAATCTCTTGTCGGAATCAACCAGAATGGAGAGATTGTTGTGTCCGAACCAATCGACATTGAAGCACTAGAAGAGTTCACTTCGAACTATGTGGTATGCTTTTTATAACTCGATCAAGTCGCGAATCAAAAGTTTGGTGAACAAGAACATTTTTTGAATTCAAGATAACCGCAAAAAGTGGTACCGATTCTGCAAAAACTCGTCTTCAACTGACGGTCAGAGATGTCAACGAGTTCCCTCCAGTGTTCGTCGACCGAGAACCTGCATTGCGTGTCTCGCAGTCGGCACTCCCAGGAACACCGATTGGAAAGACTGAAGCTTTCGATAAAGATGTCTCTGAGAAGGATCGTCTCATCTATCGAGTTGTAGGAGGTAAACTTTTCAAGTTTTAACTTTTCTATGTACAGTAACGAACAAAAGTTCAGCAACTTTTAATTTCGACGATATCTCACTTCAAACTCGAGTTACCGTTCTCAATTTTTATCTGAATTTACTTAAAACTTCTGAAAACATTTCAACAATAAGAATTAAGTTGCTCTCAATCTTTCTCCGACTAAAAAGTTTTTTTACAACATAGTCAAATTTTCGTTCACCACTTCGCAAAGCACATATCTTCCTCTACCTGTAAAAAAGTCTGACCTCCGTAAATCGGTTACTTATTACTGTAGCAGTTTCGCTTCGAAATACATGAACGATTAAGTGATGCGCCTTCAATTTCAATGGACTGAAAGTAAGAATAATAATTTAAATCCACAAAGATCTAACTGTTCGTTGTGAGAGTCCCGACCCTACCGTACTCATTTTACAAAAATACGACTGCCGCGAGTTTGAAGTCGGTCAGACTTTTTGCTAGATGTGTGCAACGGTTTTTCTCATTTTTCTCGCTATAACTGTTCAAAACTTTTTGTTTTATGATCAATAACAAAAATAAACAAAAACAGAACTGAAAAGTGAGAAGAAGTTGTATAAAGTCGTGAACTAAATAAACTAATTTTAAAATTTCACTATGTAGAAAAAACTTTCCTGTTGAAAACAACAATAGCAACTCAATTTTCTTTTTTTTTGAACGTTTTCGAATGTTTAAAGGTGGGGTTTCAGAGAAAAATTTATGGTGATCGCGTAAGTTTTACAAAGATCGAAACGAAAAGTTGCTAAACTTTTGTTCGCTACTGTATGCTGGGAAGTTATAATTTTTTCACAATCACAGCACCTAAAGGCGTTTTGATGTTTCAGGTAGCGGTAAAAACCTAGTATTCATTCAAGAAGATGGTACACTGATAGTTGGGGATAGACCTCTTCCAAGTGAGAACTTCGACCTCGAGGTGGAAGTTGTGGATAGGAATGGAAACACGGTTAGATTTACCGCAATCACTTGGGAACTTTTTGGAGTGCTTCTTTTAAGCCGTTTCTTTTGTAGGACCGAGCTCATGTTGTAGTAGACGTCGAATCGATCAACGATCACGAACCAAAAATTTTGGATGTACCACTTATATGGAAGATTACTGAAGGTGAGCAGAATATTTTACTTGACGAAAATTGATTTTGCACTTTGCCTTCTGTTTTTCATACAAACAGGTCTAATTTCCTACTCATCCCACTTTTAAATGGACTCAAACTAAATGTGAAGTAAATGTCACTTTTTAAGGCACCACCGAAGTGTTCACTGTCCGGGCATTAGACGAAGATTCCGGTCCCAATGGAGAAGCCACGTTTGCCATAGTCGAAGGAAATGAAAGCGGACATTTTGAGTTGACCAAAGGACGAACAAAGAATACGGTAGGTAGATTAAGATGTTTTCAGCAAAAAGTGACCATTAACCATGCTGGTTGATCTTTGACTGCTCAGTAGTTTAACCGAAAAGAAGAACCTAAGGCTAGCATGAAATTTTTGTGAGGTTTTTTGTACATTCATGATTATAGCTTATTTATGAGAAGGAAACCTCATGAAGGAAATTTTCTTTGTTTAAAGAAACTCTTCCTTAGTGAACTAACTTCACATCTTTCCAGGCCAACATTCGAATGGTCAGTGATCGTACCAGCAAGAAGCAGTCAGAGTACGTGTTGACGATCGAGGCTCGCGACAATGGAACACCATCCAGAAGTAGTTTCGCTCATTTGAAGATTCAAGTCTCCAACAAGAATGACTTTGCTCCTCAATTCGGTCACAATGAGTATACCCAGAAGGTATAAAGCTAACCACATCACAAGAAGACAAACATTCAGATCCAAACTGACATGCCAGTCGGAGAAACTATTCTGACGGTGACTGCGACTGACAGAGATCGCGATCAATTGATGTTCTCCATTCAGGGTGAGTTCGAATAGTGTTGAAACCGATGTTGTACTGAATATTAGCCACTCACCGTGTCCTCAGTGAAAACTTCTTTAATCTAGAACTATAGTATTACTTATTCTAATCAACCTTCAGGTGGCTCATGTGATAACTTCCTTCAAGTCGATTCGGAAGGAAAAGTATCCCTCAAGGTGCCACTCGGTCCTGGCAATCTGGTTTGTCTTGTGGCAGTATCTGACGGTGAACATACTACCCATGCAAGCATCAAGTTGACTGTCGAACAGCCTACTACGCCTTCGTAATTTTTCGAGAAAATCTATATTTCATGTAAAAAAAATAGTTCATAGATCCCACAACCAATCATGAGGTTTTATTCAATTTTAAGCAGACAAAGAGATAATAGGGAGAATTTCTTGTAACATATGTTATCTTTTTGAAGAATATGTTCCCAGAAGATCATAAAGAATACTGTATTGAAATACAGGGTGGTCATTATTTACCCGCGGAAGTGTTAACTGATAATCAGTATTTCAGGAAGTATGAGTCAGAGCACCGTGTAAGTTGACAAAAATATTATTTATTATCGTAGCAACAATTATCAGAAACTTGGTGAAATAGTAAAAAAAAACTCTTATTTGATGGAAAACTGAAATAAAAAACATTATGAGAGTGCCAGTGGTTTGATGTATGACGTCAAACTTTCCGCGGGTAATTAGTGACCACCCTGTAGATTCTGCCTAATTATTATAAACTAAATCCGTCCTTGGAACAAAATTAACTGACGTAGAGTTTTTTCATGTAATTAAAAAAAAACTTTTTTGTTTACCTCTGGAATTCTTGGAAAGAGAGCGTGTGATTATTGAAATTTTCCGCCAATCAAAAAAACACAAGTAAAGCAGAAATTAATTTTGCTGGGAAAGGAGCCGACTAGGATCTGAGCACTCATTAACTATTGCTACATTTTCAGACCACAATCTTCAAACCATGCACCGGAGTTTGACCAGAAAGTATACTCAGCTACCATGGAAAAAGGTGATGTACGAATGCCAATTCTGAAGGTCCATGTCGTCGACCCAGACCAGGATCCAGTAGTTCTTACAATTGAACCACCACAGTACCGTAACCTGTTTGCCGTTAGCCCACAAGTAAGCTGTTTTCAAGTTTTATACGCTATTTCAATCTATATGATCGTTTAAAAAGTGAAGAACTTGATTTTTACAAATTTACTGTTATTCGCAGTCTTAGTTCACATTCGTGTTTCACAAGAAATTGTTTTCTGCTTTATTAAAGTCAATTCACTTTTTCTATAACCGGTGATAGCGTGTAATTTTTTGGGAAATCTATAGTTTCCCATGACTACAAGAATTCTCATTTTCAGGGAGACATCACTTTAGTAGTCGATCCATCCGATCTTGAACAATCATCGTACAGCTTCCTAGTCGTAGCTGAGGATCGCGGGACTCCGCTTCTATCGTCCTTCACAAGTGTCAAAATCGAAATTTCACCAGAATCTGGGAATCAGCTCGACGGACCGGTGACTACAGTGGAGACGACGAGAAGTGAATTCGGCAGACAGTCGACAAGACCACGTGAGTTGAATCGAGGAGATGAAGTTTTTGGGTCTGTAGATAGATATTCTTTAGAGAAAAATCTTGAATTCTCAATTTTTGATCCTTCTGCTTAGAGACCGGCAATATTATTGACTATAAATTGAATCAGAGAAAATGTTCCGAGTTTGAACGAAAATGTTTCTAAACAAACAAAAAAACATCATGAGCTTTTCTCTACTCAACGTACGAATCGATGAAATCAAATCTTCAGAAATTCAATTCTCCGAACCGTCCTACCATTGGACCATCGAGGAGAACATGCCGGTTGGTACAGTCGTTGGTCAAGTCGCCACATCCACAGCACATCCCGTAAGCGGTGTCTTGAACTCTACTAATTCCATCTTCAGAATGTCGAATACTCGTTCGTGTCCACAACAGGCCTTCAAGTTGACGCTAATGGAAGAGTCGCTGTCATGAGGCCAATTGACAAGAAGATCGAGGATATGGTCATTGCAACTATTGGGGTGAGAGTTTTCGTTTTTGTTCATAATCACATAATCTTTCCAGAGTGAAATCCTAGCTGAAGCTAGAGTCTACCTAGAAGTTGTCAAGTCATCAACAACCACATCTCTATTGATGACGACAACTCCGGTTACTGAAACGACGACGACTACAGTATCCACCACGACGGAATCGACAACAACAGAAGAACCTGTCGAGACAACCCCAAACACTGTGATCGTGGAGTCAACCAGAGTTACCACGAAAGGTCCCACCAAGCCAACGTTACCGACGATTTTGGTCGATGGTGAACACAGGGCTACGACTGAGCAGCCACTGCCGACTCCTGTCAGGTAACATTTTCTCTCCTCGCTATCCTCCGTTTTCTGAAGTTTTTACATGAAAGCTAACTTATTAGTAGCTTGAGTAGCTTAAAAAAGATGTCTTTCGAATAAATCACATTCAAGAACAAGTTTTACACGCTCTAGTAATAACTGGCAGTAGACGTTACAAGAACGAGAAAACGTAATAGACCTGCAAGACGTAATAGACCTGCAAGAATTTTTACTTACTTACTTCTGAAGTATCTGAAGTAAGTAAGTAAAAATTGGAGAGAGTTTTCTTCCAAAGAACGATACAGATTATTGATTTTAGTTGTAGTCTGTGTGCTCATAATGATTCATCGAGTTAAAAGACAATTTAATTCGTTTTTGACAAACATGTTTCAAGCGATTCTTATAAATCGTAATACACAAATACTAAGCATTATTCCGTATTCAAATCCTTTTGCAGAAGTACCACATTCGGGCTGCCTCAACCAACTCCAACTGTAGCATTCGTGACTCCAATGGTCGTCGATTCGTCGGCGGAAACAATGGTCACGTTCGCCTTCGAGCTTCCTGCCTACCACGCTGTTGTTAGTGAAGGTTAGTGTGTCTCCATCATTGTAATCGACTTGATTTGACGTTATTGGCTGAAATCGAATATCACATTACAGGAAACTACCAAAACGGCCTGGAAGTGGAAGTCCTGCCAAAACCATTTGCAACCAACTCAAGACAACCTGTCGTTTACTCCATTGAAGATACCACTACCAAAATGCCGTTCCTTATTACAGGTTATTCTGCATTAGAAAAATTAGACAGTGTAATTTTCAGAAGACGGTAAACTCATTGTATTCGAATTGGATAGAGAGCAGACGTCAGGATTTGTCTTCTCAGTTCTGGTAGGTTTTTTTTCAATATTCATATGTACTGAAAAAATGCTGATTTGAAAAAAATCAAAGTTGGAAATTGTAACGAAACCTCTTGTATACGGTATATCGCGATATACCGTATGGATACGACATTCCAGCCAAACTTGTTGTAATTATGTGGAAACCAGGGCGTCAGAGGCTTTTATGAACTCACTATATTCAGGCAAAAACACGGCTCCCCACAGGACAAGAAATATCGGCAAGAAGTCGCATGAACTTGACTGTCCTTGATGCGAACGATAACGCCCCAGTGTTCGAATCACATCCCGATGTCATTGGTCTACCAAGAGTGAGATTTTGAACAATTTTTGTGCAGGAAGGGGTACAAAACCAATTTGTCTCAAATTTCCTTTTTTACATTAGAATATTGTAAACCTTGGTCCTCAGAATCTCTACGAAGGAACTCCAGTCTACCATATTGTTGCTCACGATTTGGATGCTCAGTCGAGGATAACCTATGAAATGACTCCGACAAGTCATTTTGTTATCGACCCAAGAGGTTTTTAGAGAGAAGAGAGAGAGAGAGAGAGGGGGGAGAGAGAAAGAGAGAGAGAGAGAGAGAGAGAGAGAGAAAAGAGAGAGAGAGAGAGAGAGAGAGAGAGAGAGAGAGAGAGAGAAAGAGAGAGAGAGGGGAGAGAGAGAGAGAGAGAGAGAGAGAGAGAGAGAGAGAGAAAGAGAGAGAGAGAGAGAGAGAGAGAAAGAGAGAGAGAGAGAGAGAGAGAGAGAAAGAGGAATTTCAGAAGGAATGATCCGAGTCTCCAAGGACCTGAGAACTGCTCAAGACGACATGGAGCTGGTGATTGTAGCGAGCGACAATGGTCGACCAGCCACCAAAACTGAAACAAAAGTAATTTTTTAATATATCAGTTATTTTCTCAAAAAAATCTTATTTTTGTTTAAATGAAAACGATCAACCTCTTATTTCAGCTTCTTATTCGTCTATTCGACGACGGCGACAAACCACATCTGCCCGCAGAGTCTCCAGAAGTAATTGTGACGTCACGAGCGAAAGTGGGAACTCAGGTATCAGAGACTTTTTCTTTTTTTCATATAAAAATTGAATTTTCAGATAGCTCAACTTCTAGCTGGTCCTAGTGTGTCGGAGAATGATAAGATTATGTATAGGTTAGATTTTGTATTTCAGCTTTTTTTAATCTGGTAAAAAATTCATTTCTGACGTCATTATTTCAGACTGGAAAATGACTCAGACGGACTATTTGCGGTTAGAGATAATGGTGTCATCGTCCTTACACGACAACCAGGACCTGGACAGGTCAACCAGTATCATCAACTGACTGTGATGGCTGAGAACAGCAAGGGAATGGATAAAACGAATGTGAGATTTTTCTTGTTCATTCGAAATTTAGTCTAGAGCTTATAAAGAACTGTAAATATGCACTTTATAAAACTGTTTTAATGCATTTCCACCCACCTTCAGAATTTTTCGCTCTTGCATTTTTACCTAGGAATCGAAAAAACCGAATTTTCAAGTTCTTTTTTTAGCTGAACGTCTACGTAGAGGGATCTGTATCAGTGACCACTCCATCTCCGTCATCACTCGATACGTGTACATTCGAGAAGAAGATCTACAAAGCGGAAATAATGGAGAATCAACCAGAAGGAAGCCACGTGGCAACTGTCGAGTCGAGATGTGCTACTCAACCGGGACGACTGTTCAGATATGCATTCCACTATCCAACAGGTTACTTTTTGAATTGAATGATTATTCTAGAAGAAATGACATTTTTGGATTAATGTACACTGTTACTGGTAGATGGTACATACAGTAGGTGGTAGATATAGTAGGTGGTACAGTTAATACAGTACCGTCCAAAAGTATATTACCGATATTGTTTTTCTGTTGAAAAATTTCATATAATTCCATGTTGATTTTCAGATGACTTTTCTATTGACGCTCACAGTGGTGAGATCAGAACAAAGACAAAATTGGACCGTGAGAAGAAAAATTATCATTTGCTCCATGTCAACGTCATTGAGCAAAATCCGAGAAGGAGAAGGAGAAGACAAGCTGAATCGTTGATTCAACGTGAGTTTTGTTTTTGAATTTTTTATCTTCAATTTAAATGAAAAAAAACAAATCTCTGATGTTTATTTTCGTATCAAAATTTGAGAGTTCTCTCATTAGAAATATGTCATCTTCTACAAACTGAATTCAAAATTCCAGAAACTGCAGCAAAATTGACGGCCTGGCAAACATTGGTAGTAGTGACAGTCCTTGATGAAAACGACAACGCCCCGACCTTCCTGCAACATCAGCTGTCAGCAGTAGTGGACGAGAATGCAATCCCTGGAACACCAGTGATCAGACTTCAAGCAAGAGACCTCGATGCTGAACCGCCACTGCAATTCCTCTTGCAACCGGCCGATGAGTTCAAGATCAACGCGACCAATGGACTCATCAGCCTGGCAGAACCATTGGCAGAAAACAGCGAGGTCGAATTCCCTCTGAGCGTCACCGTAACTGATGGAGTCCATGAACAGAAGCAGCAGCTTATGGTGAGTTCAAGATGTTGTAATCACAAAGCACATCTCCCCACACGGTGTATCAAGATAAAAATCATCGAGTGGGGGTGGAGTTTCAAAAATGGCGCGAATCAGTCGACCCCAATCAATAGATTCAATTTTTCGCTCCGGATGACCGCTTTGCAGCCGTCTATTGGTATTTTTCACCCATTTATTCCATGTGTTCTGCTCAGTCCTTAGCAAACAAGAAAATTGTTTCTGAGGTTGTTGTAAGATATTTCGAGAAGACCAACCAGTGTTAAATCTATGTTTTCAGATCTACAAGCTCGGTCTTGATGTAAACCTGGTACAGATAACCGAAGATGTACCTCTGACGGATGTCGATCCTTCTACAATAGAAAGAAAGTTGACTGAAATGTGTGATGTCGATACCAGGTACCTTATACGATTCAATGTTTCTCAAAAAAAATCATCACCGTAGTTTGCTTTTCTTCACATTAGTTTTTCAATAATCATCAACCTTCCTTCTTCAGAGTGCTCGTTGCACAAGCCTACCGCGACGATGAAGGAGTCACCGACGCCAAGAGAACACATCTGTTCGTCTACGCCCTAGAAGATGGTTCCAGGAAGCCGTTGGATAGAGAAGATTTGAAAAGGTAGGAGGATTTTTCAGAGAATATACATCCAAAATAAAAATTGAAAATGAAAGAAATGCGAATTTTTACCACTGTTGTTATTCAACATACCGTTTTCTCTATTCAATAGCTTTAGTCATATTGTAATTTCAGAAAACTCATGGAGCACATGACAGAACTGTCATCTGCTCTGAAGGTGTCATCGATTGCGCTCATCTCAACCGATGGTGAAGGGCTCTCTTCCAGAACTGTCTTAGCTGGAGTTCTTTTTGCTCTACTTCTTGCTCTTCTCATGTTCCTCTGCTGCCTCATTGTGGTTTGTATGAAGAGGTGAGATTTTGGTTGAATCTGATCAATTTGAAGTGATTCCCTCGAAGTCGGAAGGAAAGTTGACTTATTTCAAAATTTAAAATGAAAAAAGTTAGATATCTTAGTACACGGCTCAACTAACTATTTTATTCAGAACACCGAAAAATCGTCTGACAGCACAAGCAAGTTACATGATCGACTCAGCCGGACCAGGACCACGCCCCTATGACGTGGAAAACGTGCCAAGGGCCACGGCACAGAACGTGCTGGCTGGAAGACCATTGCCAGATCCAAAGGAACATTTGTGAGTCAACTCGCCATCTACATATTTCATAATTACAAACGGTTAAGAGTGGAATTGGCAGTGTCGCCCGCCTTCCTCCCTACGGACACAAATCGTGGCGAGACCCTGAAAGAGTTCAACAACAGTATTCGTGAACGTCCATCCTCCCTGCTGCAGAGTGCACTCGCGCGGCATAAAGTGCACGGCGAGCCGACACCCATCCTTCATAGCCAGAAATAGAGAAAGTTTGTATGTTTTTTGTCATCATTTTCCTTCCGTCATTCGGGTTTTTACTTACTTTCATTCCCAGTCTGTGAATCTTGAGAAGTGTAGGTTTTGGTTTTGTTCAAGTTGAAAATTCACACAAGCAGCTGGAGAGTAGCTTCTGATAGGTCTCCAGTTCTTGGTTTTCATCTCTCATAAAACTTACATACAGTACTGTTCATAATCTTAGTCGCATTTAACTTTTTCGTCATAATTCTTTTCAAACTTAATGAATCGATCTGAACTGCTCAAAGACAGTTTTGGAATACATTACACGTTTGTGGTACAAGTTTGGTCATGATTCACAAAGAATGAACATATTTTTGGAATTGAAACGAAAAACATGAATAATTGAAAAAATTTAATTCATGATTCAAAGGCACATAACTTACTAAAATGAGTGCTAGATGTTCCAGACCAGTTATAAAATGCTTGAATATGTTGTCTCAACTCTTTTCGTGTCAGTCTTAGCCTGACATCTTTTTGGCCTAGAGCACAGAAGTTTTACAAAGACCAGCACCTTGAAGATCTGCCATGTTTTTAGAAAACGAGTGATCTGCAATGAATATCGCGGTTCAAATTTGCCACAAATCACTCCACAGTTTTTTACAGTATCGAGGTACATTTTTCAAATATTGAAATGGTGTTGGACAAATCATAGAGTTCACACGACATCGTTGAATCCAGGAACCCTGATTGCGCACCCTGTGTTCGGCGGCATTTTTCTCTGAAATGTCATAATCAATGACAATACTCTAGAACTTTTATGAGCGTATATTTGTTACACATAAATTTTCGTTATAATCCATGATCACGAGCACACTGCAAGACCCGAATCTCCAGAAACAGGAAGTACTGTCTTGCATGTTGTAGTGCTCCAGTCATCTGAACATGTCGGAACGTGTCACATAACGACTGGAGTTCTGGAATCACGTGAACAGAGTGGAATAATGTCGTTCATCTGGAATATTCAAACAAATAAACTGAATACGACGAAAAGCATCTGTATCCAACCCTGAAGTATGGAGAGGGTAACGGTATGGTCTATGAGTTATATTTGGACGGTTATATTTTGCTATTGAGACTTTTGGGTGTGCTTATGGCAAGTCAATAGGATTAAAAATTATATGAGACCAATAATATAAAAAAAAACTCATGAATGTTGACTTCGGATACGAGATTTCAGAGGAAAATGCCACCGAACACAGCGGGCGCAATCTGGGTTCCTGGATTCAACGATGTCGTGTGAACTCTATGATTTGTTCAACATCATTTCAATATTTGAAAAATGTACCTTGATACTGTAAGAAGCTGTGGAGTGATTAGTAGCAAATTTGAACCACGATATTCATTGCAGATAACTCGTTTTCTAAAAACATGGCAGATCTTCAAGGTGCTGGTCTTTGTAAAACTCCTGTGCTCTAGACCAAGAAGATGTCAGGCTAAGACTGACACGAAAAGAGTTGAGACAACATATTCAAGCATTTTATAACTGGTTTGGAACATCTAGCACTCATTCTAGTAAGTTATGTGCCTTTGAATCATGAATTAAATTTTTTCAATTATTCATATTTTCCGTTTCAATTCCAAAAATATGTTCATTCTTTGTGAATCATGACCAAACTTGTACCACAAACGTGCAATGTACTCCAAAACTTTCTCTGAGTAGTTCAGATCGATTCATTAAGTTTGAAAAGAATTATGACGAAAAAGTTAAATGCGACTAAGATTATGAACAGTACTGTACATATTGAACATTTCCGGGCTCTGGTTTAAGATTTTTGTATCGGACCAAACGTCTTCGATTCATTTTTGCTCCAGATAGAAAAACCCCTACACTTCTCTCTCACAGTCACTTTCTTCATCATGATAATTGCTCATACCTACTTTTGGGTGATTATCTGAACAACCATTTGTGCCTTTCAAAACGGTGAATTTCTCTTATTTGCTTCATGCTCAGATGTAATAATGTAAATAATAATAATAATAATATATTTATTAATAAATTTATCATATTGATTTCAATACCTTCAAAGCGGAAAGACGACCTGGAGCTCCGCTGACACCGCCACCTGAATAGATTGGTTGACCACGCCCACTAGGCTCTTAGTAGGCCACGCCCACTTTTAACTAGGCTATTGGAAGGCTATGCCCACTTTTAACTAGGTTGTTGGAAGGCCACGCCCACTTTTAACTACGCTATTTGAAGGCCACGCCCACTTTTAACTAGGCTATTTGAAGGCCACGCCCATTTTTAACTAGGCGCATTTTACCTGGATGAGTTCCACTTCCGCAGAGATACAGGTTGTCAATTGGAGTCTGATAGTTGCTATGACGAGCTGTTGGTCGTGTGAAGTAAAGTTGGTCAAGACTCATGGAGCCGTGGAAAATATTCTAAAGTTTTTGGCTTTATTTATGCTCTCTTTCTTTATTCCTTCCACAACACTTCATTACAATACTCGTGTTTTTTTGAAACTTTGCCACAATCCGATGTCTTGACCCTAATGCACTGATGACATAGAAAATTCAAAAAAACTCACTCCTCCGGTTAATCCAAAAATATTTTCCAGATCCGGCGGTGTTAGACATTCATATCCTATGACGCTCGAGGAGAAGTTCGGGGCATATTCGTCAATTTGAGAGAAAACTGAAGTCTTACTTCTCTCTCTCTCTCTCTCTCTCTCTCTCACTCTCTCTCTCTCTCTCTCTCTCTCTCTCTCTCTCTCTCTCTCTCTTTTTTTTTTTCTCTCTCTCTTTTTTTTCTCTCTCTCTCTCTTTCTCTCTCTCTCTCTCTCTCTCTCTCTCTCTCTCTCTCTCTCACCATTCTGCACATAAGCCTTCTTATTCTCCTCACTCCACCCATATCCATATGGTGTATACTGGGTGAACAGCAACACCACATGTCCATCACCATCCACAATGCTCCTATCAACACTTGAGGGGATCGTCATCTCGATTACAGGCCTGAAATTGTTAGTAGCGATTAAGTAACCAGAAATTGATAACCTCCTACTAGGGATCCCACTACGATAGTCTTGTGTAGCGTCGTGAACGATTCTCATATTCTCGCAGTTCATGTGAATGGTTGTTTGATGATGTGGCATTGGCTCCAATCCAATATTGGGTCTCGATGTGAAGTTTGGCAGTTCGCGGACAGCTACATTGATCTTGGTCACTGGCGAGGTGTAGTCAATAGAATTTATCGCAGTTCGGAACTGACTTGGTAGCGAGTTCTGTAGTTGTAGTACTTTTTTTTCAGTATTGTTTCATTCTCTGTTACTCTAAAATTTCTGATGACTTTAGAATTATGCACCTAAATATAATCATTTTTCTCAAAATCTGAATAAGATATTGTAGATTTTAACATAAATGGTGTTCTTATCGAAATCTGGATATTTTAATTAATTTTATTAACTGAATCACAACAGGAAGTTATTTTTGTTGTGTCGAAATAAAGTTTCTCCACTTTCCGGACGGGAGCAGTTTT